>VWZD01012783.1:351905-432533 GCA_013396695.1 Sakesphorus luctuosus | reverse complement strand
ATAAAATAAAATAAAATAACCCCTCTAGAAATGCTAAGTTACATGCTAATGTTTTAACAATACTAGCAGCGTACAGTGGAAAGCTGACTGCATGTTCCTTCTTTTTTCATACCCTTCATGCACTATGTGCAATAGAAAAACATGGTTTTATTCACTCCTTAAAGGTTTTCATGGAAGCAACTTATTAAAGTTAACAAAGAAATGTTACATTTTGTAAAATATATATTGTGTTACCAAATACATTTCTGGCCCTGCAAAATCTAGAAGAGCAAAAAAACCCCAACAAAATGATCAAACAAATATACAGGTTTATTAGAGCATGTTTCCATGTTTTAAACATGCAATGGTTTCACAATTTTTTATTTCCTTCTGTTTCCATTAATGTGACCTCATGATAACCCAAAAGAGCTGTTAGAAAAATATCTCCACAGATAAACAATTAAAAAATATGGGCTGTATCTTCCAGTGCTACAACTTTGTGAAAAATTTGGTATTTACAAAAGATAATCTGGAAAACAAATACTGCTAAATTGTGTTGTCAATTTAATTGCAGAAACTGTAGAACACTCACAGGGGAAATTCATGCTGACATACCCCAAGTGTAAGCCTAGATTTCATAACATATTTAGAAGAAACTAAAATTGATAATTTTGAGTCTGTTTGCTTTAATACATACATTGGCCATTACCCAGCTCAGTTTTATTATCCACATCATTATACATATGTTCTTACACAATCTCTTCTGTTTGAATATAAAGTCTAATAGAAAAACAATTCAATTATGCAAACATGAAAATTCTTTAGTACAGCTAATTGCTTTTTAATAGATTTCGTGTACAAAGAAAGTAGTAGCACAAAGAGAAAACTAGACAAGCAATAATGTACTTAATTGGAAACACTTGGAATTCCAGTAAGTGTGAATTACCTACTTTCAAAATATATGCAGTACATATAATGTGTGCAAAGACACACACACACAATGCCACTGTGTGCATTTTTTCTGACTTAAATATAACTTCAGGTTCACAAACCTTTGTCCAGAACTGGTGAGACCTGTAGTCACATTTGTGTGGTAAGGGTGGTAAAAAAGATAGTCTGTTAAATATAAGCCATTCCACCATGTTGTCCTCTGGGTTCTAGTGCTTTAAAAAACAACAAAACATTGAACCGTATGACTCTGCTGAAGAGCAGAAAATGCTAACAAGGAAAGCAGAGAGAAGAACCAAGATTTTCTTTAGTGACAACAAAATGTATTTTTCCCCCTTTTTAAGCTATAATATTCCCTAATTTTTGCCCAGAATACTCAATGATATGTCTAAAAGCTTCTGGAGTGGATAACAGGTTTGTATGTATGGCCAGGCTTCGTGAACAAAGATTTGGGAAGGGCTTTCCCCATGTGGGTGGGTCCTCTGAGCCTGCACAGTGGATTTTTTTAGGTGAGGCACAGCATGCACAGAACTGGCCCCACTATTTAAGTCCTAAGGTCCATCTGCCATGGCCAAGTGAGCTTGGACAGTGACAGTGAAGTCCTCGGGACTGATTACAGCACCCGGTACTAACTGGAGCTGACCCTGCTTGGTATCTGAGATCTGATGGGATGGGATGGCAGGGAGGCATTTACTGCCAGGGGACGGTCCCCACTGAGACTTGAACTCAGGTCCTTGGGATTCAGAGTCCAGAATGCTCTCCTTTACACCACGGGGCCTCCCCATAACGGGTTTAATATGATCTTACCCTACGTCTAGTTCTATTAATTTCTGCTGCCATTATCAGGACAGGCATGGGGACTGTATGTATGTATGGCTTGGCTTCACAAATGAAGATTTGGGCAGGGCTCTCCCCACATGGGTGTGCCCTTCCAGCCTGCGCAGTGGATTTTTTGGGTGAGGCACAGCATGCGTGGAACTGGCCCCACTCTTTAACTCTTAAGGATCATCTGCCATGGCCAAGTGAGCTTGGACGGTGACAGTGAAGCCCTCAGGACTAGAACCTACAGCCTCCTGTATTGCCAGGAGGTCTCCCATCCAAGTACCAAGGCTGACTCTGCTTAGCTTCCAAGATCTGATGGGATGGGGTGTCAGGGGGGGCATTTAACTGCCTGGCATGGGGATTATCCACAGTGGAAGCCACATGGTGGTCCCATTCATTACTCTCCTCAAGCAATTAGAAAAACAATCTTGTTCGTTAGGTTTTGATGGGAAGAAGAGAAACCTTCTGCTGAGGTTCCTCCTTCCATGCATGTTATGCAGCCATGCACATGCCCCACTGCTCCAGTAGCCAGCTGGGACTGCACCAGCAGTCCTGCACAGTGCCAGAACACCTGGATTTCAGGATACAGAAAGCCCAGGAAAACAGAGCAGACAGGTACTTCTCAAAATGATCCTCAATACTTAAAAGCACAGCAAAACTCATTCAAGTAGCTTCAAAACTTAACCTTAAGATAAATGACAGACTCCACTGAAAGATGTAACAGGTTTATTTATCATCTGAATGAACTACAGACGACCATGCATTGTACAGAACATAAGCACACTTTGAATGCTTTGTGATTAGCAAATGTGTTATGATGAATTTTTACTGCAGTTTACTGCAGTTCGTTGTGATCCGGTAATAAAAATAATTTCAAAAACCCAAACCAACAACATTGACAATTTTTATGTGTTCCCAGAAGACTTACAAGTTTGATTCTCAGATCTTGTGGCTTGGAATATACTCATTCTACGGCTCTTACCAAATGGCCACTCTCATGAATTGATGGGGCTGTTGGATTGACAACCAAATGTAGCTTGATCCTAGCTTGATCTTAGTGAAGAAAAAAAAGAGACTAATGGAATTCTTGCCCATAAAGCAAGTTGTCCTGGTATTCATTATGCATTTTCTTGACATATCTGTTTGTCATAGTTCTGAGCTAGTCCTATCTTATACTTATTATCAATATATTTTTAAATTAGTTTTTAAAAATGAAGGTAGGTGCAACAATACACACACAAAAATATATTGTATAACTTACATTAAGTGAAGAAGAAATGTTACCCTAAAAAGGAAATCCTACAATACACATACAGACAGGGACAGCACTAAAGGATTTGCCTTCAGAAAGGTTGTTAAATTTCAGTATCTGAGAATTGCTAGACCTTTACAAGATAAAGCAGGATGAGCAACTGAATTCCAACAATTTGGAGTCTGTCTAACCACGTTCCTTATCTGAACAGCCAGGACTTTTTTCTATCTCTTTTTTTGTGTGTTTTAAGACTAAACTGTAGTCTTGCTTGTATTACCTTCTTTCCCTGTGACTTCATCAGACAACCATGGGAAGTTTCACGCATTAACACTAAAGAGTTACCCCAACACATGACAACTCCACTATTTTTACTGCTTTAAATAGCAAGCAAACAGTGCACTTAGTATTTTAGAAACAGACAAAAAATTAAAATAAATTCTATTTAAAAAAATAATTCCTTTATTGTTGCCATGCCTTCCTGATCAATTGCCCAAGTCCTAAGTACCTTTCAAAAAATAATTTTCACACTGCAGAATAGCTTATTGAGCAAGGTGACAACGTTTTGTCTTATGGTCATGTTAGTTATTCCTCAGTACCATGACCAGTGCTTTTGACAGGCACATGTGCCATGCTGTATCCTTTCCAAACACTGTGACTGCAAGCCCTCCCTGCCCCGAGGCCTGTCTCATGTCGGAATGGGGATGAAGCCAGTTGATTTGGAGAGGGGCACCTCTCTCCAGGTATTAAGGCTGTGGGTTGGGCTTCTGTTATTGGTGAAAGAAGTCTGTCGCCTGCTATTGCTGTTTGAATCTTCTTTACTTAGGGTTTGCTTTATTTTTTGGCAGCAAGGGAAGCTCTGTATGCAGTCTTGCAGGAGGTGCCCACTGAAGAACATGTAGATCCATGGGTTACAGCAACTGTTCAAACTGGCCAGCAGAGCTGTAACAGTAGTTGCAGTGTTTTCAGAATCTGGGGAGGAGGGAAGAAAACCGTTTAATCGCTAAAAGAACATTTGCACCATTCGGTCAATTGCTTCATTAACTGTTGGATTTATTTTCCTGAATATTCTAGTTCAAAACGCTGAGCTGCAGTATTCGAAATGAGTAATGAGAACATAAGTGGGAAAGTTCTTATTTGCGTAGGGCTGCCATTGAAGTCAATGGGAATTTGTCTGAACAGACTTCAAAAAGCTGTGACAGAGTAATTTATGGGATAATCCACCCAAATTAATGCTTTAGTCCCATTTCCACTGATGTGTATCCATGTGTTGATAAGCTCATGCTTTAAATACTGAACAGTTTTTTATCCAGAACCCTGGGAGACAATGGCAAAATTCCCACTGATTTTCCACTGCTTTCAATAACACTGAATCTAGCTATATACATCTACATGCTGGTAAGAGTTGAATGATCAACTGACTACTGGTTTGTTGATCAAATCTGAATTTTGGAGATTAAACAAATTTTACATAAGGGAAAATCAAAGTTAGCATTATGCCATGAAAAATTGTTTTCTGCCTTCATTAACTAGTTAATAGTTACATCAAATACTCTAAATATGTATTTAGTCTAATCAATTATTTGTGAACTTTCTTTGTAATTATTGAATCTCCAAAAAGTAGAGTTGTTGAGTTATGCACTTCCATGGGTTTAAAGAATCTCTTCAAACAAATCTAGCAAATATTCATCTATTCAATTAGGCTTCATTACTTTTGAAGCAAAAAAAAAAAATCTATTTGCCTACTGCAATTGTGTCTTTATTTCTCTGTAGAGACCTGCATTATGGGCTTGACTTTAGTACCGTATTAGAGGTAATCAATGCTCTCAATACAGTAAGCAATAATTTAGGGATATTAAAAAAAATGAACATTATGAATTCCAATACTTTGATTCACTGCTTTCTCAGTATGAGGAAACAGGGTATATGTTATTGCCTGCCATTATCTATGTCATAGTTTTTAAAGTCACGAATTATTTTCAGCCAAATTTAAGAGCAGGACAGATAACTCCGAAATTTACATTGCCACTGATTCGTGAAAACTGGTGACTGACTAAATGGGCTACTCTCAGAGGTGGCTGACCTGGCGAGAGGAAGGGTTCAGGGTGTGCTCAACGCCACTATTAGACAACAGATACAGGAAAGAATTCTTAGTAAATTCCCTGCTCGTATCACTGCTCCTGACATACGTGTATATGCTTCACAATAACATAAAACGTTTATAAAGTTTTCTTATCGGCAGTTTCAAACGGACGAAAATGTTGCTAGTTCAAATTATGGCAGCAAATATTTGCCATTTGCCATCCATTCGTTGCTCTCTGGATGAGAACCCAGCGGCTGCTGCTCCTTTCTGGGGGCCCAGCTGCCTCCAGCGGACGCTTCGCTCCGGCTGCTCCCGGGACAGGCCGAGCCGAGCGCCGCGGCCGCCGCCGCCTCCGGGGCCGCCAGGTCCGAGAGTGCGAGTGGTGCCGGCGGGGCGGCCCCGAGGGCGGCGACGGCCCCAGAGCTTTCTCACCTTCCCGCACAAGGGCGCTCAGCCGCTGTTCTCCGGCGGGAGATGGGCCCGTTCGCCCTGGATGCGCGGGGAGAGCGCGCCCGGGTCCCGCTCTCACTTCGCTCCCTGTCTCCCCCACGCTCGGCTCAGGGATGCGCAGTGCCGGGACAGCCGGCAGCGCCCCCGGGGGACCCCAACGCGTGCGGGGCGCCCGGTGCGGGGAAGTGGAGGCATCACCTACCGACCCAGGGGAATCGCTGGTCCCAGACGGACCACATCTGGATGGTGAAGAAGGGAGCCCAGCAGACCACGTACACTGACACGATGACAAAGGTCATCTTGACGGTGCGGATCTTCGCGCGGGAGATGGTCTTGACGCTGCTGACACAGGGAGCGACGAGAAGCCCCCGCCGCCCACCGCCGCCACCCGCCCGCCGCCCGCCGCTCGCTGCCACCGTCGCCGCAGCCACCTCTGCTGCCGCTACCGCCTCCCCCGGGCGCGTCTTGCCCCGGGCGTTGCGCCAGATGTGGTAGCAGATGAAGCCGTAGCAGGTGACGAGTATGAGGACGGGCGCCACGAAGATGCCGCCGGTGATCCAGGTGATGTAAGCGCGGGGCCCCCAGGGCATGATGAAGTGTGCCCAGCAGTCGTAGACCTGCGAGCCGCGCTCCACCTCGCTGAGGGAGAAGATGAAGTACTGCGGGGTGCTGAGCAGCAGGCTGAGCGCCCAGGCCGCCGCGATCATCCCGTACGAGCGCTTGGTGGGCTGCTGCAGCGTCTTCAGCGGGTGGCAGACAGCGATGTAGCGGTCGGCGGTCATGGCCACCAGCATGTACGCCGAGGCGAACATGCCGAAGACCTGCAGGTGCTTGACGACGCGGCAGAGCCCGTCGGGGCCGTAGAAACGGTGGGTCACTTCCCAGCAGAGCTGGGGCAGCACCTGGAAGAAGGCCACCACCAGGTCGGCCAGGCTGAGGTGGCGGATGAAGAGGTGCATGCGGGACGCCTTGCGCGGCGTGCGCCGCAGGGCCAGCAGCACGCTGCCGTTCCCCACCACCGCCACCGCGAAGGTGACGGCCAGCACCGCGATCTCCAGCTTCGCCAGCTCCTCGTCCCGTCCGAAGGGGTCCCAGCCGCCCAGGCTGCCGTTGGGCGACCCCGACCACGCCTCGGGGCTGCGGCTGCCGCCGCCCCCGGGCTCCGCCGCCCGCCACCGGCTGCCGTTCCCGGGCGAGGGCGCGGCCCGGGGGGAGCCGGCACCGCCGGCGAGGCGCATGGAGAGGGCTACGAGGAGGAGCCCGGCCCGACCCCCGCACGTCCGCTCGGCCACCGCCTTCCCGCTCCAGTGGCGCGGAGCGCGGGGCCAGGTGCCTTTATCCCCCGCCGCGGGAGGCGAGGCGAGGGGGAGCTCCCGTGCCAGTGGCTGCCGCGCGCCTGACGCCAGCTCCCTCCTTCCCCAGCCTGCCGTCGCCGCTCCCTCCGCGCCTCCCCGGCCGCCCCGGCGAGCGGGGAGGCTGCTCCCGCCGAGGGACTGGGGCTGCTCCGCCCAGACAGCGCTGCGTCGCGGGGAGCGAGTCCCACACTCCCTCCTGGCCCCCGCGGAGCCCGGATGGGAGGTAAGGGCTGCTCGAACCAGAACCGTACGCCGGGAGAGCTCGCTCGCCGCCAGGTAAAGCACCACTTAGAAGTTTAATTGAGAATAAAATTGTTGTCCTAACCATGCAGAATAGATGGAAGTCTGTCACCATCAGTCTGCACACCCCGATCCGGCTTCTAGCCAAGGCAAAGTGGCTTGTCAATGAGAAGTACTAGTTTGGCTCTGAGAGAATCCCGTTTGGGCCTTTGGCGTTTCACAGTCATGCTGGGATCAATCTCAGCAAAGTGAATGATTAGAAAAAACAGCACAGAGTTTGAAAGCAACCTTTCTGAAAGTTTCAGGACTTCATGTAGGACAATAAATGTCGTCCAGACCTTAGCATAGAGGTCTAAACCATACATTTCTGCAAGTACGATCAAAATCTATGCATATCCTACAGCGCTTCTGGCAGTGGGTCCAAGTTTTAAACATGCTTTAAACCTGTTTTAGCTGAGGAGCTGTCCTGCTCTTGGTAGAGTTAATGGATTTGGTGCAAATTCCAGTCCCATTGTCGTGGGTGTGGGTTTACACCCCAATTTCACCAAAACCTGATCCTTCAGTTTGATCCTTCAGCCACAATAAAATGCATAAAATCTCAGCAAAGAAATATTTCATTAGATGCCAGCCCTACTTTGGTTTTAATAAAAAACTCTCTAGGTCTGCTCATATGTGATTGCAGTTAAATTTAGTTACAAAAAGCATGGGATTTTATAGGGAGAAGGAAAAATAAGGAAGAATGAAAGATTAAATCTTACTTCTTTGATTAAAAATGTGTTTCCAAGACTTTTGACTCCAGAATGGTCTTAAAGTTTAAAATACAAGAAGGCTATATGATTCTGAACATGGTATCATTGTGCAAGGTTTATCCCACACCTTTTGCCCCTTCCTGGGCTCATTCATCTATGGGAAGGTATGTGCACCCTCCCCAGTATGTCACTATCCTTCCTTCACTTGGGAATCAGTGACAGGAGTCTAGGAGGACACCTGCTCCTACAGTCCAAAGACCTGTCAAGAGCTTTTCCACAAAACGCTGCAACCCTCGCCCTCCCCCCAGCCCCCAACCCCGGAAGACCATAAATGTATCTACCCTGAGTTTCTAGTAAACTTAATTCTTTAAACTTGCCTTTGTTCCAAAGCCTGAGTTTTGTGAATGATTCAGTGCATTATTCACTGCTTAGTGCCTATTCCATTGTATTAGACCTGAAAAACTGCACACCACGCAACACATCAGCATGTTTCAGATCAAATAGAGAGGGAAATTAAATCTACATATCACAAATCTCAAAATACAGCACTGCTACCACATTTTTTTCACATTTCTTGCCAGTCTCTCTGACATGCTTTACAGGACCTGAATGCTATATGAATGAACAGTGTTACTCAGGAAACTCTGCTAACAGTTTTTCTGCTGTGCAAACCATGTGAGGATTATAAAGCTTTTTCACTGCTGGGTATGTCATCCACTAACAGAATTCAGGGTTGGAAAAGATGTATTTTTAACGGCCAGACAATAAGATAAGAATGGTTGTTCAGAATACTGAGAGTTTGTCAAGCCCATATAACCTCAGAAATATTCCTTTCCAACCCATACTCTATTCCTCTGAATAGCATTTATAAGAATGTTTCCAGAGCAAAGGGCTGTAAACGCATCTCAGTATCACTGCCCAAGGCTTTACCTAGAAATTACTTGCAATGTTTGGTAATAATTTTTGCTGCATTGTACTCCATCAGAAAAAAAGTAATCTAAGGCTAGTCTTTATACCTCTTTTTCTCAGTTTCTCAAAATTAGTCAATATTGATGTTTTAATAGACAATATATCTAACAAGACTGTTGCAAATTTGTTTATTTCAACAAACCTAAGTAATTCAGTAGTTTTATTTATATCTAGTAGTTAAAAAATGCCCTCCTGCTGTAAATATTAAGCAAATTCATGACTTTTTAGGTTTCTATAGTAGTTTAATCAGCATCTAGTCTGGTCTTGTTGGCTTAATTCTTCCAGTATTGGTGTTCTTCAAATTAATCTGTACAGTTTTCAGCTTTCCAAGTAAGGACTCTTTATCAAGCTGAATAAGTAATGTTCTCCTATGTGACCAGACTGATCAGACATGGAAAGGGTTCCTCTGCCCACAGAAATCTGTAATATGGAGACCAACATGTGGAAAAACTTGTAGAATTCTCTTCCAAAGACAACAAAGGCCACTGGCAAGGCTGCTAGGTGAAATGCACATCTTTGCTCTGCAACTCACCTGGAGCTCAGCTTGGAGCTGAATTCTCAGTGAAGAAAATGGTGATTGCCATTACAAGAAACTTTTCTTTTTTCTCACTAAGCACACAGCTTTCTGTAAAAAATATCTGAGAGTGGCAAGAGTTTCTAGCATATTCTCTGCTGCCATACAGGTTTCTGTTAAAGTACTTAAAGATTGCTAGATAACTTTGTGAACACTGAATTCATTGAAGACTGAATAGCTTCTGTAAAGTACTCAAAAAACTAACTGGAACATGATCCAGTGTGTTGCCAAATGCAGCTGTTTTCCATTCATCCCTTGATGTTGTGGTGGTCACTTAAGCTGCAGTCTTAACCTCTTCTTCCATGGCAAAAGAAATACTGTGAGCAAGTCAAAGGCTCAGGATTTTAATCCTGGAAAATTTATGATGATTTGTATGATGCAAGATAACTTTAAACAAAAAAATAGCAGGCTTTCAGCATAATCTTCAGGAAAACTGAGAGGTTTGAACTGTAGCTACTTGCAGTCAAACCACAATTGTCTGCCAGGTTTTGTGAAGAGTTGCTCTAGTCGTCAGAATTGCAGAAAAGCAATATAAGCAAAAAAACAGTCAAGCTTTTTAATAAAATAAATTCCTCATGCAGGATAAGGGTTAAAGCACTGCTAAAAAAAGGAGAGCTGTTTATTTGTAGAGGATTCAGCTGCCTTGTTAAAAAGCACATAAACCATAGATACAAACAGCTGTCTTCTATGATCTGTCTCCCAACTTCAAAGTATTTGCACTGCTTGCTTTCACCAACACTATTTAGTAAGCAAGGATGAACTTGATAGCCCTTCTCAGAAAGCCACAAAACTTAGATGCTGCAGATCCTAACTTTTAAATTCATAGCTATGGGAACCAAGCATGGGAAAAAACCCGTGTGCTGAATGGGGGACTGCTAGAAGTTGGGGTCATCGGAGAGGCAAGCAGATGTCCCATCCATTTCCTATCCCTGGGAAGGAAATATCACCTGAAGACAGACAGGAGAAAACCTGGGACACAAAGCAGCTTCCTGAAAAAATGCCTTGTTTACAACCTCTACTGGTCTAGCTTTTTGGCTACCAGGGCAAAACTACGTGGAGAATTGCCCTAAACTGCCTTCAAAGCAGATTACAAGTCTGAATTCGGAGTTCTGAAAAGCCTGTAATACAAGACCAAGAAATGAGTAAGACTGAGGGCAAACTCCTACTCTGTAAAACACAGAATTAAGAAACGATCTGTAAGAGACAGGAATTCAAGTTTAGGACACAGGGCTCAGTTTGCAAAACCTCAATTCATTGTCTTGAAATCTTTAAAAGTGGGCAGGAAACAAAAAGCTTTAAGGTTATGCCCCAAGTTTTCCTTTGCTTGTTAAACTGAAGGCACACCCAGATTCTGGTGTTTGTATACACAGGAAATTGTGTCTGACCATCCCTGGAATACTGTGTTTCTTTCTATGATGGCATGTCATGGTTTCACCACAGTCAGTAACTGAGCACCAACAGCTGCTTGATCAGTCCTCCCTGGTGGGATGGGGAGAGAATCAGAAGTGTAAAAGGGAGAAAACTCACGGGTTGAGAAAAATCCAGTTTAGTAGGTAAAGCAAAAGCCTTGCACATGAACTAGCAAAACAAGGAATTCATTCATCACTTCCCATGGGGAGGCAGGTTTTCAGCCACTACAAAAACAGGGTCCCATCACACATAACCCTGACTTGAGAAGACAAACCATCACTCTGATCATCCTCTTTCTTCTTCCTCTGGCTTTATATGCTGAGTATGACACACCACGTGGTATGGGGTCAATTGGGGTCAGCTGTCCCAGCTGTGTCCACTCCCAGCTTCTTATGCACCCCAGCCCACTCACTGCTGGGGTGTCGTGAGAAGCAGAAAAGGCCTTAACTCTGTGTAAGCACTACTCAGCACTAACAAAAACATTTCCATATTATCAACCTGGTATCCAGCACAAATCCAAAACATAGCCACACACAAGCTACTGTGGAGAAAATTAACTCTGTCCCAGCCAAAA
This sequence comes from Sakesphorus luctuosus, assembly GCA_013396695.1. Classification (NCBI taxonomy): domain Eukaryota; kingdom Metazoa; phylum Chordata; class Aves; order Passeriformes; family Thamnophilidae; genus Sakesphorus; species Sakesphorus luctuosus. The sequence goes on along the minus strand of VWZD01012783.1, from coordinate 421,131 downwards.
CCAGCATATGGACGTTGTCTGTGGTGTCCAGGTAGTACTGCAGAGCAGCCTGTGAAGTTAAAAGTCACCAGAAGAAGCATCATGTTGCCCTTTTCCTTTTGCCTCCTTCCTTGCATCCTTGCTGATCTGGCCTAACAGAAATCAGTGCCTTCAGGATTCAGAGATTTCAACCATTCCCCTGAAGAAATGTTAACATAGCAGCTTCCCAGCTTGTCTGGGTTTCAAGGCAGTGAAGGAAATGGGCATTTGAAGGGACAATTGGCCTTTCCATGTTTATAACCCTGTGGAAAGAACATACCAAAGAAACATGGGGAAAGCTGCATTTCCCCATTGCATCATGCTGCTCAGACTTTCATCATGTCCAAGACACAATAAAAATCTGTATGAGATGTTCAACTAGAACATCAGCCAGCAAATCTCTCATTAAATCTGAAGGATTAAAATCATCAGGGCATAAATCCACAGATTCATTCAATGCTATCATTAGCAAAATAAGAAAAGATTAGAACTGTGCTTCCTCACATTATATCTACTTGGTGAAATGGTATAACCTCAGACCTGAAAGAGACCCATCAGTGTTTTTGCTTTAACCACGCAATCAGTAGTTTTATCTCTCTGTTCTCTTATTTCAGAGATGTAAAAGGTTCCTGTTGCCTTGAGCCAGGTTCTAAATTACTCCCACCTAGAATTTTGTTCCATCTGTAACGTACTGTGGTGGGCTGATGCTGGCTGGATGTCAGCAGTCCACCAAAACCACTCTATCCCTTCCCTTTTTAGCTTGACAAGGGACAGAAAAATATAAGGAAAAGCTGGTTGGTCAAGATAAGGGCAAGGAAAGACCACTCACCTTTTACCATCACAGGCAACCCAGACTAAACTTGGGGAAATTAGTTTAGTTTATTACCAATCACGTCTCAGCAGGATAATGAGAAATAAACCCAAATCTTAAAAACACCTTCCCCCATCCTTCTCCTTTCCCCTCCTCTTCTCAGCCTTAACTTCACTACAGAATTCTCTACCTCCTCCCTGACAGCGGGGATGGGAAATGGGGGCTGTGGTCAGTTTATCTTTCTCTACAGGGGGAGACTCCTCATACTCTTCCCCTGCTCCAGTGTGGGATCACTTCCATGGGAGACAGTCCTCCATGAACTTATTCAAGGTGAGTCCTGCCCATGGGGTGCAGTTCTTCATGAATTGCTCCAGTGTGGGTCCCTTTCCACGGGGTGCAGTCCTTCAAGAACAGGCTGCCCCAGTGTGGGCATGAGGTCTTCCATGGGCTGCAGGGGAATCTCAGCTCTGGTGCCTGAAACACCTCCTTCCTTTCCTCTCCACAGACCTTCATGTCTGCAGGGTTGTTTCTCACTTATTCTGACTGCTGTCTCTGGCTGCTGTTCTGAAGGGGGGTTTTCCTTCTTCTTAAACACATTATCACAGAGGCACTGTCAGCTGTTGGTGATGGGATTGGCCTTGGTCAGCAGTAGGTGTCTTTTGGAGCCATCTGGCATTGGCTCTGTTGGACACAGAGGAAGCTCCTGGCAGCTCCTCATAGAAGCAGTAATCTTCCCCAGCCCCACATCCCCAGACTTTGCTACATAAATCCAGTACACCTACTCTATCACTGTGTTAACACCTACCTTCCTTATGCTTTGGGCAAGTTTTGATTTTTCAAGGGGCAATTTAATAATGACTTTTGCATTCTCTCTTCGTTAACATACACTAAGTCAAGGCAAAAGAAAATACTTCATTAAGTTTGGTGACAAGTGATCAGTATAAACAAAGTGAAATGAATTTTAAGGGTTATTCCTGTGATTTCTCCTTAGAGAATACTTGACATAATGAGATTCAACTCTCTTACAAAAATATTATAATACTAATAAAAGTTCTCTTCAGGTGTTTAGGTAGTAGAAAGGAGTATAGACAGTCTATGCATGACAATTTTATTGAGAGATTTGACTGCATCTGTCAATGACACTATCAACTGATTCTAGGAAATGATGAATTTGTGTAAAAGCTAGTCTTGTACTAAATTGCCTTCTTTATCCCAGGAATATGCCAAGAAATGAAAGCATACTGTGTTTGAGAATACACCAGCAGAGCATTACTGCTTCATAATTCTAATCGAAAGACAAAGCCACTTATGGAATGTCATAAAGGTAATAATGCTTCTGTTTATGGTAAAATCTATTTCAGTAATTATCATTAAAAACACATTCAAAAGCATTTAAAAATTAATTGATTTTGAAACTCTGTATGTCATTTTTCTCGCGGTGAACATTTTGAAGAGCTGACTGATATGGAATATTGATGACTGATGCAGAATAGTGATGTAACCATTATGTAAAGAAAACCTCTCTCAAATAACCTGTACTGAAAATATTGTGGCAGCTGCATTCTCACAAGCTTGGTAGTTCAGGGTGCTACCACCACAGTCATTTTACCATTGAATTCCTGAGAAATAGGTTCCAGTCTTTCTGTCAGACCAGAGAAGGTACAATTGCTAGCTAGTCTTATGGATGTTTATACACAGTTATTTTCCAGCTTCTTCAGGATTATCCTCTGTGAGGCTGTCCTCTCCATATAAACCCAATTGTCTCTGGAAGACAACTGGCGAAAAATCTTTTAATCAAAATGCTTTTTCATTATGATGCAAATTTAAGGATCCTGAAGGCTGCAGATGTATTGCTGTCTTTAACCTGAGCTGTAGTTTACAGTGTAGTCAACATTCAGAAGAAGCAAAAAGCACATTCCCTACCTGCTTCCAGTGCATCTTCTCTTATCACATCTCCTGTCCCTGTTTGAGCCAGCAACAAGCTGGCAGTCTAGAACCATGCAGGCTCTTGCCTGCTTCGGCCTCTTCAGAGAGAAAATAAAATAAATAGTGATATTGAGGAAAGCAGAGGAAGATCAGACATTGACAGTCAGAGAGAAGAAAGCTGAAACATGGATCAGGGAGTTAGGTGGATCTTGGAGCTGTCTGTAGGGTAACGTGTGAAATGTGAGAGGAGAACTCAAGCAGGATGATGAGCAGCAGCTCTGTGTCTCAGGGATGGGCACAGAAGAGATGAGCTGGTGGTGCCTCAGCCTTAGTTTCACACACTGATGAGGTAGGTTTGGATTTTGAAGAAGACCAGAAGAAGCAGATCAGAAAAGTGGGAACAATCAATGATACTTAGATAGTAGAAAAAGTAACTTGGCTGCTGATTTCATTGTGGGGTTTCTTTAAATGCCTGTGGGTTCAGGCTGGTAGAGTTAGCAGCCCTACTTCAAATCATCAAATATGGAATGATTTTTTTGTAGGTATCCAAGTTGCTGTAAGTTAAATTGTATAATGGCAAGTACTTAGACAGGGAGAACTTACTAACATTAATTACTGCAGTTTCAGGACCCTTTGAGGTATTCTTGCTTTATACTTTAACCTAGTACAGTTTATAATTTTCACTCCAAAGAAGTTCTCCTCCTGGCAGTTTTAAGCAGAGTCTCTTTGCACTTCCCTTATCATCACATTTAGCAGCTCTATATCATATAACATTTTACTTGTTCCTTTTATGACCAGAGGAAAATTTGCATGCTTCTTGGATAAAGAAGGAGAATAAAGCAATAAATTTTATGGGATAGGAGGTACTAACAAACCAGCTAGCATGACACGAGAGGAAAAGCATTCCCATGCAATACAGCCAAGCTATAAGCCAAAGTGTATAATTTTATTTCCAGTGAATAAATGTTTTTAATGGTTTCTGTGTAAGGATTGCTATTACATTGTTTATGCTTGATTTGCCAATAGCAGGATTAGTAAACCATGCGAGATAGGTTTTTTGGACTACAGAAAACAGGTTTTATAATCTTAATTTTCTGTCAGTTGTACAGAACAGAGGTGATTGTGGAGGAACAGAGGTGATTGTAGTAAATGAGCTAGATCCAGGTCACACTTGATAGAGCAGAGATGTAAAGAAAACTTGAAACAGAATTCTACAGTTAAAAGCCAGACATGGGGTTTTCCTGAAAGTCTTAAAACTCCTAGAAGTATTTATATATGAACCTTTTCAAAAGGAAATAAGAAAGAACTTTTCCTTGCATTTCTCCAAAAGTAAACATGAAATCTTCCTAGAACTGACCCTTATGGAAGGCTTCCATCAGTGCCTGCTCTCAGTGGCCTCTCCTGAATGCCTGTATCAGTTACTATTTCATAATGGTTGTGATTTTCTCTGAATCATTTTTAACTGGTACAGAAAACATTGTGTGTCATGTTTCATCTAGGGAAGCCCTGGGAACTACCAGGAGAGTATGTATAAGAAACGGTGTCGGCTGTGTACAAATACAACAGCAATGTCATCAACAACAAGCCTTCAAACATTGCACTAGTTAATTTCATGATATCACAACCACAGCAGTGGCAGTAAATACATGATCTAAAATCACATTTGTGCTCAAGTTCTTCAGGAGTCCAAAGCAATAAATTTTATATGCTCTAGAAAGTAAGTTCTTTAACATTATGAACTTTCTGTTTAAATTGGCTGCTACTGCTTTTTTTGAGTCCTTCTTGTTCTCTGACTACCATGTTGCAATAGAACCTTTATGGCGTATTTGTAACACCTATGCCCCTACTTGGGAGAATCCTGATTTTCTCTAAATTCCTTCACCCTCAGCACTATGGGTCATTGCTATTTTACTGCCTCAAGTGAGTTCTAAGAAATATTTGTACTTGTTCTGAACAAGTCAACACCCTTCTTCTGTTTCTGCTGCTGTCACCAACACCAACAGCAGTGTGAGAGGAGATCCACTTAAAGAGAGATGACCTGATCTTCGCCAGGAGGTTGAGTCTGTAATTTTGGGGGACAAGTGTATCCCTACAGCTGCCACAGAACACACCTATTCACTTGCCTATTGCCAGTAAAGTAATTAAACTGCCTATTAAATAAGAAAGTTTGATTATATTTTAATGTACTTCTGGTTAACATTCATGTTGATTTGTGCTGTTATTTATTTAATAATTCCTTGAAATTACTAAGGTTAGTAGACTGCAATTGCCACTTCCTGAACAATACAATGTCTTCAGCCCTTGTAGGGATACAGCTCCTGCTGGACTATGACTTAGTGTAGCACCATTTTAATAGAGCCTTCCCTTCTGCCACTTCATTATCACCTTATGCATAACAAACATTTCTGAGTTACAGAACTAGCCAATACCTTACCAACAGGAATCAGAAGCTTTGTATGGAAGTCTATTCTGGCCTACTCACTAGAAAATCTCTAAATTTTTAGGGTAGCTAAAAATGATAATGAAATCAACAACTAAAAAGATAAATTGCTTAAAATGGGTTGTCACGGAATTTAGAACTGTCAAGCTGCTACCTTATGGACTGAAGCAATAAGGTAACCATGGGCCAAATTAACCTTGCATTAATAAAACAAAATAACCTAACACAACAAATAATTAAATATTTTAAATTTATATTCTGTTGCCTTAATGGTTTTTGGAGGGCCTTTAAAGATTTTTTCTGAGCTGTGAATTGTTGCAGCTTTAAATCTCTCAGAATGAGGCCTTGGATAGCTTTCTGAAATTAGCAGAACTAAATCTGACAAACTGAAAAACTAAGAGGTGATAATGCAAGAGGTGCACATGAATTTTCCTGGTAATTTTATAAAAATATTTTCTCAGCCAACTCACAAGTTATTTGGCACATGGAACAAGTTCAGGAATAAAAATGGCAAGTGGAGTATAATCTCAAATTCAGGAAGGCTTCAGTGTTGTCTCAGTCATCAGCGGGACCCTGAAACTAAAGCTACTCATCAATGAGCCCCTCCTAGCTAGAGATGTGACTGGCAACTCACATGTACGAATAATGTAAAGCAGTTCATTGCCAGTGAATGATTCTGAACAAGATACTGGTGGCCTTGTTTGCATACAAGGAATCCTGGAAAAGACTACCTGAAATACTGAGAGATACTCTTCATCTCAACTTCTTCCCATCCTCTAGGACCGGCAATAATCAATCTTAAAACATAGCTTTTCATGGTCCATCATGCCATCATGACACTCAACAGTGTCATCAGAAAGAGCATTCAAGGATACATTCAAGCATCCTATTCACATCAGCATCCAAAGTGTCTGCAGCTTGGGTGTTTCCTACAGTGACTTCACGCTTGTCATGGCTACACTGCAAGGTAGAAGTTTAGGTCACTATGTCAGCACTATGCAGTATTATAGGGTATGGAAAGGACCATATAGCAAGGCCACATGTACAGTTTGGGAAAATCTCTCTTTAGCAAGGTAGTGAAACCTATTTGTTACAGTGTTCTGTGGTTTCATAGCAGACCATGGACTGTTGACTAGGAAATACAAACTTTTGACATTCTCCCAACTGTACATCACTTTAATTTATGTATAAATAGCCATGGCCATTAACAAAATTATGTCTTCAAACCTGACATGAACTAACCTCAGCAGAAATTCTTAGGAACTATTAATTTGCTGAATAATATTTTTAAATACCTCCTTTATAGTGACTGCTTTACACAGTTCCAAAGATGCTTTGGAGATCACTAGTTTTAACTAGATAAGTGACAGATGTGCCTGCATAGGCTTTTAGAAGGTCATTAAGATCTGATCTGCTTCTTCTTGCTTCTCTGGATGGTGATGATGATGTATGTGCTTTGAACAGAGTTACTCTGCATGACATTAACACATCCTCACCTGCCTGACGACCTTAGTACAATTCCTGTTGAAATCAACAGGGAAGAACTCCATTCAGAATGTGCAGTAAGGACTGGCTTAGTCTTCATAAATTTTAGCTTGTTTGATTGTACTATAGATGCTCTTTTAAGATGACAGAAAGGCAAATGAGTATCAGCTTGTAGATTAATTAAGCAATACAGTCCTTCACAGCATCATTATGTACTTTTTTTGTCTGTTCATAGTTTAGTTCATCAATATGCAAGAAGTTTGATTTTAAAGTGCATCATGCAAAAACGTTGCCTGATTGTTCTGCACAAAGAGGTTTGCTAGTAACAAAAGCTTTTTTTTCTGAAAGGATTTGGTTTATCTGCAGAATGAGGATATTTCTTCTGTAGTAAGAATAAACATAGATAAAAATTATGTTGGACTATACAGATTTCTTTAGGCTTTCTGGAGCCAAATGATAAAACAATTTCCAAGAAACTGTCAGGCATGTTGCACATTGCAATGAAACCTGTAGATAAACAGGAAGGGCGACAGGAAGAAACAGAATGAGTTGCAATATAAGCTGAAGTTATGGTGGTTTTGTTTCACTTCCTAGAATGTGAATTAAATTTTTTCCTTAATGCTTTGGGATCTATGGATACAAGGAGAGCATTTGTGTAACAGGTGATTGCACAAGATACAGAGATAGGCAGACTGAGCTGGTGGGTCTATGTGCTATCTAACATTTGCTAAGGAACATCACAGATTTCCTTGTGATACAATGATCAGCTATAAGTGCTTTTTATGAGAACTATTGAGGAAATTAATTTCCTCAAACAAAATTAATAAACTTACACAAGCGTTCAAAAAATGCATGCAGCATTTCCCCTTTGCTTCTCTTGCATAGATTTCTCATCTTTCTGGGCTTGTAAAATAAAAAACCCCAAACATACAAGGACTTAGAGCAATTTGTATGTGCACTGCAGATGGCAGAGGGGCAGCCTCCCTGTGTGCCTGCATTTTGCAGAAGAATATGTAGAACAGACCAAGAGTTTTGAATTGTTATCTCTTGTTTATCATTTGTGCCCTGAATCAAGACAGCAGTCGAATAGGTGTCTAAATGATCCTGCAAAGTAGAGATGCTTTCCCAAGTTATGGGTTCTGATAGCCAGTCCCTATGTAAATGCTGTTTATTTTCTAAACCAACACCATGCAGTAGATAAGGAGCACTGTAGAGGTGAAGCCGTTACTTAGAGATTAAATCACATAGAGATGTAAACTATTTGCCAGAATGACACATGCCTAGCATCTTGGGATGGGGACAAATTGAGAAATATAATGTCCTAATTCTTTTCTTGTGCCTAATACACTAACTCAGATGTTACTTAGATAAACAAATTAAATCTGTCCTGCTTGTAATGTGCCCTTTGCAGAATTCAAGCTTGGATTTACAAATGAAAAATGCATAAATTTTGTAGGCATGAGAATATATAGTTTTCAAGCATGGGAGCTACCTTATAAACTGAATCTAGAGACAGTATGTAACAGTGGATCTGAAAGAAGAGAGTTTCTCTTTAAAGACTCCAAAACTGGAACCCATTTATGACTTCAAAGGACAAGATGCAGGTTGTTAATTTTACTAAGGGGTAACAAGTTGATTCTGGTGAAACAATTTAGAGAGGGAATGAACAGTGCTACAACAAAGGAGATGCAGGAGTGACAGGAGGGGGATGAGAAACAGGAAAGAGGGAAGCAAAGAGAATTGTGGAAATGAGGGAAGATCAAGCACCAGTAAGAGGACACTGCCCATAATGGTGAAATAGCTATGTTTTTGTGGCTGTAGTGGTCAAAGGATAGAGGAGAGACAAGATTTGTAGGTAATATCATTAGTAACGATTTGTGTCAGTTGCTTAAATGAATCTTATTACCTTTTCCTACTAATGTGGCCTCTTGTACTGGCAACCACCAGAGGTAGGTAAAAGTTTTCTGTCAGAAAGTTTGATTGACTTGAGTTTTTGCCTATTTGCTTTTGTTTGTTGAGAGTCTGTTAAGGAAATGTTCACCCCTAATTTTTCAGGATTTTTTTGGAAAATCCTTAAACCTTAATGCCTCAAACTTTTCAGTTTCCTGTGAAAAACTTAATATTTCTTGCAACAGAAAACATAATTGAAAATTAATATTCCCTTTTGCTGAGTGATTTTAACATACATAATTTTCCATTGAGTGTCATTTAACATGACAATACTTGTCAAGCAGATTAAAATATCAACAACTATCTTCACTGAATCAATGGAATAATTTTCTACCTAAAATAGCTGCCCTGGTACAAAACAACTTCTTTTTTTATTGTCTAACTGCTGAATTAATTTGTAACTACTGCCTACCACTGCCTCAGAAGAGAAAATTATACGGAGGAAGGGGAATCACACTAAACGTACCCTGAGAGTCCTGTGACTGGTGGGAGCTGCACTACAGCTTTGCAAAGCCTCCTACAGTAACTGCAGCAGATGAAGAAACAGCTGCTGAAGAGTATTTCAAAGAGTGACCAGTTATGCCTCCAAGATGCTGTCCCCACTGAGTACAGAGAACAAACTCAGATGGATGCATGGATCTCCCAAACAAGACAATTAATAAGGCACCCCTACTTCGCTCACGGTTACCCTAAAGACAAGAGATTACTTGGCATCTCTTCTCCAGTTGGGGCTGGGGATCTTTGAAGTCCCATCCATCCTCCAATGCTACTCAGGTCAGAATAAGCTTTATCTGGGCTTTGCAGAGCTTCTGATGCCCTGGCATACCAAGGAGGCAACATCTACACATGCTCCATCATCCAGGAACAAGATGTGGTACCCTGTGGATGATGTGGCGGGCTCATAGGCTAGGGAAGACAAGACTCAGAGCTGGGTTTCCCTGAACAACATAGCTGAAACTTCCACGCACAGGCCACACAAAATTGTTGGTTGCTGTGGTAGAGCCTTTGAAACAGGACAAGCTGCAGCGGCAGCTGCAACAGTAATCAGGATATGTAATGCAGAAGTGCAGAGCTTAAAGGATCCTGGGGGCCCATCTAGGTGCAAAGTAATTTGGTAAGCTGACAGTAGCCCGAGCAAATCTTGTCTTGCATGGAGGGGACAGGAAATATTTTGTGAATTTGCTTTTGCTGTGTACTATAAAGAGGCATTGCATAAAATGCAGGAAGAGAGCAAATAGTAGTGGGAAGAAATTGCAAGAAGCATATGGGGAATGAAAAGTGAAGAATCTAATGGGAAAGTAGGGACCACGGTGAGCAGCATTAAACTGCCTGTCAAAAATGCAACAGAAATAGGAGAGAGCAGGGTAAGGAGGTGTTGAGGTTGCACATATTAGGAATATGGAGAAATGTAGAGAATACAGAGATCTGTTTCCTGACTCTTCTTAGAGTAAGGCACAAGGATATTGTGGCTTCTGTTGCAGTGTTTGCTAGGGCTGTGATGGCAACAGATGGCTTCATGTACTTCTTGGTGGTGTCTGTTGCTGAGACAATGGAGGAAAGCGAGGTCATAGTAGGTGCACAGGGCCTGGAAGGCATTAGTGGTGCTTCTGCTGTGAGGTACTTCCATGGGTTGTTAGGGCATTAGCAGCAGCCACAGCATGTCTGTCTCCCAGTGTCTGTGTCCAGCTATCCAAATACCCATTCCACTGAGACCCTGCAGGATGCAGGATCAATTTCAATGTGTGAGTTGCCAGAAGTTTTCAGGACTCTTGCCAGGGTCACCGTCAAGTAAGCACGTAGTTTGGATGCAGTCCCTTTAACTTGGAGGCAGCAATTTTCAGTATACAGACATAGGCTAAGCTTACCTCTTGGCCATATAGTCAGAAATCAGTCAGGGTCATTCTGGTTACAATATGGTTATAGAGATGGTCCTCTTGCAGACAACTGAGTTTGTCTGGGAAAGAATCACCCTCCACTCCACCACATGGCTGGTTTTATCTTCTCGCAGCAGATCCCTACATTGATCTACCTGTATATAGGCCTCCAAATTAATTCTGCTGTCTCACAACTTCTGTCATCATCTGTGAAAAAGTGTTACCTTGAATTTCTCATCACCTTTGTTCCTTCAGAAGTTGCAAAGGGGTTAAAATAGTTTAGCAGCTGTGAGGTCTGCTCTATAACCCTTTTGTGTCAGTGTAGACCTTGGAGAGAAAGTGACAGCAATGTATGTACCTAGAGTGGTACTACTACAGCAGCCATTGGAGTGCAAAACCTTGCCTTAGTCCAAATCACCTTTTAGAACCTATGAAAAGCAAGGAAGAAGAGGCAAAAGAAAAGGAGATGCTTTGTGAGTGGCAGGTGAAGGTCAAGTGCACATGCACACAGGAAGCACCCCACACTTTCAAGTTCTTGTCTTTTCTCTTCTGCTTGGCACATTGATCATGGAAAGGTGTGCAGGACTCAGCTCATAGGGAGCATCTCTGCCTTGTCACTTATCCCCTGCTGTTCAAGTAGGATTATGATAGCTTCTCAGATTAAAATAAACTGAAATACTGCAAGCCAATGCTATTTAAATTGAAGACAATATTATTCTTCTGCACTGTGGAATAAAATAAGTATTTGTCAGTGCTCCAAGTAGAGAAGAACTAAGATCAAATATGCTCTTTGTGTGTAGAAATCCCTTTCAGCATCAATAAATGTAGCAAAGCCAATGCTTGCCATGTCCCAAATTCTTACGCGAGTTTCTCATTTCAGTCAATTTCAACAGATTCACTGACACCCAAATGCTTTGTTGTGAAGATTGATAACTGACAAAGTAATGGGAGGCAGATCCATCCATTATCCAAATTACTTTACAGACAAGCACTTAGTAATATTTTAATTCCCTTATCAGTATTCCTGGTCATTTTCCAGTTCTATATGAGCACCCCCAACCCAGGTTCCTGAGGTCTGAAATGCACCTACAGTTTCTGGACTATTAACACTACAATGCATGACTTAGAAGATTTTAAGCAGAATTTCATATTAATAGTACGAGACACATCATAGTTTGTTACTGAAATGCAGATACTTTCACACATAACAGTTCTTACATTTTCTTCCACTAAAATAGTCTTCACTTCTCTTCCACCACCAGAAACGAGGTAATCTTCAGTTTTCTGCTATTAGTACATATCAGAAAAAATAGTGCATATCGGTAAAATGAATGCTTCCCTCCTTGTCTTTCCTTGGCCTATGGCTCCTGGCTAAATCACCCATTCCCTTCTTTTGCCTGTTCTGCTGTCAGGCAGTATAAACAATTTTCCTCCACTGTTTGCTGGGATCCAGGAAACAAATGATAAACAGAAGTTTAAATCTATCACTTGTGTATTTGGAGATAGCATGCACAAGGTCTGGCTCGCATACTTGTCCCAAAGAAAAACGGGGCTTAAGCTGTGACTAGCACCATTACCAGAAGAAGAAATCTCCCAGCTTCAAATTTTAGGCACAAGACATTTAAATCACAGAGCACAGAGAATCCACTGGGGGTCTCAGTAATCATATCTCACAAAACATGCACCTGGAGATGGAGACTTTTGCAACTTCAGCAGCCCCTCTAAAAGCAGGAAGTTTCTGTGTCATGCTGAGGGGGAAGACCTGGGTGATGCTGCTCCACAGTGTACAGCACCAGATCTATCAGAGAAACTGCTCACGGGGTGGAAGGACAATGGTAAAAGGAAAAATAACCCACATGTTCTTTCAGACACTCCTAAATTCTGTCTTGTAACAAACAATTGGGACCTGGATGCCATATGACATTCCTTTGTGTTACCCGCAGTTTTGCCAGTGGTCAGCCAAGGGTGCAGCAAATATTTGCCATCAGGAGTGGCATGGAAGAGAATTTTTGAGCTGATTTGGTTGGAGATGAGGGTTCAACTCTTCCTGATGCCTCTCTTGCTCTTACTTACTTTGGTGAAATCAAGACTTCACATACAGAATTATCACCTGTAGCTCCAGAATCACCCTAAATCCAGTGAACAGGACTGTGTTCTCCCTTTCTCCCTTACACATCTCCTTATTTCCATCTGGGGGATCTTGCACTGAAGTATGTGATTAAGGACAATAGAACACTTTCCACATCATGACACCACAAACAAGAAAAAGATCTCTCATACTCTTCAGTAAACCAGTGCCATCCTTCCAAATCCTGCAGTAGATTGCAATTAACTTTCATGTTTACATCAGAATATTTGAGAACAGGATGCTTGCAGCTTCTGAGAAATAAATGAGGCACTAAACCCACTTTGCTTCCACATGACCTTCAAACCAAAGATAATACATATTCTCAACACTCTTTGCAGGTGGTAAATTTGATGCCACACTTCTGACATGAAGGACAATTTTTGTGTTTAAAATACAATATAGCTGAATGTTCTAAATCTTGCCAGTATAGAATGACTCAAGAGAAAAGTCAGTTGCTGTTCCAAGGCTGATGGTGCTGATGTGGGATTTCAGAAAAGTGGCTGAGAAAATGGGACATGGTCGTTGGAATAAAGAATTACTATCTTACTTCTGAGAGACTTTCCTTCTTGAATTTGACCTGGCTTTTTAGAGAAATAGAGAGCTACCCAAATACCTGTAACTGAGCTGGCAGTGTCAGAAACAAAACCAGCACATCACATCTGAATGTCTCAAGCCAACACAGCAAACTAAACATGAGGGATAAGCATTTTTATCACTACTTAATTATGATACAGTTGTCACTTGTCTATACCCTATTTTCAACAGGGAGGGAAACCAAAACCAAGAGTGATTTACTATCTTGAAAAATTTTGAGGGGAAAGAAACTTAGTACTGAGAAGATCATATATGTCTATATATCTCAATCTCCAGGCAAATGGATGATATAAAAGAGGTCTGGAAATGAGGTGGCAAGTTATCCACCAGGCATAAAAACTCAGAGAGCCTTTTCCAGCCAGCAGAGCAGTTACCTAATGACTTACTGCAGGAGGACACATGCAAAAGCTAAATATAGCTCAGTCAGAAGTGTTTATATTTGAAACATCTATACAACTGGATACAAAACAAATGGACTGCAGCAAAACACACACAAAATACGGGAAACCCGTGACATGACACCACGAGCTGCAGTCTGAGGGGTGTTCTGAACAGAAGGAAATACTTTTTATGTAAGTGTGATCAAACAGGTTAAAGAAACAGGTTGTGGAGTTGTCATTCTTGAAGAGGTTCAAAACGTGACTGGACAAAGTCCTGGCAACCTCCTCTAAGTGACCCTGCCTCTGATCACATGGGGTGGACCAGACAATCTCCAATTCTCTCTTTCTACCTAAAGGTTTCTGATTACTTTGTATAAGTACAAACACATGCAGCTCATTTAGATAGTAGATTCATGTGTCATGTTAAGTTTACACACATATCACTTCTACTCTCCTGTGTTAAAGCACAACAAAGGTTCTTGCAGATCAAGTGTATGAGTTCCAAGTAATGATCTGTGCAGATTGTAAGGCATATTGTGAAAATAGACTAAAATAGTTTATCCTTCTGCCTTGGTCTGCTCATTTATCTTACTTAATTTTTCCCCCAGATGCTTTTACTAACTGTAAAATTTCTCATTATTACAAGCAACACAATATTGTTGTTTCCTTACTGCAAATTACCCTGAGATTAGCTCAGTTGTTTAGAGCATGGTACTAATTACACCAAGTTTGTAGGTTTAATCCCTGTACAGGCCATTCACTTTAGAGTTGGACTTAATGATCCTTGTGGGTCCCTTTCAACTCAGAATATTCTGTGATTCTGTGAAGGAAAAAAAGCCAGAAACAGATAAAACAGTTCATGTGCAGAGTGTGTGCAGCTGCAGTACTGTGCAGGATAGGAGGGAGCATTCTTATGCATGCTCTGGATCCTCTTCACATCACTTGTAAAAATAAATGGCCTTGTACTCACAAAACACCTTGTCTCTTGCACAGGCAGCTTGGGGAAACTTCTGTTGTGCTGCCATGACAGGAGTCCTGTACATTTTGTATAAGCTCATAAAGAGAACAAAGAGTTATTCTACTCAAAGAAGATATTTTGTGTCAGTTTGCTCTATTTTTTAAAAAAACATTTAATGTGTCATTATTCCATGGAAAGATGGGATCTATCTTGCCATTTTCATTTCAGATTAATCTTTCCTACACTGGATGTCCAAAGAGCCTCTGCTCAAGGAATCAGTTTCTCCAAGCCAGGTGACCAGTTTCCATTTTGGTGTCCTGTCCTGCACCCTGATGGACCAGGCCCTCTCTGTCTTCTCTTTTCACAAGCCTACATTTGCAAGAAGCTAATGTCAGGATGGCTGTACTGGCCAGAATTAGGGCCTGTCGGAGTCTGTAGCCTATCACTGCCAGTTGCCAACACCCAAAGAGGACATGTGTGTCATTGTACTTTACAAACATTTTTCCACCCTCCAGCAGTTTGAGGAATAAGGACTTTACTGACCCAGAGGGGATGAACATGTTTAATGGCTGTCATGTGTTCTTCTGTGACTTTTGTTCAGTTGCCATTTGAACTCCTTAAATGTTCTAACGTGGCCAGATGTCTGCCACTTGCTTATGTAGGAAGAACCAAACACTGGACTTTCTTTTATACTGAACATACCACCAGCTGGTTTCTCTCAATGCCTTTCATTTTTGTACTAAACAAACATTGAAGAATTGTTTTACCAATGCTACTCATGATTTCAGAGACTTTTGTAATAGCTCATCCTCCTGATCTTTTCCACTCAATGTGGGCATTCCTTGTAGAGAATATATTCCATTCTTTTAACACTGTTGTTGTCTACCTCTGTAACTTTTCTATTGGTATCACCCATTCTGAAATGGAAGAACAGAAACACAATGTAGCCTTTCAGATATGAGCACACCATCAATTTAACTGCTTTGTTACATTCCTTCCTAATCCCCTCTAACATGCAAGGGGTTTTTTGACTGTTCCTGACTGTTAAGCTAACAGTTCTCTAGAAACACTGTAAGACCATGTCCCAAGTTACACAAAGACTCTGGTATCCACATTTGCTTTACTCTTTTCCCCAAATATGCTTACTAATTTAGACTGTGGGGAGAGATTTAACATAAGGGGAGTACTCTACTATCCTAGGAGAAGAATGTATCCACAAGTGTGAAAAGACTGGAATGTTGATGACTCACAATCCAGGTGTTGAGGGCATGCACACCTACCACCTCAGGCTAGAAGATGAGCTATGTTTCTTTGTCCTTACACAAATTACTGATCTGTGATACCTCCTGTTGGGGAGGCATCAGGACAATTCACACACATGGCCTGAAGATACTCATCTCTTCTGATGGCCATAATGGATCCACCTGTGCTGACATAACAGGCAGCTGTGACATCTTGGAAGGTGTCAAAAACTCTTGAAATGTCCCTGATCCAGTATTAATCATCCAATGAAGAAAGAACTTCCCACCCTCGGGGAGGTACCAGAGGCATTCCCACCTATCCTGAGCCCAATAAAAACCACACTTGGACTTCTTGGTGGATTGAAGGTTTCCTTTCCTCTCTTTATGGGGCTTCTTCCACCACCTCAGTGAATTGGAACTACAACCACCGTTGGAGCTGCAGCAATCAGGTCTCATCACTGGATCCAGGGGGTGTCTTGTGGGTCCTTTCAGTCTCCTGGGGTCTGCAGCCCTGCTCCAGCTGCCTGTGCTGGCACTACAGCAGCATTCCAGCACTGACCTTCTAAACCATTCCTGCCAGGTTTTAATAGATGGGGAGAGGCTGGCCACCATCTTGTTTTGGTCTAGTGGGTGGGAGCTTGGGAATTTTCTGGTTAGCTTAACCTAGTTTTATCAGTATTGTTTTTAGCATTCTTCTTGGTAAAGAGTTTTGGAGTTTTTTTTCCACTTACGTCTGGGTGTACTTGATCTCTCTTTCTGTATTGGAGAGATACAGGGGTATTGAAGTGGAGGAAGGAGACTTCCATCTGAGGTCTCTGCCCCTCCAAATTGTCTCAAACTGAGATAGACCAAAACTTTTTTCCAGATTGTGACTCACCACCCTTCAGTACCCACACCGTAATGTCCTGCTCCATGAAATGATGACCAGTCTCATGTTAACTGGAACTCCACTGTTGGAGGTGGTGGTAGCAGGATCAAAAATGTCCCTTAGTCCAGCCCCAGATCTATACCTGCCTCTATAATCATGGATTCCCCTACACCTCTGATATAAATTTAAACTGAGGTACAGAAAAAGGAATGTTAATCAAAAGCTTGAGCCATGTTATATGACACGAACTCTCATTCACATGTCCTGGACAGGTCAGGGATAGTAAACACACATGCCACACATGTAAACAAACATCCCTTGCATTAGTGCCCCTCAGTGTGAACAGAAAACTGACCACACTAGAGTAAACATTTTGTACCTCATACTCAAGTCAGTTTTCAGAGAGTTGCATACCTTCCTTGACACAGGGCAGAACCATGTCAGATGTTCTTGAGTGCTCTGTGTAAAGATGAAAAGCACAGTACCTGCATGAGTGTTAAGCATAAAGTCAACACACACCTTCCACTTTTAATGATACCTACTGCTCCAGCACACTTACTAGCCTCTCCATTTGCTCTTCTCTTTTGTCTGTATGCAGGGACAATGTTCAACTTCCCAACAGACTTATTGATGAATGCCCACAGCTTGTGAAGGGTCAGTATATCAAAATCCACTCCTCAAATAAGGCACCAGGAAAAGCAGTCAATTCTTTGACCTATTATTAATGATATTTCCAATTCTGTCCTCAGTCATATTAGCTCAGTTGGTTAGAACACGGTTCTAATAACACCAAGGTGTTGGGTTTGATCCCTGTATGGGCCATTCACTTAAGAGTTGGATTCAATAATTGTTGTTGGTCCCTTCTAATTCAGAACATTCTGTGAAATCAGAAGCAGTTCTTCTGTGAAGTACTTGGAACTGCTGTAACTATCTGCTGACCTAGAACAGCCTGACATATTCCACTTTGCTCCATGCCTGGTCAGTAGTTCTTTCCTTTTGCGCTTCAGCAGCATTTTGTCATATCAAGCATTTAGCAGTAGCCCAGATGATTATCTTGTTAAGATTCAGACAAGCCATTAGGCACTGCAGGAGTCCTTTTAGTCCCCCAGTGCTATGTATCAGTATCACTGTCACTGACAGGTGAGTTTTCCTGTTCTGGAGTTCTGCTTTCACCAGAAAGCCAATCTCTGTAATGGCTTTGACATTTCCCTGCTTATGTTGTATTCCAGAAAAATCCTGCCTTCAGGAGTAAGCAGGTACTTTTTCTCACTGACCAAGATTAAAGTAGGTGAAACATTCATAGTGATCTCCCAGTGTTCAGGCAATCCAGTCCTAGCTGAATCAACCACTATTTGTTCACCCAGGTGGTGTTTGTGGTGTTTGCTTAAGTGCAGCTCAAGGCTCAGTCATTTGCCTCCAGATCTGAGATCCAAATATATTCTGGTAAGTCCAACTGGGTTGCTCCAGTGCCTACATTTCTCAGAGTTCAATATGTCATCAGAAAGGATCAGCAAGACTAAGTATTTTCATGATAAAAGGGTAACTATGCAGGAGGCACCCTACCAACCTGAACAAGAAAAGTCAAGTTTTCAACAAAAAACAAGTGTACAAGTATTTTCTTTTGTGTTCAAGTGATATGTTCAAGGCCTTTGGCCTCATCTGACAACAAAGGAATGTGGATCTCTTTGCCTCTCCATGCATTTCTCTGCCTGCTTTGGGAAAAACAGGATACTGGGACAGAGCAGGCCACTGTGATAAAAATTGCAGACATAATCAACTGCTGAAAGTGGATACTCCTGAAAGTCTGTGGGCTGGTTCATAGAGAAAACAGAAGGCTGGGACATTGTTCAAGGGAAGGTACAGCAGGATGAAGAGTCCTACAAGAATGAGGCAGTACTACTACAAAAGAGTGAAGTGAGTACCATGCATTTTCCGTTTCCCACCTTGCTGGAAGCAACTGGTCAAGAATGGTTTGGGGTGAATGTGGTAGTTTAGGCCTTAGTTTTAGTAGGCATTGGTAGGTGCTATGTAGATACGAAGGGACTTGAGCAACCAAAGAGATATTTCATACCAGCTGATGTCAGCTCAAGCGTAAAAGCAAGTGTAGGGAGATGCTTGGGTCACTTCCATCGTGGCCACTTGTCTGGAGAGGACATGCTATGTTGTTCTTGGAAGACCTTATCTCGGGGAAGTAAACATTTTTATTGTTAGCTTTTCCCTTTTCTTCTGTTCGGGTATCTCTCATAGAGGCTAGCCCTTATTGGAGTGTTCCGAGGGGTTCAGCTTTGCTATTTGGGTGGGGAGGTGGAGGATTGTTGTAATCTTTTACTCTTGTGTGGACGTGTTATATTGCATTTTGTCTTAAATTTTCCTTTTTTGTGTAAATATATAAAACTTTACATTTTAAGTTTAAGTTTTCAGGGTTCCTCCCCCCAACCCTTTCCCTCGGGGAGGGCTCTGTGTCCCTGTAGTGTGTACTTGGCAATTTTGCCAGGTAAGCCCACTACAGTGAACTAAGGATGTGCTCAAGGAGAGGGAACTAGGATGATCCAGAGGAAAATTCTCTGGAGGTAGTTCAGCTGTGGCTGTTACAGGAACATCTCAAAACTGGAACAGCAGCCAGAGCTGAAAAATAAAACAATGTTACAAAAAGCGCAGAAGGGAGTTTGCTGATGTGTTGGCTTCCTTCAAGGAGACACTTAAAGGAATTGCCGTGATGCATTGATTTCACAAAGTAAAAAGGATATTCCTAGCTCATTCAGCTGTGTCAAGGGGTCAGGTTCTGGATTATAGAAAGAAAATTGAATGGTAAGTAAAAAAATAGACATACTCATGTGCAGGCAAAAGCATTTTAAGAAACTTTTCCCTCTTGGTTAGAATCTGGCAAGATACATTTAGAAGAAGTAAGATACGTTCTTTTTTGCAATAATTGGGCCAGAAAGTCTACATAGCAAACAAGAAAATTGCTATATCCCTCTGAGGCCCAAGGTTAGGGGTTCTGAACATCATCAGCTATGATTTTTATACCGATCGGCAGCCCATGCATAACAAATTCAGTAAAGTCGGGCCATGAGAAATGTTATACCCACATAGTGATAAACTGGTCCCAGCCCCTGTGACTAGTACATATTTATAGTTGGATTTTGCTCTTATAGTAAGGCTTTAGCTTGGGTTTGAGGTAATGCAATGAAACCAGTTCTGGTTTAACACAGAAGGTGTTCTGCAGTGGCACAGGAGGATGACTCCAGATGACCCGTAACACATCTGTTAGAGATGCTATTTTATCCTATAAGGAGAAGGGCTGAAGGCATTCAATCAGACTTCACATCAGTCTGGTTAAAAAGCTTCAGGCTGAAAATGAATCACAAAAAATTTAATCATGGCTTATAAAATATAAATGCTTTCCTTTCAAATAAAGTTTTTTGTTATTCTAATATATAATTTATCTCTTTTCTTCTGCTTTATCTGTGGCTCTAGTCAGTTTTTCTTTCAGGAAAAGAGTGGAAAATCAACATAGTTTGGGGAATAATGAAGAGTAAACAAACTCAATATACAAACACATTTACAAGAATAACTTTTATAAGAAAGTAAAAAAAATGCAATCATGTGAACCTTCATCTGGAAGACATGTAGACAAGCATTAAGTACTTTTGCTTCTGTTAATCCAAAAATAAACCTTTGCAAACAGGAAGTTTTTGTTGCCCTATTTGCTGTTCAGCTACAGTTCCAGAATTTTAAATTCTGAAGTGTAAAATATTGATAAAAGAAAGGGACTTTAATCTACTTCACACATAAAATACATCGAAGTCCATATGATCACAGTCTGCTTTCATCACATAACCATAATACCTAATGTAGGATTTTTCATGCAAAATAGAAATTGCTCTTAGAGGGAAAAATAGAGAATGGTTAAAGCTTATTAAGTGACATAACTAGTGCATCTAATTAAACAGGAACTCCATCGTGTGTGATAAATACTACAAAGATAACGCCTGTATCATGCAGAATTTTGATCAGACAAAACCCCCTGGGACATAGACTGAGGCAGGAAACTATCAAGCTATTACAACTAGCATCCTGATTATTATAAAATGAGATTCTACCAGAAGTCCCAAAAGAGAAAAAGAACAGAAAATAGTTGTGCACATTAGTATTATGTTTATAAAGCACAATGCTAAAGAAATCTTATTATGCTTGACTGTGAATGATGGAGTAATCAAAGCCAAAGGCAGTGAGTTTGCTCTTCTCATCTGTACATTTAAGTTTATGGAAATGCTGAAACTGTACCCTGTTTCAAAACAATCTGCCATCAAAAGGGACCACTTCACCCTCTCCAGTCCCTGTAGCCAAGGATCTCCCACTTATGGTAGCAAAAGCAGTTGTAGATTGTGAGGTCAGTTGTAAAACTGCATCCTCAAAAGGACCTTCTTAAATGTTTTCCCTTTGGGCAAATCCAGTAACTTGAAAAGCTGTGTCTAAATCATCTAGGTAGCGTAGGAGCTACCACAGCTGAAAATACCCAAATGTATCTGAATGGGACAGATAGCTGCAAAATGCTGCTTTCCTGTCAAATGAAATTGCCAAATTCAAATTTAGGAGCCACTTTTAACAGGCTTCTAGGACACCTCTGATAACTCTGTACTGTGCTATTTGATAGCACCTGCTGCAGACTAGTCCTACCTAAAAATCTCTGGGAAAAAAACAGATTTCTTCTTTCATTTTTTCACTCCATTAGACTTGTCATTCAAAAATCCACTTCTCTTGTGGTCAGTGGTTACATTTTGAAGCAAGTTGTGTATAATCTGGACCTGTAACTCCAGGTTTTTCAACTAAAGGAACTATAATCATAATTTTTAACACAGAAATGCTGACTGCAAAAGGCCTCTAGATTGTGAGGGTTATACTAAGTAGTCTTGTCTGTATAATTTAACCATTCACAGCTAAGTGATGGACCATACACAACAGGGCTGAGTTTTTTTCATTCATTTGCAATAACCAATGACTGATCCAACAATTTTTGTTGAAAAAATTACATAGCATATTTCAGTTGACCTGAAATATAAATGTAACCCTAAGAAATATTTACATGGTTTGCTACTTGCCTTTGCACTTTGTGAGGTACAGGAATTATGTAACTGCCTGTAGAGCCAAAATAAAATATTTCTCTACAGTTCTTATCCTACTATGGCCGTCACTGCAGTGTTCTCTAGATCAAGATGAATTTGTTGCTGTGGTTATTGCAGCTTTAGTTTTCAATTGTTTATAGAACAGTGGCTATTCTTTTGGTAACAGGAATGAGTTCATTTACCACAGTAAGTTCAGAAAGTTACTAAAATGCAGTTGTCCATACAGAAATTTTGAACCCACTGTGAATTATTGCCTGTACGTATGATGGCATCAGTTCTCCTGCTCACATCCAAAATTTTCCATGGAGGAACCTGTAATAATAGTGACTATCCTCAATACAACTGCTTGGGCCAACCATTATTCACCTCATCCACTGGTCACTTCCCTCCTATCAGCCCCTTGGCCCTTCAATCTCCATCACCCAAGTGTCCCAGCTGTGGTGGAGGATATTTGTGTTGGAGAATTGGCTGAAGCCTCCTACAGAGACCCTCTGCCAGGCAGACCTGCAGGACAGACAGCCCAGCACAGCAAAATGAAAGTGCAGCTCATCTCATTGCCCACAAACAGGGTCTGCAGCCAGCTGTAGCTTTGCAGAGAGAAATGTTAGGCCAGAAAAATACTGGAGCAGGAGCCTGCCAGCTGACACAGACAACCAAAATGCTACTAGATATCCACTTCACAGTACTTTCAAATGAAGGCTCTAGGAAAAAAACAGAAAACAAACAGCACAAAGGCCCATGTTGAGCCATTTGCCTTATGCCAAAAACCAGAGATGGTTCCCAAAGCATAATTAAACAAATGTAATTTTTGTGTCACCAAAAATCAATTCAGCCAGCATAAAATTGTGAAGGTACAGAATCGAATTTTAAATTGTTTCAAACTTTGTGTATTGAATTTTATGTTGTGCCTCAGTAGAATTCTCCAGCAAAGTAATTTCTACAGAGGTGAATCCCAGCACTACTGGGATTTTGGATTTACTGTACATAATTGGAGGAAGCTTGAAACTTTGTTGCAAAGACAATTTATAAACATATTTTGAGTGCAGATATTGTGATTGAAATACATTATTAACATGCTTTGCAAGCTTATGGGGAAACCTTACATTACCAGACTAATTGTTGCAAGCAGAAAGTTAAACAAAGTAGGGAAATAAATTGGTATGTCCTTGGCCTACAATCAAGGCATAAGAATACCTCTTCTGCTTCTTTTGCACTGTATGGATGTTTCATAAATACAGCTAAAATTGTAAAATATTTTGATGGAATTGTAATCCTTCATTCTTAAGCCATTTTAGCCATGTTACTTTAACTGTACCCTTTCCTGTATTACTCTGAGAAGATGCAATTCATCTGCAAAAGCAGAGTTTGAACAAGCCTTTTGAGAATATATTTGAAGGCAACCACAATTAATTCCTGTATAGTGGCCAAAACAGCCTATACATCCTGAGCAGAATCTGACTTCAGTCGCAGTAAACCCTATTTTAGGTAGAAGACCATTAACATTATTAAATCAGTAGGCTA
Source organism: Sakesphorus luctuosus (assembly GCA_013396695.1). Taxonomy (NCBI): domain Eukaryota; kingdom Metazoa; phylum Chordata; class Aves; order Passeriformes; family Thamnophilidae; genus Sakesphorus; species Sakesphorus luctuosus. The sequence goes on along the minus strand of VWZD01012783.1, from coordinate 397,811 downwards.
TTAGGAGAAACAGCAGCAGCACAGCAACTGTAGTGACATTATTCATTAGTTGGACCCAAAACAAAAACACAGCAATGATGTCTCTGTTCCCTGGTCTCCCATATTTCTTAATGGTCTGCCATCAAGGTCCAGGCATTGATTTTCAAGTAGGAGCAGTTCCCCTGCGCAGCTTTAAGACAAACAATGGCATTTGCCCCAGCAACACACTTAGCAGAGCAAGACAGGTCCTTGGGAAGTCTACCTCAACCTTTCTCCTTGCCAGCTCTACTTCTTTCGGCTTGGGAAGATGAGTCCTCAAGGAATACTATCTAAAACCAGACAACTCACAATTCACCTTGCTCTGGAACCCAGGGCTGCAGCCAGGTCTCTGCAGAAGTGAAGTGCTTGGTATGCTTACTCCCCTGAGGAGCAGGGTCCTGGCCCAACTCCAAAGCTCCCTGGCTCCCTGTGTCAGTCAAACTGTTGTCCTCTCATCTCATGTCTCTATGCCAGTCATCTAGTAGTAGCTAAGAGTTCTTTATCCACTTCCCTATGGTCTAGAGATCTCAGACCTGACCTTGCACAGTTTATACTATAAAAGACCTTTCTGGGATGTAGGCAATCTCTAAATGAATGTCTGGAAGTCAGTCAGAGCATCTTTGACCTCCCACAGGGGAAGTACTGGGCACCTCTAACATCTCTAAACAGCCAACTACATTATGTATGGATATTTCACCTAAATTTGGGTGGTGCGTGCATGAATACTTCAATGCTGCTGAGTAAAATAGGCTGTGCTTTGCAGAACAAAACCCCAGTTACCATCTCACCCCAGGACATGTCAGATGTAGACAGCAGCAGCAGACAGAAACATCTTCATGGCTGTGGAGAGGAGCATGGTGGCTTCAAGAGGGCAACACCTTGGGCAGGGAAGAAAGGAGGCACTGGTGTCTTTATGCCAAAAGTGGGGGACATTTCTCCAGCTGGGGTGTCTCTTGTCATTCCAGCAGCACATGTCCACAAATCCATATGGGTTACCAAAATGAAGCACTCCCCATCACCCTCAGTGTGGACAGACAGTTTCAGACCTGCCCAGCTGGCAGAGGAGCCTCACTGGCAGCTTGGCTCATGGTGCCCATAATCACTGCAGCTGGATGGATCAGGGGCAGCCAGGGGCAGGTTGCCTGTAGCGATCCCACACGTGGCCTCAAAGGACACCTCCTCCTCCCTCAGCCCTTTTCTACTTCTCTGCCTCTGCATCAGCCCCTTTTATTCTCTCTGCCCCTGCCAGCACACCCAACTCATCCTTCTGCCGTTTAGGGGTCTTCTGCCCCTCCTGCCTCACCCCTGTCCCATTCGTCTCCTGTTGGCCTGGCTGAGGATGCCCCAGACAGAGTGTTTTGGAGATGAGCCCATTGTCCTCTGTCATTGCCTGAGTAGCAAATTTATTTTCTTGTTTCTCAGAAAAGCACATTGTGCTACCAACGGCTGACGTGCATGTGGAAGGTGTTGAATTAAGGAGGCTGGGAAGGGCTAGCATGTTTCGAGGTGTGGCTGTAGGTGGGCAGCAAGGCACAGTGATGGGGAGGCCACCATGAGGCAGAGGTAAATGGTGGGAAAGCCAGGCTGGAGCTGTGGGGATAGGAGGAATCTGTGCTGCTGGAGTGGTAAGAGCTCAAGGCCGGCTGCTCACATGGAGAAGCTCCACTGGCCGGGGGCAGTGGGTGGCATGGCAAGCACAAGGAGCTGCAGGGCAGCCACCTGACTGGGGGCTCACACTGCTGTGAGCACGTCCTGGCCCACTGCTCTGGGCAGCTCAGGGCCTGGCAGGCGTCCCCTTGCAGGAACAGAGGGAGATATCAGGGGTTCAAGGGCAGTCAGGGATGTTCCTTAGCCTGGGAAGAGCAAATGGCTGCAAGGCCACTAGGATGAGAATGATGCCCTTTAAAGACTTCAGTAAAGACTAAAGTAACTTCATTACTGTTACTAATAAAGTATCAACTCTCTTCTTGGCAGTCCTAGCAAGCACTGGAGCCTCTCACACCAACATAACTCACACACTCTCAAAACATGAGGAACTCACTGCATGCCATGCTGTGAAAATATTGCTCTGAGTGGTGCCAAGCAGCCATTCTGTTACTTGCGTGCCTTTCAGGGTTAGAAACTGCAACCCTGACACTGTTTAAGGACACTGTAGGAATGTGTGATGCTCCAAAGAGACAGATGCTTTAATGGGATATAGTGAATATGGCCCAGAAATACGAGGTTCCTCTTGGATCCTTTACAGGAACATCCCATTCCAGGCAGTGGATCTAGGGCATTCCTCAAGCACTGTGCAGGAGGACATTTCAAAAATTTAAGTGGCCTGTATGGGGATTAGGGTTGCAACACAGTGGTCAAGGGCAACATGACTATGCATAGCTGCTCTGAATGGCTGACTTGTACAATCACACCACTGCCCTGATACAGTACCATATTCCAGTCTGGGATAGCTGAAGAGGAGTCAGGAAAGAGGTTGCAAACCACTGCTGAAGCCTTCTCTTAGACCATCTGAGCTGGGAGCAGAATGGCTGTGCTGTTCCTGTGATCTGTTTTTCTCTTTGATCCACTTTGTTTGAAGTTCCCTATGTTGCATTTATGTCTGTCTGAAATCCTGTAACTATTAGTTATATAAATAGTCCTATAACAATTATCTCCAAAAAGCATGATCCTAAATAACTGTCAGTGATGGGGAAAGTCAGATCAGACTGATCCAATTGTATATGTAACCCTGTCTCCCATCTATTCATTGCAGAGCTCACTCTTTTTGAACAGGGAGGTGCTTTAGGAGCTACATGCTGAGTAACCAGATGAGTAGCAGAGGAAAGGCAACATTGTGAGGGCAGTCCTCTGAGCAAAGGTTTCTTAAGGCACTCTCAAGTACAGCTGATAACCATTTTCTTCCAAGTTGTGTACCAGCTCTAGTATCTTTCCTATGCAGGAAGAATATCTGACTCTATGACACTGCTCATCTTTGAACTGTTTAGTCACTTGGGGTGTATTCTAGACAGCACAGAGCTGCTACTGTCTCGTTGACAAGGCAATAGCATAAAGATTAGAGCAGAGGTAGGATCCTAGAGGATTTTCTCACATATATTGTCCATAATACAGAAACAAAAGCTGACTGAAATTATATACCTGAGCTTCTTACGTGTCTCCTGTTGATAAGAGCCTTTGTTAAATAGGAAAAATGGCAAGAATAAAATTCCTCTTGTTAATTAAGTCATCTTAATTTTTCCATCATTAACTTAGTGTCTCTTAGAGTATCCTCAGAAGAGAAGTATGGGGGGGAATTTTTGCAGTTAAATTACCTTCAGAAGGGTTGATTTGGTAGTCAAGTTCTCTTTGAGGACTGGTCTTAAATTTGTTTGATGTTGGTTAATGTTTGAATTGCCAATAAACATTTTTAAAAAAACCAACAAAACCCAAGACCTGATCCCGAAAGAGGCATGCTTTGTGAATTTTAGGATGTGCAAGAGAAAGTTTTGTCTCACACACTGAGACAAGCATTTATTAGTCAAACAAACCTGAGTGGCATTTGGTCTAGTAAAGCAGTACACCCCAGAGGTTGTTCAGTCTTGCCTGCAGGCATCTGATCTGAAGCTGCAACCTCCAGTAGACAAAACCAGCCATACAGTCCCAGGCGCATTTTCAAACACAGACCTCACTCCCAGGGTGGCTGCAGCTGGTGGCCTCTGAGGCCTCCATTGCAGCAAAGTCTTCTGTGGGGTCAAGATGATGAGGCCCCAGAGGTTATGGTTGACCTTCTTTCCACACGCACAGGCCCTGGGAGGGGCATTGTTGCTGTAGGATAGCAGGAACACTTCCCAGCAGAGCAATTCCATGAGTACTAGGTCTTCTGTTGTTCATCTGGGTGTGTAGTGCTATCTGGGGCCAAAATGCCCATTTGATGATGGAAAGATGGTCATAAATGACGCCCTGGGATGTCTCTCAAGGACAGAGACACTGGTCCATCACTTGGCAGCTATCAGTCTCCTCCATACTGTGGGAAACCAGAGCCTGCAGGGTGGTGAGGTATATCAACCTTATGGCCCCAACCTTGTAACAACACACCTGATCCTAGCACAGAGGCTTAGCAACAGGTTTGAGAAGTGGGTAATGTTTCCTGGGCAGAATAGCTAACACAGATTTTTCTCAGATGCAGGCAAGGGACAAGCATGGACAATGCAGATAGGAGACACTGGCAGGGAGTGAAACTCGCTTCCCAGAGAAGAAGGCTTGTTAAAGCCTTGGTGACAGCTCCACTGTGACCATTTTTTGTTGTTGTTGTTTTTTATAGCAATATCAAAGAACAAACCTCCTGCATGGAAGAAAATCAAATTATGTCTATCCCATTAACTCAATTTTGGAAGCCAGCTGAAGGCTTTGTATTAATTTCTAAACTTTGAACATGCAGGAGCAGCCAGTTTAGGATCTGTGCATTTATATGTGAAATAGTGGATTCCTGGAAACCTGTCATTCAACACAAAAGGAGCAAACCATGAAAACTGAACACCAAAGGGTAAATTAAAGAAAGTGATGCCTACATCAGGGCCTCTACTGAAGGCTCTTTGGAGTTTTGCAGGATACTCCAGCTACCCCACAGCTTCAGTACACCAAATGCTTTACAGAAAAAAAGATGACTTCTTATCAAGACATCAAAGAGGAAATCTATATAAAGAATGCCAAAGGGGTTTTACTGAAGTTAATACACTTTATAAAGCATTAAACTGTATTCCTAAATTTGTCTAGGGGATATAAACTGATCTTGCTTTATAAATTAGAATTTTTTGTGTAATTTGGGCACAAAAAATGTGAAATAAAGATAGCTTGAGAAAAATTATCATGGATGATAGGCAGTAAAAGCAATGAACTTCTCACCTCAACATTTAGAAATGATCACAAAAGATCACACACAGGCCTATTGGATATAGGCTAAAGCTTTGTTCTATTCTGCTCAGAGTAGGAAGATAAACACATCTCCGTGTTGTATCTGTGTTATACACTTTCCTCATTAGTAATTAAACTTTGACAGAAGTACTCTGACCTGATCTTAAACTCCCTCTGTGTTCAGCAGTATTTACTTGTGTCCCAGCCTGTCCATAAAGGAAAACTTTTTCTTCCTTGCAACTCGCATCTGAAGTTTGGGTCAGACCAATTCTGAATACCTGTACATCTGATGAGATCTATTATGAACACCTGTCATCTAAAGTTTGGATGAGATCTATACTGAACAGACTAAAAGAACCTGGAAATCACCATAAACAACTATTTTAAGTTTATAACAGTTAAATTAGTTATGTATCACTTTCACGTGGTCTTCATCATAACTTGAAACCTTTTTTAACTGATTTGATGTAGCCCACAATTAATGTATTCAGCAAAGGTCTTTTATAAATCAGTTCTTTTTAGCACCTGTTTTTCTGTCAACTAGGTTCTTGAACAATTGAGCAGGATTTCAAGTTCATTTCAGCAAAACATTCCAGGAAAATAATTTTTGTGAACAGAAATGCCCAATAATTCCAAAGCCCTCTGACTGTAGAAACTTGGAAACATTACTTTCTTGATTTATAATTAAATGCTTAATGGTCATGATCTATTAGATGTCTGCCTTAAATTGAGTTATATGAAATATCACTTCTTTTCTGTCTGACTCATTTTGCTTTTCTTTCTCAGTCACCCCCTAGAGCATTGCAGGGTGTTTGATGCTTGGATGTAATTATGCTGGCCACATTAGATATAGTCCTAAAAGCTGTTAAAAACTGTTTTTAAAAACCTGTTAACTGTTAAAAAATATTATTTTTTTCTTTCACAACCATTTCACAAACTCTCAAGGTGAAGTAGATACGAGGAGAAGAAGGTTATGGGCAGAGAGAGGTTCCTGACATTGAAATGCATTTATGGGTGTTTTGACAAGCAACAGTTTCCCATGTGATACTGGGGAAACAGTAGTTCCAGTCACAGAAGGAGCTTTATAAGAATGAAACATACAATGACACTTCCTTGCCTTACCTCAGGGAAAATCTCTGCTCATATCCCAAACCTGCCAATTAATTTAAAAAAAAAAATCTTGCAGCTAGGACATATGAACTGGCATTTTTAAGACTCTGGGGTATCTTGCTCCTGCATTTTTGTTCTTGCACTTTCTGAGAAAGAAATTGTTGCTTCTCCCAAAGAAGAAAAGGAAAAAAAATCAGAGCAAGACAGTTCCTTACTCTTTACCAGCTAAATTATCTTCCAGTTTCTATTTCCAGCTGCATAAGCACTGGGCATTCCCAGCTGATGGCCAGTGTTACTTTCTCCTCAATCACATTCTAATGTGCTTTCTCTGTGTGTGTGTCTACCAAAACAGAAATTGAAAATTTCTCCTGAATGCCCCTGCTTTCTCCACCTCTAACAGAAGCTCTTTGTATGGCTTGTCAGACCTAACTCCAGGAGAACTCTCCTCCACAAGGAAATTTTTCACCATAAGTGAAACATCACTGGACAGGAGCCTTTTACTTCTAATTGTACACTAACAACATTATAAGTGTCCTAGATGGAAGGATTTAGAGTCTGACAAAGAAAATCTCTCAGAAAGAGGGTTGTGCATTGAGCCAGGCATGTTAGAACAACAGAGTTTACCACATTGCTTATTCTGCAGCTGTGGCACCAGATTTGGACAATTCTGGGCTGTAGTTGCTGAACTAATCAGTTACTATTCTGCAGCATTTTACAGCATAAAATTAATTGAGTCCTTTTAAATGTGAAGCTTGTGCAATTATGTTCTTAAATTCCCTCTCTTCTGGCTTCCTCCCATGTCTCTGGTCCCTGTGCCTCTGGTCTGGTATGCCATGGTCATCATGGCCACTATGCACCATGTCTCTGGTGCTTTGCCAAGGGAGGCAAAGGAAGGACAGAGAAATCCTGGTTGGAAAAAAGAGACAAGAAATTCTTATGGCAAGGTCTGCACAAAATAAGTAATCCCAAGAGGTATTTCCATGAGATCTTTCAGAAGAGCAAGAGCTCTTCTCAACTCTGAAAAGCATTTCTACAACAGTCCTTGGACAAACATCCTTGTTCTTATCCTACTATTAAATCAATGAGAGGCTCTGATAGCCAACTGGGTCTTTTCTTTCACTGCTTTTTTTCCTGTGTCACCTACTCATAACCCTGCTGTGAAGATCCTTCTTTCCTTTTTACTTTTATAGAGAAGCCATTTCACTATATAAATACAAGGCTGCAACTCCCCACACAAACAGCAGCTTTCAAAATGGGAAAATACATCATGCCAGGTTGAGCATCTTTCTGCACTGTCCACGTAACTGGAGCCTCCAGTCTCCACTCCACATCACTTGTGCCCTGGTGTAAGCATCAGGGAGACGTGAAGGGAGGAATTCTGGTGTATTCCAGGTTAGAGGGTACCTACAGCTGCTCATAAGGCCATACCTTGTGACACTATAGCACAAAATGGATGCAATATATGGTCATTCATAAGCTCTACAGCCAGGTAAGATTATTCACAGTTCTCTTGGGATTATTAAGGTAAATCCAAAGTCCCTCACCACCTGATTAGATGAGAGGTTAAAAGAAATAATTCAATTATTAAAAAATATGACTTGCAGTAATGGACTACACCATCCAAGGTAGTTCACACACTACCAAAAACTTGTTTATATTATCATAAAATCACCTCTGAAAGGAGTCCAGGTCTTGTGATTATGATGAAGGTTCGTTTATTTAGCTATTGTAGCTCTGAGAAGGGATACATTTTCCAGAGGTTCATACTAAGCATTCTTTTTTTTTTTTTTTTACCACACAGCATCAAACTTACCCTCCTACCCTTGTCGTTAGGCTTTACTCAGCTTCCCATCAAATTCAGAACCCCTGCTTTGAAGGCTTGTCATGTAGCTGTACATGTCTATGGCAGTGATTTACGTTCTTTTGTAAACCATATTTTCTGTATTACTGTCTTCGCTTCCCACTCAAAAGGTATGCAGTTCCTTCCATACTCCTTTACAATTCTGAAATGGCCACCTTAAATCTGTCCTAGCTGTTATGGGTCTACAGCTGTTCCTAATCTGTTGCTGGTCTCAAAGCAATCAAAAGCTCATAAAAACTTGCTGCATATCACCCTCTCCTCTGGTTCTGCAGACACATCTTGACACAAATCAAATCAGAAATCTTTGCATATAACATCATCTTGCCCCTGCTCCAGAGCTCTTACCTTGACTATATACCTTGACAGTAAGGTATATAGGGCAAATGGCTGTGACTTCTTTAATTCATGAAAAAGTATTTAAAGTCTTACCTTGCTATCCCTTGACTGAAGTAGAAGAAAGAAAGACTATATGTAGCCTATTAACACTAATGTTGATAAAGCTAAAGATGAGACAGGCAAGAAATATCAGGTAAGTGAAGTTGGAATTACTAATAAGCTGGAGTGAGCTTCCATTTCCTTAATTAGAAACTGAAAGCTGTTCTTTCAGATGCTCAATTAAAAATTATACAGACATTGCTATTCTAGATTTCCATCCAACTCTGTAGTAACCACAGTATGAATATCTCAGGGAATACATGAGATATATAAATAAATATTGTGCAGTATGCATATTATTGCCTATAAATAATGTGAATGCATATAAATAATATGTATGCACATAAATAATACACAATAATTTACAGCTAAAACTGAAAAGCATCCACTATGCATTTTGTGAACCTCTAGAGGCCACTGAATCCTGGAGAATTCTACTTCTGTTGCTTTGCCTGGGATACTCTCATGGCTCAGACCAAGGACGAGCATAAACAGGATCTCCTGAATTGTTTCAGAATTCCTTGTGTGGGTGTTCAAGCATCACATTTGTCTCCACACAGGAGATCTCAATTCTTTATGCAGGGTCCAGGAGAGGATGCCCCACTCCACACCAGCTCCTAAACCAGCACAGACACACTACCCAATCTGGCTGATGGATCATGTCCCAGAGAGGTTCCCCCACGGGACCATGAATACACGCATTGACTGAACACTCAGTGCAGGAAGCATGGATCGCTCAATATTCCCCACAGAGCTGGCAGCCAAGGTTGCTCTTAGACAGAAGGATTTTGAGGGAAAAAAGAATAAAAGATGTCTCAGATTACACTTCTGAAAAAAACTAGTAAATATGATCTGTCTTGTCTAAATGAGCTTGGTTCAGATCATGGAATCACAGAATGTTTTGCATTGGAAGGAACCTTAAAGATCATCAATTTCCAGCCCCTCAGATGACACCCACTAGATCAGCTTGCTTAAGGTCACATCCAGCCTGGACATGAACACTTCTAGGAATGGGACAAACTGCAGACTCGCTGATGATGCATTTGATCTCACTGCCTATGTCATTGATAAAGATATTGAAGAGCACTGGTCCAAGACAGAACCCTGAGGGACATTATACATCACCAGCCTAGAGCCATTAACCACAACTCTCTGGCTGCATCCATCCAGTCAGCGACTATTTAGTGCACTCATTAAATCCATGCCTCTCCAATCTGGAGATAAGAATGTCTTGTGGGACCACAGAAGTCTAGGTTTATGAGATGTGTCATTCTTCTCTTATTGACTGTTGCAGTCAGTCCACCACAGAAGACCACCATACTGGTCAGGCACAATTTGCCCTTAGTGAAGCTATGCTCATTGTCTAAGATCACCTCCAGGTCTTGCATTCCTGAGGAACTGCTCCATAATATTTCTGAGGCTCATCAGTCTGTAGTTCCCCAGGGCCTTCCTTTCTCTCCTATTATTAAAATAGGAGTGTTGTTTCCCTTTTTCCAATCACCAGGGACTTTGCCTGACTGCCATGACTTTTCAAATATGATAGAGACTGACTTGGAAAAAACATCAGCCAGTTTCCTCAGGACATTGGGGTGCATATTGTCAGCCCCCATAGACTTGTGGCTGTTCAGTTTCATTGGTTACAAACCTACTCTTTGCTTACAGTGGGAGGCACCTCACTCTCCCAACCACTACCTAGAGGACTAGAGACTTGAGGGAAGTGGAAAGCCTGACTACCAGTGAGGACTGATGCAAAGATCTCGTTGAGTACATCAGCCTTCTCCGTATCCATCTTTACCAGTTCTCCTTTCTCATTTATCACAGGGGTAGCACTCTCCTTGACCCTTCTTTTAGGACTTAAGTAATTATAGAATCCCTTCTTTTTATTCTTCACATCACTTGCCAAGTCCTGTTCCATCTGTGCCTTAGTTTTCCTGATCGTGTCCCTGTACTCCTGAACTATATACCTGTTACTCTACCCAGTCCACTTGTCCCTGCTCGCACTGGCTGTGCATTTCCTTCTTACTCCTCAGTCTGAGGAGCAGATCCTTGCTCAACCATGCTTGTTTCTGGTCTGCCTTTCTTAATTTCTTTCATATTGGGATGGAGAGCATTTGTGCTCCAAGCAAAGTGGCCTAAAAATGTTGCCGTCTCTTCCAGAGCGCTCTGCCAGAGAGAAGATGCTTTCTTTAGCTCTGATTGCTAAGGAAAAGAGCAGTGGAGTGTCATAGCACATGTATCTCTCTCTGTTTATCTCCCAAATTAACTCGTAGGCCAATTATGGCAAGTCTGGTAGGGGAGTAGAGACATCAAAGATACTGCCTTTGTCTTTATTTCCTGTAAATAAGTATCTAGGCATTTAAAGCAGTATGCACAGTAAATAGCTGAGACTCTATGAAAAACAATCCTTCCAGGAGAGAACTACTCTGTCTGACCACATGCAGGGGGATAGTCTTTGGGACTTACTTGCTAAACACATCAGAGAATCTGAATGCAATTCATTCATTATCAGGAAGCTGGTGTGGCTGCTAAACCAAGCATGGCATACAGAGCCTGATCTCTTTAGACACCTTGTCTGACAATGATATAAGCAATAAACCAAGAAAGATCGAGGCAGGCTAGTCTATTGAGTAGAGCTGATCTAGGTCTAGCCATGACCCCTTGCATTTCAGGCAGTTCCCAGGGATGTTATAAAGAAGTACCATTTATAAGATACCTCTTAATCTCCAGCAAAATAATTTGCATTATGCTTCTCCACAGCAGCTAACTCAAATCTGTATTTCTTCCTGCAACATTTTGGAGGCTAGAGCATGCTAAGTTAAATGCTGTAGCATCCTGATAGCAAGTCTTTTTCATGGTAGCTCTGTACCTAGGACTTTACCACTGAGAACCAAAATTTTCACAGCCATGTTTACATTTGGATGATGAACCTTTGTATCAAAGAATGTTTCAATGTCACATTGTCTCAGTGATAGCAGTCAAATCTGGGATTTTGCTAAGTTTCGCAGGGCACTTCAGAAACTCCAAAGACAGCTCAAAAAGAATCATATTTATGTGAACCGAGATATCTGAAGGAAAGAGCAAAGAATGGTGTGCATTTCTCTCTTAACACTAAAGCTGGACCTGACTGAGATGTGCATGTAACTCAAGTAGATGGACACATAATGATTATATTTTCCTATTTTTTATTGCTTCTTACAATTGATTCCTTAATTTCCCCATTATAATAATTAAGGATACATGGGTATGTCCTTTCTGAAAGATCTGTCTTTGTCTTGTGCTGCTGGGTTAGTAATTCAGGTGAGTTGAATTATGTCTATAAGCAAGGGGTTTGAAAATTAATAAATTATGAGTACTCAGACAGGTTCCCTCAAGGTAACCCAGGCTGGTACTGCAAGAAAAACAGTAAGTAAGTGTGAAATACAGTGAGGAAGAATGAAACATTCCTTTCCACTCAATAAATGAGGACCAAATAGTAGTATCAATATTTGCAATAGATCAAAACCTGCCTTGTATATTGAATATCTCTTATTTTTAAAGGGATAAAGACCATTTTATTTAGGGATTTGAATACCAGCACACTCACAGGTGCTAGTATTCACCAACATACAACCCTTCTTGCTGACAAACAGTAGAGAAGTTTACCCAGAGAGCAAAAAACCTGGTAAAATCCAGTGCAGTGAAACAGTCAACATACATTTATTTCTATAAACATTTAAGGGACCCTGATAAAAAGAAAGAGGATTTAAAAATTAAAACAATAATAAATAATAGCAAAGATAAATAGAGCAGTAAACCAATTTGCAGATCAGCGATGGAAGACACACAAAGATGACACATGAACAACCTTTACATTGATTCTGAGGCCTGTCAGTAGGAGGGGGGCAAAACTGGCATTGTTTTGTCATTTGGCCTTTCTTGTAAGAGGTGAGCAGTTAGATACTGATAGCAGGTATGTTTGTATCAAAGGTACCCTGGAGGGAACATTAACCAAAATCTCTTATGCACCCACACACAAGGCCAACAGTTTTAACATTTTTAGGTGGTCATCGTAAATGTTGGAAACAGAAAGGGAAAAGGAAGAGAATTTGAATGAAGCCATAAAGGTGGACGTCAGTAGAAGTCAGATTTTGAACATAAGGACTGTGTTTGCATGGCTACATGACCCATATACCCAGATCAATATAGTCCATTTCTCCAACACCTTAGAAAATTAATCAACTGCAACCTCAAGAGAGTGAGAGGATTTAATTAATCATTGCTATATCCAGCATTATTCAGCTGGGAATTAACCTACACTTCTTAGACTACTTAAGGTGTTTACAGATGTCTAAAATGGACCAGGAGAAAAGGGTAAAGACTGAAAAGATAAGAAGTAAGACAATAATGCAAAGTACTATTACTAAAGCTTTCATCTTAGTGAATGAAACAGAAATAAAGTTCCTTCAGTTTTGCAATTCAGCTTCAAAATATATAAATTCCCAAATTTAATGAGAAAATACTGGAAGTAGAGAAGAATAGAATCTCCCATGAAATTATGACAACGTAAAGGAAGCAGATAAAAGGTTTGGCAAAGAAAGAAAAGAAAACAAAACAAACAAAAAAAAACCAAACCCAACCAACCAAACAAAAGCAAACAAAAAAAGAAAATGTCATAGGGTGGTGAGCCCATAACAATGAGGGAGAGCTCTTTGATAGCAGCTTGGATGATTCAGATGCCTAAAGAATAGGGAAACTGGACCAGCTCCTTTCCACAGAAGCAAATTTTATTAATAAATATTGACACACAGATTCTTGCCAATATGTTTGGCAAATAAAGAGAAGTGAATATATCAGGATTTGTAGTTTGCTGACTTTCTGTGGAGTACAGTAAAAAGACCTTTGAGCAAATACACAATTTTCAGGGGAAAAAAAGCACTAGGGGGTTATTTTAGGCTATGTCTACATGTCTACATACCCCCTTCTTATGCACTGAGAAGAGAATGATATGATATCTTTGTGGTGCTTGATCCCAAAGATTCAAAAGCATATTGGTACATATATATGTATAGTAAACACAAACTCATTCTTGCCTAAAGCAGAGAAAAAGACAAAAAAAGACAAAAAAGAAAAAAAAGACAAAAAAACGCCAAAAAGAATTGGCAGAGAAATATGTGAACTGCAGAAAATAATATCGCTGAGGATTTTAATTTCTGCCTTACTTAAGCATTGCAGAATTTATCTTTTAAAGAGTGAAATTATCTTATGTGTCTGAACAATGAAAGTTCTTACCTTAGTAATATCCTAGATCTTACCACATGAGGAATACATGTTGGAACAGACCAAGATCACAGTTCTAGGCAAATAGTTGCTAGTTTTTGTACATCATCTCTGTTCTTGAAAGCAATAACATATATGTTAGATCTTAGTTCTGATTCAATTCCTATTTTACTGCAGATCTCCTGTTCATTCATATTACCCACAGTGGTAGGTCACTCAAAACTGCCTGTAAACCAGGCAGTACTCCAACCCAAAACTTGGTGTTTGAGAATAAATCACATCATGTTTCATTCCTGTCACCTGAGATTGTCCTCCAGCAACATTCCAGGAAGTCCTCTATCCCACTGTATTCCTTCCTCTTAACTAGCATACAGTTAGCATAACAGGATTTTTTGAGAGGAAAACAAGAATTGTAGCAAGTTCAATTTTGAAATGTACATGACATACCAATCAAAATATTTACACCACAGAACACCAGTAAACTCTTCTTTTTTTAAGTCATGTTAGGAATGTGAAGCCCTTCTATGTCTCCAGATAATTAATGTGGCTGATATTTTGAGATTCAATAATACGATGTTTTGGAAAAAAGTTATTCCAACAACAAATAAGGATGTTCTTTCTTAATTTTCCCATGCATGAGAAAGAGTCACAGCTACTATTCATTTGCTTTACTATTCTTGAATTATACTCTATGCTCCTACCAGCAAAGCAACAAATATTCAGTCTATTGACTTACTGAATTGTTAGTGAAAATTAAGAGGTTTAGGGGTTTTTTTTAATAATTTATTCTGTGACACAGATACTCATTAATATCTTCTTCTGACAAGTGGTGGTTACAAGCACAAGAGTTGATTTAATGATCTGATCATCCTCTGTGACTATTTCAGCCATTACAATTCTAGTCAGAGCTAACAGTACTTTTGACAAATTCAGTGTATCCACAAACTGCTTGTTAAATTCTGTTAAAATGACATTTGACATTACTGAAGTGTGTTGCTTTCCTTTAAACAGTTGTGCAGGCCAGGTTCCTGGAGAGCAGAGCTCTGCTACTGCATCTGTTATTCAAATGTCTCTGTATGTGAGCCTGGAAACTTTCTGTTCACTGTGCAGTGCATGGGAGTCTCCATCAAGCCAAAGGGTAGGGCATGTCTACTCAGAACCAAGAAAGATGATCTGGGACAACAGGCTCACTGCACTGAGATGACAGAGTTGCATCTACGTTTAGTGCTTGGCTGTGGAAGCAGCACCTTTCCACTCACAGGAGGCAGACAACCAAGAAGTAAGACTCCAACTGACAAGCAGCTCAGACCCCCTTGCATGTTGTGCATTCACTGTGCAGTGCTGGTGATTCACCAAAGTCCATGCTGGAAATGGTTCTGAAGAACAAAGCTGAAGCAGATATCTGCTGGAAAAACCTAACCCACTAGCCTGTACTTCCTGTTTCAAAGGAGAATCTCAGATTTAAGGTGTCATAAACTTTTTATCAAGTTGCCAGGTAGTGTAAGACCTTACAAAGAAGGCAGTAATATCTTTCCAGGGCTGGACAGTCCAAAGGTACTCTGTGGGGCCTTAATTCATTGGAGGAACTCAGAAAATAAAGGAATAAGATGGAATCAATGCTGGGCATTTACAGAAATTTCCCTGAGTTTTTTAAAGTAAAGGTTTATAGCTATGAATTCATTCACAGTTCAAGGGTATTTAGAAAAATGAAGGCTTTGCATGGTGAAGCCTTTTCTGAAGCTGTCACAGACTGACCAAGCCTTCTGGACTGAGGATTTGCTCCCAGTTGCACTATTTCACCAAAAGTTTCTATACACTTCAACCATACTTTCAAGTTGAAGTTTAATGTCAATTTGAAATGAAAACACCAATTTGACAAACAACTGATTAGGTCAGTGTACTGAGTGGTGAAGCCAGTTAAGGTTTCTCCCAGGTATTTTTTACAAAATTCTGGAGCCTGCTGTCTGTTACACATATAAGCACAGAAATTTCACAACTGTGTCTGGAGAACATTTAGTTCTTTTATGAGATTCTGGTCCTCCATTTAGTTTATCCAGCTCCATCTATCCTTTTTTAGTACTGTATTCTGAGGCATTACAAATTCCTTACAAGATGGGACTAGCAAAGGCAGTAACATCTTTAGCAAGAGAATAACAGATAAAAGTTTCTGTAATTTTATCTTTTTTTTTTCCCCCGGTGAGTAAATGTGTGTGATCCTTTACTTTCCAGTGAAGATTCCTCCTTTCATTTTAGAACCTTACTTCATTTTAAGTCATATTTGGACTGCATAAAACGCAGCCCTGAAAGCTTCAGTTAAAATAGTTGTGCTCATCTGAAGCATTTGCTTTGATCATGACCAGTGGTAATAATGAAATTATAGAAAATTCTTTATAAATTGGCACTGCTTGTAAAATCATGATTCCTACATTACTAATGCAGAGCAACAGATCCCCATTCCCCTACCCTGCCCAACAACATTAATCCTAAGGTAGAAGGTGTGAAGCTTTTTTTTTTAAACTATTCTTTCCAGTTACATTAAGAGGAGGTAATAAAAAAATAAATGGCACTTTCATGATCTTGCTTCACATTCCAAGAAAGAAACCCAGAAAATTCCTCAGCCTAGGCTATATCCAAATAAATAATATACACAAGATATATGAGAAACATGAGAAACAATCCAGAGCTGCTTTATCTCAGAACATTTTTATTAACCTAATGTACAAACATTGCTCTTTCCCATAGTGATCTCACATCATTCCAGTATTATAAAGCAACACATAAAAATGACTATCAGAAAGAAACATTGGGGTGAATAAAACCTTTTTGGGATGGCATCCTACCTACTCCACCAACGTCCTTTCTCCAGGTTTGGTGTGATATGTGTGGCATGTCAGCAGAGGAATCTCTTTTTTCAGTGCTATCTGGTAGGGGTGTCAGGTAGTGATAAATCTGCACAGGGCCAGATCAGGAGGCCCATCTCTGGTACACATCAAGGTAGAGGGTGCACAGATGATTCGGGGAGTCAACAGGACCAGCTGGTCTGGCTTCCTCCCCCAGCCAGCGCCGCATCTCTGCATCTACAGCTACCACTGCTCAGAGTGGCTCAATAAGGAGAGGAAAGACATCACCCATTTTTCTCATGGTGTCATTTTCATCATCCTGCATGACTGCTAAGTTTTCCCCCAGGAATGCGTACAGACAGATGGGATGACTAGCACTGTCTGGGTGCCACCCTAAAAAGACATCCTGGCTGGCTACTGAGGAAAGCAACTCTTGGAATAAAACCCACTGAGTCTGAAAGGACTCCAGTGATTGAGCATGAGTGAAGTCTGGATAAAGACTTTCATTAAGTGTGCGCAGAAGGATTAACAGATACTGACATCACCTCTGCAACATCTCAAAGAGAAGAAATTGCATCGTCCAATTATTGTTGAGGCTTAGGAGAAAGACTTTTCATAGTGCATTTAATCAATTTCATCCTCCCTCTAGGTTCATAGGCTGAATTAGCTGACCCAACATCAGAAGGATTCAGTTTTCCCCCAAGAGAATTACATAGTCATCACTCATATAATTGTTACATTCAAGAACTAGCCTAATCCAGGATTTACAATGTTGTTCTGTCTGACTATGTGTACACTGGAATTTACTGCTGTTTATTTATTTTTAATATCCACAATAACAAAAAAATTAAATTAATCCATTGGGGAGGAAATGAAACAATCATTACATTTCAAGACATTTCCACCACTACAAATATGCTAATAAAATAGAAGACCTCTTTACCGTCTTGCACATTTGTCCTTGATATGGCATCGTGACCTGTTCAGATTAAAAATAAAAATAAGGCTCCATTCTTGTATAGAATGTTCTAAAGTGCCAAGAATTATTTAGGACTCATTTCTCAACAGCAGCGCCAGTAATTTCAACAGTGTGGCTGCTTTAAGCCAGTATTTTGCTGAAAACGTGATCTATCCATGTAATAAATGGGACCATATGTCTATGGACAATAGGATTTGGACTCAAAAGTGGTCTTGAGCTATGAAAAGACTGCTTCAGTTGCAATTACCAAGGAGCTTTGAAAGAGAAAGAGAGCAGATGATAAAGCTAAAGCAAAAATTATGGTTCATATAATACAATATCAAGTTTTGGGACTGCAGAACAAACATTTATAAAATGTTTTCTGAAGTATTTTTACGAGGATGATGTCACACTAAGGATTAAAAAAATCCTTAAGATTTCATCATAGAAAAGTTTATGGAGTTACTAATTGAAAAGCTGTGCAAGAGCCAATGATTATTACCAATCAGGAAAGAGAAGAAGATAATTAAGGGAAAAAAATTCTTGAGTTTTATGTTGTAGTTCATTAGAAATTAAGTCTACATATTAAAGCACAAAATAATTTTCAGCAGTAGATCATCCTGTCAATTGTAACAATACAATGATTCCATCTTGGTTTTGACTAGTCTGAAATCTTTTCTTGGGAGAGAAATCCCCAGCCCTTTCACTAGAGAATGGAGAGGAGAGAGCTGTTCAGCCAAATATAGTGAACAAACACTAAGTAAGATAAGTTTATTTATGGTGGAAAAGAAGGTGTCACTGCTAAGTCAGAAAGAAGATAATATAAAGATTAGACTGTCTTCATGTTGTTTAGCCAGAGAGTCATCATGAAAGGATTTGATCTGATCTTGCAAGTATCTAATTAGCTCTGGTTTTGGTTCCACCTCAGCAAAGCAACAAATTCATTCTTATACTTCAACACATGCTTTAATACTTTGCTGTGTTTTGGCTACTTGGATTCATATCGCATCCTGCATCCTGTAAATGTGCTGACACCTATGCCACAGCTTCTCCAAACTAAGCCACAGATAAATTCGAAGTAAGCAGTTTTGGTTTTACATGTAACAGCCACAGAGGCAGTTTTGTAGCCAGGCCCATATTTGGATCAATAGGTAGAAAAACAAATATTTCGAGAAACCATAGATTGCATGAAAAAAGGCAAAAACTAGATTTCTAGTTCAGAAGAAAATGTACATAAGTGCTTAGTTTTATATTCTTAAGTGGGGCAATGCAGGTGTTTAAATTTAGGCATATTCTCTAGTGCATTTCTGGATGGAATACTTTCTATACAAAAGTTGAATTTCAGGTATTTATTTTAAATATTATGACCCACATGCTTCTAGATATTATGACTTGATGTTTTCTCTTTCTTTGAAACACAGCTAATGGGTCCCACGTCTAGACATTCTCCAGACTCCACCTATTTGATAAAGATCCTGTGCTGTAATTCACATTTCCAGGACCAAGCTCGATGCTCCCCCAAGAGCGAACTGTGCTTGCTGGAGCCTCTGTGCACAGTTAAAAAGTAGATGTTTATTTCAATACTGAATTTTACAGTATGGAAATTTTCTTTCTGATTTATAGCAAAGTAGCTCTTTTTAGAACCAAATCAATAATTCAACAGGTACCATTTTGTTTTACACTACAGTTTTCAATGGATTATTCATGGCACTCTTTCAGCAGCTACTCTATAAAAGTTTTTGTAGATTCTTCTCCTTATATATGAAAATATCACTTAAGACTATTTTGACCACCAGACTCTAATAATCCTCTTCATGTACAAGAATATTAGGATCTTAGTATAGTTAACAAGTAAGAATACACACATTCTATAGACTCATAGAGTGGTTTGAATTGGAAGGGACCTTAAAGATCATCTAGTTTCAATCTCTGTACTGTGGGCAGGGACACCTCCCACTAGACGAGGTTGTTCAAAGCCCCATCCAAAGTGGCCTTGAAGAAAAGCTAATTAAAACAAATAAGTGTAATATGCAAAAAGTATATTCCCATTCATTTTGACATGTGATTTTATTAATCATAATATGGCAGACTGATCTGCTTAATCATTATATATCGTGGAAATAGGAAGACAATGCTACAGCAACAAAGGGTCATATTTAAGTTTCTATTTTTATATGTATTTAAAATTGAGCCTAAAGACCAATAACTGAATATTATTTTTTTTGGGGGGGATAATCAGCAGCAATAAATTTCACTGGAAATCCCAAAGGATCCATGAAGCTTAAGTGTCTCAACCTGGGCTGCTGCTGACAGGCGATTCTGAAGGTCTAGCATTCACCTTGCCCACTCCTGGAGGTCTCCCAGGATGGATGGGGATGAGGAGAAAAATGTGAATGTTGTTGTTGCCTCTCCCCAGACACCCTCCCTCCCCAGTGCAGCCCAGTGTTCTTAGGGCATAAGAAAACCATACTGCAAAACCAACTCTTTGAGGCAGCCTCTGTCCTGCAGCTGCCCAGAGCCCTGGGTGGCAGCCCTGCCCCACTGAAGCCAGTGTGTGTCTGTGTGTGGTCCTCCTCCTGCCACAGTGGGAACACACAGTGGCATGTGGCTCTTTTCTGCCACTCAGACTTCGATACTTTCTTGGTGGAAAGGCTGGCCATCACAGGCTTCGTGCATTTTCCACTGAAGTGTGTAAAACATGCTGCTGAAATTCATAGCTTGCTATCAACAATTACTGATCATTGATTATCTCTTTATAAACCATTTATAACCTTCATAACCTATGATCCTACATCCAAATCCATGCCACCAAAGAAGAACCTGCTTTGGCTGTAATGCACAGGAGGAAAAAAATAAAGCCCTATCCTGACCTTGGTAAACTTGGCAAAATTGACCATCAGCATCATCATCCTACTCATGCCGGCATTGTAAAGTCAGCATGTTTACAGGCTGCTACGAATTATATGGCATTGCTACAAAGCCTCTACTATGAAGTACCTCTTGTTTTGGGGGAAGGTGAAACACAGAAAATAGAAATGAAAGACTACCTAGACATATGGTAAATCTTTCCATTGCAAATGTTACTGTGCATGACCAGCTCTATGAGAGGCCATAGGTTGTTTTAGTGAACTGTCCTTGCAAAAAAAAAATTAGTAATGTCTATTATCATTTACTAGTTAAAATGTTTGAAGATCTTGTAAGGGAGGATGAAGGTAGTTTGCAAAAAGAATCATTAAGAAAAGTTATTATTTTTAAAAATAGACTTAATTCTCTTTCAATCAGCCCTGAACCACAGATAATTCTTAAAACTTGCTGTGTCTAAGTACAAATATTTATTATACTGCTCTTTACATCATCAAAAATCATGATAGGAAAGGCTTCCAATGCTTGTTGTGAATTGTCTCATGTAAAACATCTAGTCAGTTCTGTTTGTAATAAACAAAAATCTCTGTCTTCAAATTCGAATGACCTTGGTTTCTTTACCCTGAGCAGTAGTAGTAAAACCATAAAACATTTCATGTCCTCTCCTTAATTTCTAAACCACCTGCCTAGTTTTCACAAGAAGATTTCTGTCAGACTACCTTGAATTCAACCACCAAATTAATCTCCTTATGACTAATTTTAACCTCTGGTCCAAGTCTATTTTACAAAACAGCAAGCAGTGTTATTCTTTTGGTTCACAGACATGTACACTTAAACTTTCTGAGGCTCTCTGAAACAACTCTATGTATTAAAATACACTAAAAAAACCCCAACAAAAACAACAACAAAACTTGAACCAATAACATCATTTGGACTTGTTGTGCCACAATGTGATACCCAAAGGAATCAAGCATTCATTACTTTTAAACAAGTTCTTGAAGTTATAAAAGAAATAATGGTATTAGAGTACTTGCTGTACACAGGGACTATTGTAACCTTTGTTTGACTGCAGAATTCTATGCTGTGTTGCAGTCAATAAATTTGATTATTACAATCTGATTGTTTCTGAGTTTGGACAGAATAAATGAGAAACCGCTGCTAATCTACTCACTGTAGTGTTCTGAAGTATTCTTCTGAGAGGGGAAGAAATAACAAATAATGAAGAACTTGGAAATTTCAGCAACCACAAGCAAAAGTACATAGCAGGGTGTTATTTTGCCAGAACAGAATGTGCCTGGAGTCGCTGCTAGTACAACAGCTCCATGTCTGAGGCTGTGCGTGAGCATCTCTGCATCAGTGGTGCAGTCCATGGGGCACCGCATTGGGCACCTGGACGCCTGCACAGCCACGCAGCCTCTACGGCATGGGGAGCACAGCCCATTGCCCAGCAAATCCACGCCCCAGGGCGCACACTGGAGCAAGCTTACTGTCTTCTGATAAAAGACAGGAGCAGTCACGGTGAAATCCTTCGCAAAGTCAGTGAAAAAAGCACACTGTTTCAGGAAGAGAGTAGCAACCAAACTGTTCCAGCAGGGACAATCTGGTCCTCTACTCATCCATCATGAGGAGAACTTCCTCCCCTCTTTCCTCACTTGGTTTGCTTTATTCTCTCTGCCATCTTACATAAGCCAGGTTGTTGCACTTCTCAGTGAAGGCTCAGTTGTTTAAATCATTCCTTATGAATTGCTATATTCTTCAAATACGATTACACTACGGGGCTATATAAGGCCTGGCAATGCATTGGGTGCCAACAGGAGTGAAAAAATATCAGAAAGCTTTCTGAAAAATTAAAATCCAACTACTTTCTTATACCTGCAGGCTTCTTTATTGTACAGCTTTAGTATGGTGCAGCAATAGAAGTAAATAATAGGGATGTGCTGAACTGAGACAATATATTTGAAGCATCTGCCAGAGCCACAGAGGTAATGACTGATCCTGCTTCATTATCAAACTGTCATAATGGGTTACAGCTCTCTGAAGAGTTCAAAGCAAGTTGTCTTCAGAAATCCTGATGACTGAAACTCCTTAAATGCTGTTATTGTCTTGCTCAATCTTTTGTTTTAATAAAAAAATGTTGAACTTTGCATTCACTGGCATAAAAGTCATCTCATATTCTGAATGTAAGTCAAACTGGTTGACATGGTCATACTTTTAAAGATCATATCAGAATGTGTCTTAGAGAATAAAAAAAAACAGATTTCCATACCTTAGCAGCAAGTAATACCACACTTCTGCAGTTTGGCCAGAAAGTATTAGAATCCAAAATCTGTTAAAAGATAAATATGCCAATATTCTTCCCAATTCAAATTTTTCCTGGTCAAAATATGAAAATAATTTTTATGTCTGAAGTGAAAATTGTTAATTTTGGTTAAAGGGTTTTGCGTTGGTATCCAAAACTATAACAGGGAAGTTACCTTTTTTCCCCAGTAGATAATTTATCTTATAAATAGATCTTTTAGAAAGCTTGTGACATCATTATGATGCTGTTAATCTCACGGACTGACAGCTATACTGGCCTCGGCCACTGCATTAGAAAGAAAAGACGTGTGAACTCCTAGTTATAAGCTATTTTTCTGTATTTTCAGATTCTATTAGAACTACAAAAAGGTTACTCTGCTTAGTCTGGAAATATTACACCCAAAGGAGAAGTTTAAGCAGGAAGAGCAAAACCACCAGGGTGCAACCTTAACAAAGTTATTCTTGAAAGCGGGTGATATATTATTTACTGCGAGCAAAATGGTGTGCAATAGTAATCTGTCTTTATGAGGAAGTTCATGGGGCAAAAGTATCAATCAAACTGTGAGCCATGAAGTAAACACTGAGCAAAATGACTACAGGGAATTCTGAATTATTTGGATAAAGTAGGAAATGTCTGGTAAGTTACTCTCAAAAACAAAGCTGGAAAAGTGATATAAAGTAGCTGGTTTCTGCTATTGATCCTGGACCACATGTGGAGGGGCCAGAGCAAGTAGGGGAATCCATAACACAGTGCGGTGGTAGAGCCTGTTTGCCTCAGCAGCCCCAGGGCCAAATGCATCCCTCTCCTACTGGAGCCATACAAGACAAGGGCAGGTCAAGCTGGGGAGATGTCTGCTGGTACAGACACAGGGGCATACAAAACAACATTAGCAGGTGTGTAAAGAAACCTCAGAGGAAATGAAAAAAGAATTATTGTTGTTTCTGTGGGAAGAACTTCCCTGCACAGATCATCTGTGAAAGAATTTGTTGGCAGGCAGTGAACAGACCACCATATTTGATTCTTTCCAGGCCACAGTCAGAGATCAGACATTCCCACCACAGCCCTTACCTCTCCAGGTACCACCCTCAGGGAGCAAATGGAAAAGCAGTTTTATTCCACAAACTTTCAGTGGCAGTCATACAAGAGATTTCGTTGGGCAACCAAGGTTCTTTGCATTCCGTCATTGAGACAGTCATGGCCTAAACTCTGCTGAAGGAGAACTGTTATAACATCTTGCTACTTATATATTCCTACATCCAATATTATTTTGACATAAACAGTTCTTGCTTTTAATTACTTAGATTTAATTACTCATTTAACATATTGAATATATTTCTATGTTTTTATAGAGCTATTCATTAATAAGAAAGGACTTCTTCACATGAAGACATTCAACAAAATTGATCAGAATTACTTTTTAGAATTGGCTGATTAAACTGAAACAAGTCCTTTTGGGAGACTGTTCTTTCAATGTGAAATAAGGTAAACTGAATTAATTAGTCTTTTGCATTGGAAATAGAATATAGTCATTTCATTTCTACATAACATACATACATAGTGCAGTCAAACAGATCCACTACAAATTCTTACTTAGTACACGAAAATTTTCAAAATTTGGCCCCCCCAATGCAAGGCCCAGAGAACTTACTCCCCATGCCATCAGTCACCAAAAAGCTGTATAGTATTGAACAGCCAACACACAGGCAGTTTGCTATAGATTTTTTTTTTAAAAAAAAGGCAATAAGCCTAAAGAAGATACTAAAAAAATACAGTTTTCTTTCCACTCACTGATTTGTCTAAAAAAGATATGAGAAGGGTCACACTGAGCAGAAAGATTATTGTATCTTGCATCACTGAGCAGTGAATGGCATTTAAAAGTGTATATTCTATCTCCCCCTAAATACACAGCGTTTATTCTGACCAATGACCCATCTGAAATTAATGGGAATGTTTGTTAGAGACTGTAACATATCTTTTCAGGGTATCACAGGAGTGCTGTCTACACCATTGGTTGTGCTTAGGCTGTTTCAGTTATGAGCATTGTCCCTTTTTTTTCTTGGCTGTGGCGATAAAGGCAGGTGCTGACAGTCATATTCAGAATCCTTACTCCTGTGGTCAGAGAGGTAACTGGTTTCTTTCGTAGTGGCTCAAGTGCTTTTCCTGAGCCTTGGATATTGTGTGCAACTCAAACCCTTCAGAAACTGCCTTTCTCTAGTAGCTTTAGAGGCTTAGATTTCAAGTGACTATACAAGTCATTACATACTGGCTGCACACAGTTACATATATGTACATTTATATGATAACTCAAAATTTAAGCCTTACTTATTTTGATAAGCACTAGTGCATTAATTCCATCCAATCTAATTACTTATATTGCTTAAATTTAAAGCCACAGTTAATTATTGCTACCTATATTATAGCCATTACAGCTGTTTTCTTGCCTAATTATAGAGAGAAATCCTACTATATCTCCCACAGCACATAGAAATTGTGAATAAATACTACTGTTTGAAAAATTGAAACTGTATATCCAACTGACTGTTTTAATAACCTGGACCAAGTTATTTATAGTAAATGCAAATAATGAGATTGGCACTTTCCTTTTCCTTATTGATCTAACATATAAGTAGGTCCTTGTAAGAAGATAAGCTATCACCCTTTGAACATCAGAAATAAATGCAGCAAATAGTCAAATGAGATACTATATCTTCTTGTCAATACTCTGACTCACCTGTGTCCATGCTTGGATCAAATAAAACTGCAATTTGTATTTTAAATTTTGTATCCAGTGGGACTGTGCTCACAGGACAGCCACTCGACCTTTCCATTGTGAATGTCAGAGTAAACTGTATCTCTCAAAGATAAAAGCATCCAGGAGCTCTACTAGACTGCTGGGCATTCATGGTAGTCCACATAAACCTAAGATTGTTTCAGCCTTAGTGACTGAGATAATATACAGAAACAAAATGACAGAAACAAACTGTTATGGAATTTGAAAAGCTTTTATAAATGTTTGGAACCTCAACTTGATTTTTTTAATTATTATATTTTTATTTAGTTAGTATTTACAATCTAAGGGCAATTACAGTGGGGATGATGCCTGCAGGCAAGGACATCCAGAGCTGCACCCTGTCTAGATGCAGTAATGAATATATCCAGTGGAAAGGTGTTCATTCTCATGAGGCACAGTTCAACAAGATCTTCATATCAACAAATTTGTCCAAACCTTCAGCTGCCAGATCCCAGCTTGTGATTCCTTCAGAACTCACCACACATGGCACTGTGTGCACTGTGGGGAACAGGCTGTCGGTGTTGCCCTTGTGTTTTCAATTGGAAGCTGCTCTAAGCTCATGATACAGCCCAGCTAAAGGGCTTTAGGGTTGTGTTTAATTGATTTGATGGATGAGTTAATATGTGTCCTCATGAATGTTCAGATGCAATTTACTTCCTTTGTCCTCAACTTTCCAGACCTGGAGAAAATGTATGGAGCAGGTTGTAAAGTCCCAACAGCAAATGAACTGCAGATGATTTTGCACATCCTGTGGCCTTTCCTGAAATCTCCACAATACTTGTGTACTTCAGAAATTAGCACCAGGTTCTTTGTTCAAACCAGAGTTGGCCTTTCAGTTTTTTCTTTGTCAGTGCCTAGCACTGTGCAGCCAGGGTTAGCTGGGAGAGTTGCTGTCCAATTGGAGGCAATGCAGAACAATTATTAATGGTGTTCCCAGAGTAATTTTCTACATTTTGACTAACAGATTTCTTTTAATTGCCATCTTACCTATGTAACATCCTATGGTACCTGGCAGGAACCAGAAAGGATCACTGACAAATTGCCTGACTTTTCACTGTCTCCTCTACTCCAGTAATGCACCTTAGACTTAGTTGCTGCCCTCATAGCTGTACCTGAAATAAAAATTATCCTCTTTTTCTTCTTTTTCTGTTTAGAAGGCCTCATGTCATGTTTGTTTTTTGGGGTTTTTTGATGGGATGGCTCAAACTTGCATGACCACCTGCTCAAATTTATTTCACTTGTGAAAGCATGCAAGAACATCTATGTTAATATTCAAAAGCTTCCATTTCCTTACATCTTTTTTTCCTTTTCAAAGTGAGGGATTACAACTAAATACCTGCTAAGAGCCTCTACAGTTAGGAGACAAGTCCTCCTCTTAGAAACAGCAAGACATAAGCACAAAAAAGATGAGTACTTCATGATTACAAGATATGTTTCAGTTAATGCACACAGAAATCTTTCAGTCTCACAAAATGAGGGCATAGAGAAGGTCCGAAAAAGAGAAATGGTCTACAATATCCCTTGCCGACTGGATTTTTATTTATGCCTGGACAATTCCCAACACAGGGAGCATTAAGTTTGCAGCAGTCTGTTGCAGGAAGTCGGACAACAGCACAACACTTTGATATCTTGAGAAAATTAAAGACAGATAACCCCATTCCTCTAAAGCAATTTCTCAAAATTGAGGCATACATAGACACATTATGATTACAGCCTCTGCAGATATTCTAAGCAGCGTTTTTCAACCATCAAGCTGGCTTGAGAGTATATTCTCTCTGATTTTGTCCTGTTGTACTTATCTTCTATATCTAGTGGTTTGCGACTCCAATTCTGAGTTGCTGACCTTTCCTCATGAGGGGAGAAAGAGGCTGAACTTCCCCAGAGGTGTCATCACAATATATATACAGGAAAATTCCAGATAAAGTGATGTCTCTGGGGCAGCTGGCAGTAGGAGGATGGAGCTTAACCCAACACCTTTGTTGTATTCCCTGCCACAGGCTGGACCTTCCAGAACCTCCTACTCTCCTTTAGCTGACCCCCAGACATTGAGTGCCTGTCCAGTAAGATGTGGCCACAGTACCTGGTCTAAGGCATGATCTTTCCAAGCCTTTGTTCTCTCTTTACTCCCTCTTAGGGAAATAGAGCTGCCTCTCCCAGGGCCGGTTTTATCCTGTTGAGTGGATATGCACCCACCAACTCAGTTAGACATCCAAAATTGCTGTCTGCCAGATTTGATGGAGAAGGGAAACCTGCTTAGTCAGGCTGTGGGGCACACAGAGCACCTGAACCTCCATCTGGGATGGAGATGCAAAGTCTCTCTTTTGCCTGAAGCTTTCATCAGCCTGGCTCTGTCCCAAGAGTTTTTATGGCCTTCGCCAACACAAACTCCTCATGAATATAAAGCAAAGAGAGGTGTGTGGGGACAACAATTCTTTTAAAATGTCCTGCAGTTTCAGGATTTGGGCTAGCATTAGACAAAATATTGAACTAAATATTAATCTAAATATTAGTAGTAATACTGCTTGGCATTTTCCTCAGAAAGCCTTTTTAGCAGTAGAGGGAGCTAAAGCTGGTAGTCACAGTGAACACAGGAGGCAACAGCTCAGTTGTAGTGACTGGAAGGTTTTCATCCCAAGCTGCAAACAGGCTGCAGGACCCTACTTAGTGGCCTTAGGAACCTTAGCAAAAAGCACAGTAATAATCCCTCTCAGGCACTAAAATATTCCTCTTTATCTAAGCTCAAAAATACTTCAAGCGTAAATTTTACTTCTATCCTATTTATGTTGAGTTTTTTTCAAAATCCCATTGAAATTGCTTTAATTATTCTTCTTATGTGATTTTAAGGCCAAGATCTTAACAATCACTCAGCCACCTTGGTGTTTAGACATCTCCTAGTGTACTTGAAGAGTTGCTCTCTTACACCACCCTTTATGTGGTACGTATCACTATAATAAACCCTGTGCTGGTTTAGAGGTAAACCAGCAGGAGAAATGAGCTCAACACAAGAGAGATTATAAGTCAGAGCTACAATTTAATAATAATAATACAGTAAATACACTGACACAAAGGGAAATTGCTTTCAACTCCCAAAACCCAGCAGTATAACCCAGTGCCCTGGGGTACAAACCCAAAGGGGTNTGGGAAGCTGCTGCAAATGGGCCATTGACCTTGGGAATGAATAGAGGGGGTAGAATACACAGCTTTGATCACCCCCACAGAGTGACAACTGGTCCCACCTGCTGAACTAGGACAAAACCCACATGTCAATGTTGGATGTACTCCAATGATCTGTAGGGACAGGAGGATTAAAGGGATTAGAAACATCTGTGTCCTCATTTTTTGCCTGTGCCACAGTATTCTGAGTTGCCTTTGGCCTTTGGTACTTAAGTAAAAATGTCATATGTACAAAAGTAGATGATGGGGAAGTAAGGGGTGTATAGTCTGTATTTCTCCTCGGAGGTAAGGACAGAGCAGATGTCCCAGACTTCACATGTGTATTGGCTTGAAGCAGACACTTGCATTTAGTAACAGAAATGTCAATGTTATGGTCCTCTCTGCTTTCATGTTCTATTTTACCATCTTGTTATGTGGTTGCATCTGATAGTATCTTTGCATCTGTATCCCATTCCATCTGCTGTACAAGGGCCATAATCTGCAAAGAAAAAGTTATACAAGAGTTTCTGACATACAGCAAGAGAAGTTTACTTGCTTGTCAAGGAAAATAATGGTCTCTCAGTGCTCATGCATGGTATGTTTTCATCCCTTATAAATAACCCAACTAATCAGATTGGACTAAAAGTCTTCAAATAACTACAAAATACAGCCTTAAAACTGCACAGTACTGTCTTTAGACACTACATTTGGGCTTTCAAGAAAACTGCAAATTCATCTCACCAGCAATGTTTTGAAGATTTTTTTTCCATCTTTTACTTTTAGAAAATTTTTTATTTCAAAAACAGAAAAAGCAATAGCAGAAGATGCTGCAGAAGAAGGCTGCCAGAATGGGGGCTGCAGAACCTGTAACTTTGAAATTCAATGCCTTTGAAGTAGTACTGAGTAGCAGTAGTTCACGCTAGTATCTAAAAAAATCATAGTTGTGCAACTGTTTATGTGGAATTCTATTTTTACTAGTAAAAATAAGAATACAGGCTGCCAGGAAACATTTGTGCAAAATGTGTGTTGTTAAATACTGTTTTCTACTTTTTGTCCCATCACAATTTTCCTTAATTTCTCTTCTAAAATTTGAAATTATTCTACTGTTTCATGCCAGCTGCAATCTTTTCATGTGGCAATTTTTTTTCTGACATCAAAAGAAGTACATAAATTTCTGGTTTACTTTTTTCCCGGTTCATTCATCAATATTCTGAAGAGAAAGTATTTTTTACAGTCAGGATTTTCAAAATAAGCTTGGACTGATAGATGTGTGAGTTACAAATAAAGTCTAAGGACTACTGACAATCCTAACCTAATTGTCAAAGCAGACCAAACACTGATTATTGGACTTTTGTGGAAAAATGTAAAATATAATAAATATATAATAAAGATATAATTTTGAGATTAATTGAACTTCTAATCACCATTAGCACAGGTGAGAATAAAAACTAAAATGAGTAGCTATCCTAGAGTAACAAGATTTTATTCCTAGTACAAAAAACCCACACAGAACTAGGCAAAACCAGATCATACCAAATTATTATGTGGCTTTTTTAATTATTATTTTTTGGGGGGACTCATTCTGGACGTAGCAACTTTACTCTTTCAACAATATTACATAGTCTTGATAAAGCCTCAGCTGTAGAATAAAGAGACTTCCTGAGGATCTTAGCTTTCAAAACATTCAGGAAAGATTACCAGTTCTATTTTATGAATGTCATAGTATCTGTATAGAGGAATTTGCAAATATTGTATCCTATTGTCTCAGAAACCAAGCAAACAAAACTACCCCATCAGGTTTTAGCTATTTCAGACTCCTACTTTTTTTCTGCATGTGTATTGAATTAGGTGCTTTATTTTTTTTTATTGGGGGTGGGGGGAAGCCCTATAAAACATGACTGTACACCTCACTGTTTAGTCCAGCTTTAATTTTCTGTTATTGAAAAAAAATATATGACACTTTTAACAATACATGTGTCTTTTGAGCTTAGTAACATACCATGTTTATTTAATTCTGAACTAAAAAAATTGTGTACAGTTCTTTCAGCTTCTTAATTTTATCAAAGTATGTTCTTAAGGAAAAGATAGCAGGCCATGTTTGAAAAATATGATTTAAAATTTATTAGAATATGAAAATGCCCCATTATGTCTGCAGTGGACCTGCTGGAGTGGGTCCAGAGGAGGACCATGGAGATGATTAGAGGGCTGGAGCACCTCTCCTCTGAAGACATGATGAGAAAGTTGTTCAGCCTGGAGAAGGGAAGGCTCAGAGGAGATGTTAGAGAAACTTCCAGTACCTGAAGGGGGCTACAAAAGAGCTGGAGAGGGACCCCTCACAAGGACCTATAGTGACAGGACAAGGGAGAAGGGCTTTAAACTGAGAGTAGGTTTAGATAAAATATTAGGAAGAAATTCTTCACTGTGAGGGTGGTAAGACACTGGAACAGGTTGCCCAGAGAAGCTGTGGATGCCTCATGCCTGGAAGTGTTCAAGGCCAGGTTAGATGAGGCTCTGACCAATCTGATCTCCCTCTTGCCTATGAGGTCTTTCCAATGAAAGACATCTGCAGCTGGGAGCCCAAAACTACCAGAGTTTCATGTCTCCTCTCCTTTGCCTTCTCGGGACAGTTATCCAGTTACCAGTTATCTTTGGGCTTCAGCTGCAGGCTGGATATAAACTCCAGGTTTACAAAAAAAACTAAACAAGTTTAGTAAACAGAAGGGATTATTTATACCATCTGCACCTTAAATGTCATTTTGAGCGTTTCAGGAAAGGTCAGCTAGGACTGAAAGTCCAAGACCAACACTACATTTATGTGGGATTTTTGTGCATTTAATCATGGGGTGCATAAAATTTACACTATTCTAATTTGTGTATACAAGATCTTTTTTCACTCTTCTTCATTCTGCATGAGACTCCTAGTATTTTAAAGTCAAAATAGTTCTGTCATTGACCTGTAGAATAAATGCTAACCAGTGTTTTGTCGAAGATGGTGTATTTCCTTGTCAACCTTTTGCCAATGTTGGCTTTAACAAAATGAGTTTGCAACTCCAGGACAAATCTAATTATGCTCTCCAATTATGTTCTCTTTGGAGAGGTCATTTTCAAAATGGAATGTAAGAGTGGATAGAGCTTTTCTGGTAAAGTAAAAGTTTTTAAGCTTTTAAAATATTTCTGTGCTATCTTACATACACATAAACCCAAAAACATCTATATATGCTTGGTTTTCACAATTTGTCCCTGTAAAAAGTTTCCTATGAACATTTTACAAAAGTTACAGACAAAGTTGAAGACCATGATGTTTCGTTATTCAGATATGTTTTTCGGAGGTAAAAGGTATGAAATGTATTTTTTCTGTTTAATGTTTTGTGGGCTAATGTTGAAATATGAATGTATAATCCCTTTTCTATACATATAATCTCTAGTCTACATCCTGTCTGGTCTACCAGTAATTTATGATACCAGATGGGAAACATAGTGGGAACCAACAAAACCTATATTTTTAATTTTACTTTTGTTTTTGCAATATGTGGCCCACAGGGACACTTCATTTAGCCTTATTTATCATAATATGATACAAAGAAGAATCCAGCCACAAGAAGATGAAATAGCACATTCAAATGGAAATGAGAAACAATAATTTTAATTTGTGAAATATACCTTTAGTATATTTTATCAAGCAATGACATGTTTAATTTCTTTCAACCTCAAGCTATTAGGCTTATGTCATTTACTTTCAGAGCACAGCAGAATTATTCTGACTGTTGCATGTGCTTCCTGTTGAAAATTTTATGAGGTCCCTTAACACCTACATTTGCTGGATGACAAAACAATCTTCAGGGCTCTGAAATCAATGCATGTAAATCATTCGGTGCCATCCCAATCATCACGGAGACCTCTAAGTCTTCCATAAAATAATAAAAATATTTACAGAATATATACATACCAATATCCCTATAAGAAAAATATCTCAAAGAAATACCCAAGAGGGTTGGAAGGAAATAATTCCAAATATGAATTCTGTAATCTAACACCATTGAACCCAACAAAAGGTAGATAAAATAAAATGTAGATAAAAGGCAATTAATTAAACCACCCTAATCTCTACCTGCAATACTATGTCTTTATAATTTTCCAGCAGATTTGTGAAAGCATGACTGGCAGAGTTTGTTATCTGTATGTTCTCCCAAGCTCAGAGGGACAGCATTGCAGGCTTTGACAAGCAAAGGATGTAGAGATTTCTCTCCTTTCCTCTATTTTTAAAGAAAACCTTGCTAGGCATATATCACCACTTTGCACATTTTCCTTCATAATACAGTCAGTGCCTGAGTAATGTTAATGAAACAAATGAAATTAAAAAGGAAATCAACAAAAGTAGAGCCAATATATCAACATAATTACTGATAACAATTACACCATGTATACTGCATTGGTTATCACCAAAAAACACTGTTCTGAACCATGCCATCTAAAGCACAGTAGATAAATTGTTCTTTTGTTCTTATAATTAGGAAGAAAACCCAAACTTTTCCCCCACTAGAAGCTTCCAAAATAGCGTACAAAAGGAACCTTTAGCAAGAGTTCCTGAATCCCCCATCCCTTGCACAGGATCAGGCAACCAGATGCACATGTTCCCGGGAGTTTAAGTCTTCATGTAGATGAAACCTCTGAAGTCTGTAGTCTGAAACACCTGTCGTATGGAGGGACCAATCTTCATTGTGGATGCTCTGTCACAGTCCCTACTAACCCACAGAATAACAAATAGTGTCCTAGAAATTAACCTTAATGGTAAAGGAATAACTCCACTGAAACACCTGCTTTCAGTGTTTTAAGATTTCAGCACAAAATATGCACAGACAGAGACATGTCACAGGAGAAATCAGTGAGGCAGCAGCAGTTCCTTCCCAGCTGCTGGGCAGGGTGTTCAGCCTCACAAGCTCTCAGGGGGATTTCCATACTGCTTGCTTTCCTCAGGGCTACCCAGGCAACTCATCCAACCCAGACTCAGCTGCAACTTCCCTCAGCTGAGAGACTGATCATTAGGAGGAGGTTCTCAGCTGGCACTGTGACCAGTAATTTCCTGCCCAGTAGCCACAGCAACAACAGAAATGAAGTGGCAGTGTGGAAATTTTTTTTTAGGAATAAACTGAAGAACCTTTAACAATTTTTTTTTTGCAAGTATCTTCTGCCCAAATTTGTGTCCAAAGAAACTTTAGACTGACTTTTGCTATGAATGGAATAATAAGGGAAAACTTCTGTAAATCAATAATTACAGAATCACAGAAACACAGAATCTGGCAAGTTGGAATTACAGTCAACCCCAGATAAATTTGCACCCAGCATCAAACAAATGCACTTGTCCTTCCATAATGGGACCACATATTCCAACCTAGGGCCACATCTGTGACTATTCATCCTTCACCCTCCTTCCTTCAGTTCCCAGTGTCTTCCCCTATATAATCAATTTTATTGTGCTGAATTCATACTGGCAAGAGTATGCCTTCCTTTTTCTCCCAGAAAAATCAATGTAGTGTCATAAAGATGAGTCCCCAAGCTGAAATTTCTGTATAGTTCAATATTATGGCCTCTCACATTGAACTCAGCTGGAGGCCTGAATTTTCCTTCAGAGTGCTCTGAAAAGTCACAGAGCTCTGTTGGTAGCATCATGTTCTAGCTACATTAGTTTGCATTTTAGTTTCTAGCATGCTTCTTTCAGAAACACATGAAAATACTCATGTTCATGTTTAGCTTTCACTAATGGATGTAAATAGAGGCATTAGTAATGCAGAAAGAGGTATGGGGGAATTTGGCCAGGAAAGTTAGAATCAGTAAGAGCATATAGTATCTTTTATACACCGAAATGTATCCATTTAAAATATGATCTTGAGTAGAATAATTTCAGAGACTTTCATGAGACTTTCAAAGGGAGGTGGTTAAAAGCTCCACTCAATTCATTCTGAAGATGAAGCAATACAGCTGTTAATTTATGTGCAGAGACCATCTAGCAAAAGGAGGAGAGCTTTGTTCTCAGAAAATTTGCAATAATCCAGAGCACCTCACATTATTCACTGCATATGTTTGTTTGAACAAAGTTTATAGCAGTTAAATGTATTAAATCCACAACTTTCAGCTGAAAAACATTCACTTCATCGTAATGTGCTCTTGCTGAAAATACAGAAAGGCAGGTAAAGGGAAATTTTTGTTTGTTAAGAAGTTGTGGGAATCACAAGGCGAGTGTCAGGCCTTTCTTTTTATCCTCCCAGATAACAATCAAATGAGAGCCTGAGTCACTTTATAAATAGCAACAGAAAAGCATTTGATCATTGTATCAACTAACTAGAATGCCAGGGTTTTTGTCTTGGATGATGACAAGATTATCCTTTCAAAGCATCAGTTTTAATTACTCACTTCCAAAACAGAGAATTTATTGAACTTCTGACACTCTCCAAAGAAATCCATATGCTGTGAAGCTGCATTTGTGGACCAATTATTTCTAACAGAAACACTCAACATTTGACAAGGCAGCTTTAAATCACCTTACACAAACCCAACAAATCCAGCAAACCAAAGCATCCCTTCACTTGTAACACTCCACGAAATGTGTCCAGTGGTCCTTTAAATATGTCAGAGCACATATTTCATACACTATATATCTTTTAGAAGATAAGCTGTTGTTTTTTCCCTTAGGGACACATAAAATCTTAGGAATAGTCAAATAAAAAAGGGCTTGTATGCCAAAAGCTTGTCTTTTTTACCCAGCTATATAAGTTGACTCAATAAAAAATATGATTTCTCACAAGCCAAACCATACTAAACATATGATAAATGCACTTTTTGAAAGATGCTCCCAACCTCCACCTGCAATAAAACTTTACACATAACAGCCTCTGCTAGGACTTTTTGTGAGGGTAGTTTGGCTGGTGTCTGTAACAGCCAAAATAAAAATGGAAGAGGAGAACAAACTCTTCCTGGTTCCTAACAGTCAGCTAGGGAGCCCTGCAAACACCTTATCATTTCTGGATGTCAGTCTGGCGTGCACAGCCATGAGCCCATTATTGAGTTAATTATTCTACAGCCAGACAGCACAGGTTGGTATGGGAAGGCTGTTGTGCTGACTGCTTTTAAACATTGTTTTTTGAGACAATTCTCCACTCTCAAATTCATTTGAAGCATCACTTTCAACATTTAAGGTGTCTTTGACAGTGACTCTGCAGGTGAAATGTCCTTTACAGGCTGTAAATTTAGATAAAATCATCAAAGCCAAACAATTAAATCACATCTGTTTCTGTGCACAGCTGGCAACAATTAATTTCTAAACCTTCTTTTACTGAGGTAAAGAAATTTATATCTTAATTAATAATATTGGATGAATGGCCTCATTGTTCTTTTCCCTATGTCATGTTTCTTCACGGGTGCAGCAAGAGTAGCAGCATGTGGAGAAGTGCAGCCACCCGGTGCCATCTGATACCTTCCACATCCAGCATCGAACCAGCAGACACAGTGTAACATTTAATTGCCTTTTTAAAAAGTGGTTTGGGGAAGCGTTTCTGTACCATACACCCTCTTTTCATACTGTGCTGATTAGCATTGCAGGAGCTGAAAACCCTAGTGCAGTGAGGGCAGTGGGATCCCTTCTTACCATGTTAGAAAAGCTTCAAAATGTGCTCATCGCCATTACGCTCAGAGTGCTCCAGCTGGGGGGTTTGAAAGCATTGCAACTCAAACTCCCAGTTTTTAATCTACTTTTCGTATTTGCTGTCTATACCACAATGGAAGCTGCCATTCAGTGAATCACTTTGGCTGAGGAATCAAAGAGTTATTCAATAACAGTATAATCTTCAAAGTGTACTTCTAAACTGTTACGAATACGAAAACTTTACCCAAACAGAAAAAATTTCTAGCTGAAAACTTGTTAGTTGGTTTGGAGTCTGACACTGGGGCTGTCCTTTCCCTCCTTTGCCCTGAAATCACCCTGACAGAATTAGCTGAGGGTCAGCGGCATGGGAAATGTTGCTTTGCGCTGCTCCAGCAGCCCTGAGCCTGTCTGAGCTGGCAGGAGAGCCGGCCAGCATCCAGCGGGTTGTGTTGCCAAAACAAAGCAAAAGAACTGCACTGAATGGTTTCCCCTGCTCTACATTTTTTAAAAAATGTATGTACTCCAGGGAGCAAATGGTTTTGTAAGATTCATGTTCTTTTGCCAGTATGTATTCAATGAAGAGAACAGTTTCCCTGATTCCCTGTGTGTGTGTGTGTGTGCCATGAACAGCCTCCCCTGCTTGTGCCATCATTTAGGTGGCAGACTCCCACTAATGTGCATGGCTTGCACTGAAATCAAGGATTGTAGGTGATGAGTGGAACTTAGACATCTGTATTCCAGGCAGATCGTGGCTAATGTTGCTGAATTAAGTTGCTAAGCACTGTCCTCGTTAATAACTGACTAATAACGTGAAAAGGGAAGTGGCCAGTTTTGGCAGGCTTTGACATGCTGGGTAAATCAGGCGCTGAGTAAACAGAGGGCTTTTAGGCCATGCCAGATGCTCGCAGGCAGGTCCTTCCCCCTCTCGTGATTGCCCTGCTAATGGCTTAAATCGTCACGGCATGGCCCAATACCATGCAAACAGCAGAGCCTCGAACAGCTGGTGCCTGGGTTCAGGAGCCCTGGGGATGACAAGCCACTCTGAGCCCAGCTGTGCCACCCTCCTGTTGCTGTGTGTTGCCCTCTCAGGCATCCCATGTCAGAACCCTTGAAGTGGCAGAGTCCAAGAGAGGTGACCTGAGGGCCCCCACTGCCCTGGAACTGAGGGATTGTTCCACTACCTTCTCTCACCCACCAGACAGTTTCATCACAGCCCCATTAACATTACCTGAAGCATCTACTGGCACCAACACTAGCCACCTGTATAAAACTGAATAGACTATTTGCAGCCTTCTCTCTTCCACTTGCTAGCCCTGTTCTGAACACAGAAGCCCATCAGACCATTTTCTTACCCATAGCCACAAATCTCCTGAGCAACAGCACACATCAAATCTTATCACAAGGAAGCAGAACCGATACATGTTCTCCTCAAATGCAATTAAAAAAGTATTTTTTCTGTGTGTAGACTCAGCAGTTGGGGATAGGCTTTGGCTGCAGGGCTCCATCTCCTGGTTTTAGGAAGATACTGTCTGACATAAGGAAACGGCTCATTCTAAAACATACCTGAGACATTAGGACATTGGTGTGCTGAAGAGATACTGAGACAGGTGAAAGACCTATGATATTCTTTATTTTTAAAGTGCTGCAAACATCACCAAAATTTCAGTATAATATATGCTGCTGCGTGTAGCTACAAACTTGCTTTCTTGAGATGAAATTGAAATCGTTTGACCACTCAGGATATTCATGCTGTCACTGAAACAGTGCGCTAAGCTGGAAGGGACTTCGTTTCCACCCTAGCTTTTAACTAGTTGCTGTAGCTGACCTCTAAACATCCCTTCCAACCCAAACCATTCTAGACTCTATGAAATCATTGCAAAGACATTTTTGCTATGTTGTTTTTTTCCCCTAGGACAAGGTCACTGGGGACATCAGCTCAGTTGTGGGAAGTGGAACAGCTGCTCCTCCAGGACATACAATTTTCCAAACTCCCAATCATCTTTTCCTATAGGCTTCATCTCACCAGCTCTGTCCAGACATGCTAAAACTACTGACCTTTAACATGGGTATGTTCTCACTAGCACTGACTCGACAAATAATTCTGAAATGCATTCTTGTTGGGGTTTCATCTCAATCAAATGAAAAGACCAGGAGAATATTTTCATGTATTTATCATCCACACACTACTCAGAGACAGATAAACAGCAAAGTGTGCAGAGCACAGACGCAAAGCTGACCAGCAGCGTAGGGATTGCCATATTTGCCCGCACTGCCTCAATGCAAAGGTCAAGCAACTCCAAAAAAATAATCACAGCAGAGCAATTTGGGTAAACCACTCTAAAAATAATCCCTATATGAGAAGTGAGACCCAGTTTTACTCCTACATACTATAATTCAAAAGCAGCTTCAGACATATATAAAGCACACCTGGAGAGCAGGATGCAGGTCAAACCTTGAGGTGATCTGCAAAGGCAATGTCAGCAGAGGAAATGCAGCATTTGCAGTTAAATGAGTAAGAAAACCTGCTATGTAAGAAAGAGGAGACCACCTCATGTAAAGGTCCTGCTTATAATTTTAATTCTTGAAGAGAAAGGCTTTTCAATTCAAGCTATGTATTTTAATGATGACTTACAGTGGAATATCAGAGAAGGTATTGAGAAAAGTCAGCATTCATCACAGTAGTTAAATTAATATTTAATCATCAGTCCAAAAGGCAAAGTATGTCAAGAAAATACTAGTTCTCTACATCACAAACTGTGCAGTTCGAGTTTCTCTGTTCTTATCTGTTACTCAAGCAATCCTTTCAATTTTTCATACACAATATTCTAAGAGGCCTGCCTTTATTTTTCCATCCTCTCTGAAGTCAGTGGAAATTTCCTACTTTGCAGTGCTGATGCATCTAGTCCCATCTCTTTAAAAACACCACTACCATCAGAAATTATTCCTCTTCAGAACAGATAATACCTCACATGGATCTGACATTTTCAAAAGCTGTGGAGGTAGACACACAAGACTTAAAGACATTTGATGCAACTTCCATTTTGCCCTGTCATCACAATCTCCTTAAACATTTTTCATACAACCATGGACACAAAAAAGTTGTAATTTTCTGTCATGAGGTGCTGTTTTCACTATGTTGCCAGGCATCTATTTTCCCCAAAGAATATTTACCTGTCAATGGATGACATAAATATAACAAGTGGTGTGATGTTGCAAGGCAATTTCAATGTAAATGAGCTACATGAGAAGAAGATTTCAAGTGCAGCAGCTTTCCTGAATAAATGACAGGTCATTCTGCCCAGTGATCTCAGTATACATTAAGTAGTGTTGTGGCAGTTAAGTGTGTCCACATTT
The DNA here is from genome assembly GCA_013396695.1 of Sakesphorus luctuosus. Lineage (NCBI taxonomy): Eukaryota > Metazoa > Chordata > Aves > Passeriformes > Thamnophilidae > Sakesphorus > Sakesphorus luctuosus. The sequence continues at coordinate 358,351 of VWZD01012783.1, read as the reverse complement.
CAGGCATTTTTCAGTGCAGTAATATGACCCTTAACAAAAACTTCAACAAACCCTTTCGATCAGATTCTGGAACCTTTGATCCGGCCATGCAGCATTTTCTGCTGCATCATTCCCATTGAAACATAAAAAAAAGCATAGGAATGAGTCACTATTTGGTACTTTTTTCTCTTTTCTCTCTTTTGGAGGGCAGTACTTATGCATAACCAGATTATTTTGTAAAAATAAATTAGGCATAAGGTCAAACGGAGTTAAGCCCTTGATTATATCTTGAAATCTGATAGCCCTAGATCTGCCTGCATTTAAAATGGAAAATGAGCCACTGGGAACCAAATCTTCCCAATTTAACAAAGGCAAAATTTTATTAACCTCACACCCTACACAACTTCCAGATATTAGCCATGAGGTTACTGTGCATGACTACTATGTTCCTCTATACTTCCATAATGATAAAGTGAGGGGAGAAAGGCTCTACAGGCATAGTGTGTTGATCTTGGCTGGGCACCAGGTGCCTATCACGCCACTTTCTCGCTTTGCCTCTTCAGCGGGACAGGGAGAGAAAATATAATGAAAAGCTTGTGGGTTGAGGTAAGGACAAGGAGACTGCTCACCAATTACACTCATGGGCAAAACAGGCTCAGCTTGGGGAAGATTAATTTAATGTATTGTCGATTAATGACAAAGTAGGATACTGAGAAATAAAAATAAATCTAAAAACCCTTTCCCCCCACCCCTTCCTTCTTCCAGGCTTAACTTCACTCATGATTTATCTACCTCTTTCTCCACAGTGGCACAGGGAGACAGGGAATGGGGTTCCAGCTAGTTCATCACACGCTGTCTCTATTACTCCTTCTTCCTCACACCCTTACCCTGCTTCAGCATTGGGTGCCTCCTGCTGAGTACAGTCCTGCATGAGCTACTCCAGCNCTAAGCACTGTCCTCGTTAATAACTGACTAATAACGTGAAAAGGGAAGTGGCCAGTTTTGGCAGGCTTTGACATGCTGGGTAAATCAGGCGCTGAGTAAACAGAGGGCTTTTAGGCCATGCCAGATGCTCGCAGGCAGGTCCTTCCCCCTCTCGTGATTGCCCTGCTAATGGCTTAAATCGTCACGGCATGGCCCAATACCATGCAAACAGCAGAGCCTCGAACAGCTGGTGCCTGGGTTCAGGAGCCCTGGGGATGACAAGCCACTCTGAGCCCAGCTGTGCCACCCTCCTGTTGCTGTGTGTTGCCCTCTCAGGCATCCCATGTCAGAACCCTTGAAGTGGCAGAGTCCAAGAGAGGTGACCTGAGGGCCCCCACTGCCCTGGAACTGAGGGATTGTTCCACTACCTTCTCTCACCCACCAGACAGTTTCATCACAGCCCCATTAACATTACCTGAAGCATCTACTGGCACCAACACTAGCCACCTGTATAAAACTGAATAGACTATTTGCAGCCTTCTCTCTTCCACTTGCTAGCCCTGTTCTGAACACAGAAGCCCATCAGACCATTTTCTTACCCATAGCCACAAATCTCCTGAGCAACAGCACACATCAAATCTTATCACAAGGAAGCAGAACCGATACATGTTCTCCTCAAATGCAATTAAAAAAGTATTTTTTCTGTGTGTAGACTCAGCAGTTGGGGATAGGCTTTGGCTGCAGGGCTCCATCTCCTGGTTTTAGGAAGATACTGTCTGACATAAGGAAACGGCTCATTCTAAAACATACCTGAGACATTAGGACATTGGTGTGCTGAAGAGATACTGAGACAGGTGAAAGACCTATGATATTCTTTATTTTTAAAGTGCTGCAAACATCACCAAAATTTCAGTATAATATATGCTGCTGCGTGTAGCTACAAACTTGCTTTCTTGAGATGAAATTGAAATCGTTTGACCACTCAGGATATTCATGCTGTCACTGAAACAGTGCGCTAAGCTGGAAGGGACTTCGTTTCCACCCTAGCTTTTAACTAGTTGCTGTAGCTGACCTCTAAACATCCCTTCCAACCCAAACCATTCTAGACTCTATGAAATCATTGCAAAGACATTTTTGCTATGTTGTTTTTTTCCCCTAGGACAAGGTCACTGGGGACATCAGCTCAGTTGTGGGAAGTGGAACAGCTGCTCCTCCAGGACATACAATTTTCCAAACTCCCAATCATCTTTTCCTATAGGCTTCATCTCACCAGCTCTGTCCAGACATGCTAAAACTACTGACCTTTAACATGGGTATGTTCTCACTAGCACTGACTCGACAAATAATTCTGAAATGCATTCTTGTTGGGGTTTCATCTCAATCAAATGAAAAGACCAGGAGAATATTTTCATGTATTTATCATCCACACACTACTCAGAGACAGATAAACAGCAAAGTGTGCAGAGCACAGACGCAAAGCTGACCAGCAGCGTAGGGATTGCCATATTTGCCCGCACTGCCTCAATGCAAAGGTCAAGCAACTCCAAAAAAATAATCACAGCAGAGCAATTTGGGTAAACCACTCTAAAAATAATCCCTATATGAGAAGTGAGACCCAGTTTTACTCCTACATACTATAATTCAAAAGCAGCTTCAGACATATATAAAGCACACCTGGAGAGCAGGATGCAGGTCAAACCTTGAGGTGATCTGCAAAGGCAATGTCAGCAGAGGAAATGCAGCATTTGCAGTTAAATGAGTAAGAAAACCTGCTATGTAAGAAAGAGGAGACCACCTCATGTAAAGGTCCTGCTTATAATTTTAATTCTTGAAGAGAAAGGCTTTTCAATTCAAGCTATGTATTTTAATGATGACTTACAGTGGAATATCAGAGAAGGTATTGAGAAAAGTCAGCATTCATCACAGTAGTTAAATTAATATTTAATCATCAGTCCAAAAGGCAAAGTATGTCAAGAAAATACTAGTTCTCTACATCACAAACTGTGCAGTTCGAGTTTCTCTGTTCTTATCTGTTACTCAAGCAATCCTTTCAATTTTTCATACACAATATTCTAAGAGGCCTGCCTTTATTTTTCCATCCTCTCTGAAGTCAGTGGAAATTTCCTACTTTGCAGTGCTGATGCATCTAGTCCCATCTCTTTAAAAACACCACTACCATCAGAAATTATTCCTCTTCAGAACAGATAATACCTCACATGGATCTGACATTTTCAAAAGCTGTGGAGGTAGACACACAAGACTTAAAGACATTTGATGCAACTTCCATTTTGCCCTGTCATCACAATCTCCTTAAACATTTTTCATACAACCATGGACACAAAAAAGTTGTAATTTTCTGTCATGAGGTGCTGTTTTCACTATGTTGCCAGGCATCTATTTTCCCCAAAGAATATTTACCTGTCAATGGATGACATAAATATAACAAGTGGTGTGATGTTGCAAGGCAATTTCAATGTAAATGAGCTACATGAGAAGAAGATTTCAAGTGCAGCAGCTTTCCTGAATAAATGACAGGTCATTCTGCCCAGTGATCTCAGTATACATTAAGTAGTGTTGTGGCAGTTAAGTGTGTCCACATTTCAGGCATTTTTCAGTGCAGTAATATGACCCTTAACAAAAACTTCAACAAACCCTTTCGATCAGATTCTGGAACCTTTGATCCGGCCATGCAGCATTTTCTGCTGCATCATTCCCATTGAAACATAAAAAAAAGCATAGGAATGAGTCACTATTTGGTACTTTTTTCTCTTTTCTCTCTTTTGGAGGGCAGTACTTATGCATAACCAGATTATTTTGTAAAAATAAATTAGGCATAAGGTCAAACGGAGTTAAGCCCTTGATTATATCTTGAAATCTGATAGCCCTAGATCTGCCTGCATTTAAAATGGAAAATGAGCCACTGGGAACCAAATCTTCCCAATTTAACAAAGGCAAAATTTTATTAACCTCACACCCTACACAACTTCCAGATATTAGCCATGAGGTTACTGTGCATGACTACTATGTTCCTCTATACTTCCATAATGATAAAGTGAGGGGAGAAAGGCTCTACAGGCATAGTGTGTTGATCTTGGCTGGGCACCAGGTGCCCATCACGCCACTTTCTCGCTTTGCCTCTTCAGTGGGACAGGGAGAGAAAATATAATGAAAAGCTTGTGGGTTGAGGTAAGGACAAGGAGACTGCTCACCAATTACACTCATGGGCAAAACAGGCTCAGCTTGGGGAAGATTAATTTAATGTATTGTCGATTAATGACAAAGTAGGATACTGAGAAATAAAAATAAATCTAAAAACCCTTTCCCCCCACCCCTTCCTTCTTCCAGGCTTAACTTCACTCATGATTTATCTACCTCTTTCTCCACAGTGGCACAGGGAGACAGGGAATGGGGTTCCAGCTAGTTCATCACACGCTGTCTCTATTACTCCTTCTTCCTCACACCCTTACCCTGCTTCAGCATTGGGTGCCTCCTGCTGAGTACAGTCCTGCATGAGCTACTCCAGCACAGATCCATCCCTCAGGCTGAAGTTCTTCAAGAACCACTTCAGCGCGGGTCACTTTCCATGGGGTCAGTCCTTTTGGAACAGAGAGCTCCAGTATGGATCCCCTGCAGGGTCACAGATCCTGCCAGGAACCTTCTCAGCAGCTTCCTCCATGGCATATCTGCCTGGCCTGGCATGGGGTCCCTCACAGGCTGCAGGTGAATCTCTGCTCCATTGTGGACCTCCATGGGCTGTAGGGAGACAGCCTGATGCACCATGGCACAGTGTAGGGTAATCTCTGCTCCAGTGCCTGGAGCACCCCCTCCACTATGATGTCTGCAGAGCCGCTTTGCTCTTTTTTCTCACTCCTTTCCATCACAGCTGTTGCTCAACCATTTTTTACCCTTTCTTAAATATGTTATCACAGAGATGCTAGCAACACTGCTAATAGATTTGGCTTTGGCCAGCAGCCAGTCCATCCTGGAGCCTGCTGACATGAGGCAGATCCTGGTGTCCTCTCACAGAAGCTACCCCTACAACCCCCCACTATCAAAATCTTGCTGCACAAACTCAATACAAACATGCAAAAATTTCAGCCACCCACTCTCATGGTGAATGTCAATCAAGCCTAGATCTGTCATTTTTAAACTCTGCTTATGGGAACATGGTACCAGCTTTTGGTCAATGTTCCTAGTGATACGGAGCTGCTGTTGGATGACTGTACACCTGATCTTATGAACAGCACATCATTAGATACAGTGAAGAGAATGGGATTCAGCTGAGCAGAGAGCTGGAGATGGAATTCTGAATTTTAGAACAGTCCATGCTTCAAGCCACTAGAAATCAAATGTGCCACACACAAGTTCTCCCACTTCATTCCCTAATTATATTTCCAACTCATTTAAAGCTGAATTCTGAAAATTATTGCATCAGCATATGATAATTAATGCTTTATGTAGCCTGCACAAAATGCCACGCTTCTTCTTTTGTGGTATTTGTTTCTTTGTTTAATTTTTTCCTCTTTTTTTTGTCACACATTTTTGTATGCATCCTTTTTCTGTACAGTTTTGAAATACATAATGAGATGCCAAAGTGCAATGAGGTTACATAACTGTAGCCTCAATTTTCCCAATTTTATTTACTATTGAATTTCAGAACACACATTTTCTACTGCCCTGTGAATAATGAAATTCAACAGAACTATTGTAAAAATATAGAGAAATCTATAATTATGCAGTGTTCTGGTTTGTTCCAAGAAAAGCTGCATCTGTGACTCATTAAATTTCCCTTTTGTCCCCAGGCTATTGTTACTTGCTTTTCCTTTGTACCACATATTATTCTGTGACTTCTTGGGTGTACCATAGGGATCAGTATTTGTTTCCTGAAGGCAAATGATGATTTTTTTTATGCTCTAGTTGAGAGAGATGGTGTATCATTCATGCCTGCATTACCTGGGGCAGCAACTGATAAGGACATGTGTCAATCTCCAGTGCAGACAGCAGCCTGTGGGAGGTGAAACCTTTGAGTAGGTCTCTGAAGATTTTGAGGCACACACCAGGCTGGTTTTTTCCAGGCTTAATCCACAATGTGTCAGCTGTGGTATTCTTAAATGTAAAGGTATGGAACAAGATCTTTGTTTTTATTCCCCATTCCAAATAACTACAGTATTATAAAGAGAACTGGGACATGTTGTGAAAACTATGTCCTGTTGGTATATTTGCGGCTTGCTAAAGGAACACCTCTATTGCCTACAAGCAGCTAATTCCACATCTAACACGCTGGTTTAAAGAGACAAGTTACAAACTTCCCACAAGAACGTTTTCATTCACTATTATTCATGGGATGAAGTTCAATAAGGCCAAGTGCTGGGTCTTGCACTTTGGCCACAACACCCCCCTGCAGCGCTCCAGGCTGGGCACAGAGTGGCTGGAGAGCAGCCAGGCAGAAAGGGACCTGGGGATACTAATTGACAGGAAGCTCAACATGAGCCAACAGTGTGCCCAGGTGGCCAAGAAGGCCAATGGGATCCTGGCCTGGATCA
>VWZD01012783.1:333896-351831 GCA_013396695.1 Sakesphorus luctuosus | reverse complement strand
ATCAGGCATTGGAATGGGCTGCCCAGAGAGGTGGGGGATTCACCATCCCTGGAGATTTTTTAAATGCAGATTGGCCGTGGCACTGAGTGCCATGATCTAGTAAATGGACTGGAGTTGGCCCAAGGGTTGGACTTGATGATCTCGAAGGTCTTTTCCAACGCAATCGATTCTATGATTCTATGTATCTATGGAGAGTCCCTTCCATGCAGATCCACTTCATGGTGCAAGCAGGAGGAAGAGGTTGACTCAGAGAGGGTGAGGTGAGAGGCTGGCATGGGGCAGGCATGAGGAGCAGGTCTTGCTGTGAATCCCAGTGCATCTTCAAAAGGGCTTGGCAATGCCAGAAAAAAACTCCAGAGGGACTGGGGAAGACCTGCTGGAAAAGACTGGGGAGAGAAAAGTCAGGCTGAGGAGGTGAGGAAGCTTTTATCTGCTCTTGCTCTCCTTAATAAAAAGTGTTGAGCCTATTTCTGACAAATACCTTTTATACAGGAATTATTTTAGAGGGATTTTTGCTGCTTTTCAATGGATATCACCTTTGTCTGGACACCCTCTTTCTAATTTGCTTTACTTCTTAGTGAATACAGTATGTTCAATCAGTAAGGATAAATAATCTGAGACCACTTTTTGTGGCTCTGAGGTTTATTTCCACATCAATCATAGGACTTAGGGAGAGAGCATGTAACTCATGGCCTGAAGTCAGATATATTTAACATCACCTCTTTAGGGGCTCTCTTTGATAGGGATGAACGAACACCTACCTCAGAGCTTAGTTCTGGCATGGTACAGAATTAAAACAAGCCACAAATTGCTATTTTATGAGAGCAGAAACTTGCTGCCTTCACTACAGATGATTCAGGCTATTTCATTACAACATCAAAATTTACATAATCGCTATTGAAACTGATTCACATACATCTTAGATATGCAGGTAAATTCTCATTTACATTCCAGCAAAGAAAAAAATGATCCCAATGTGAAAATCAACAAAACATTTTCTTTTTTTTTTCTTTCTGCATCACTCAAAGCTTCCAAGAGCTTCCACTGCTTTGCTCAGAAGATTTTGCCTCTGGGAGAAAATTGTGAGACCACTGGGAGTTGCTGGGGCAAGATGGATGGGAGTCTCTCTCACAAACATCTGCATATTTCCAGCCTCCTGCAATGAGATGCTGTCAGTTCACTCTCTGCCATTCAAGTGCCAGAAACAAAGAGGTAAGCAGTACAGGCTGAAGACATCAAAAGGACTTTTATGAACTGAGGTGGCATCCCATGGATGTCACAACAGCTATGATGAGAGACAGAACACAGCACACACAAACATCACTGAGTTCCAGTTTTACCAGATAACATATTTTATTCAAAGAGTATACTGCAATTGCTTCTTGCCAGTTAAGGAGGTCTTGGAGGGAGAGACATCATGTTTAATACTTTTTAAGCTATTAAAAAGGATATTTATTACATTATTGTGGATACTGTGTTAATTCCTGTTATATTAACATAGGACACCACATTTTTCTTTAAAAATTACTGAGATCTAATAAAATGAAGAAAAAAAACTTCACAATAAAATCTTCAAAGGTAAATAAACCTAAAAACACTATTATAGCTGTTATGACTTGCAGAAGCTGTAAAAAATAAATACACATTTCTATGCCCAAAATAACCCAGTTACTGCTATAAAAATATTGTTAGTGCCTTCTGTTTCACAAAGAAGGCACTATCTTAAGGATATTAAGGCTTTACTTGAAGATATTTCAGACATATTCTTCTTCATTGTGCCAGCAGAGGCTAGGCATGCATTAAACCATAAACAACCTTTCCCCACCATCTGTATGAACTTCTGTTCTTCTTCTGGCCAGTGCATTTCTGCACTGGAATGTTACATGTGGTACACGTATGCTGTGATGCAAAAATTATTTCTGATAGAAAATGAGAAAACCTCAGAATTAATGAGCAGATGAGTTTTGTCTGTATTAGAACTTTGCGCGTGTAAATGTTTCCATCCAGGATTTCAGCTGAGTCAGAGAGAGAGGCGGGTGCCAGGCATGTACCTCAACTGCTTGAGTATTCAGGAATGATGAGATGCAGTCTTTTGACATCAAGCCGAGTGCAATCTGTCAGTGGACTTTGGAAGGTGAGCCTTAGAGGCCACAGAGGAGCTACTCATTTCAGTGAAGACAGGTTAACCCTACCATGAGGCAGTGTGGAGGTAAAGCTTGGCCTCTGATGAGAGCCATGTGCAATTTAATTTATTTTTTAAATTTTAATCTGAAGTTGTTTCTATTTTGCTTTATTCATTATTTGAGCACTTTCCGTTGAAGTCTGTCCAGTGAATTTTCAAATAACAAACTCTCATGGCATCCTGATGGCATGTAGTACCTACCACTGATAGCATCTCAGGGCAAGCTGCTAGGACCATTCTAGTATAAGCAAAATACTGAGAGTTTAAATCAGACACAAATGATCACACTATCAGATTTAATATAACTCCTTGTCAAGGCTTGAAAATTATTGCTTGCTTTCTTTTGTGTTTTTAAAGATGAAAATTTTGTTGAGAGCACATACCCTCACTCCTACTGCCTGCCTTATCTACACAAAAGAATGGAAAAGTCAGAGACATGTTCACAGACCTTCCCATCATAAACACTGTTACCCTCCTCATGCCATTTCTAGACTGTACATGTGATTAATTATTATTTCTAAGAATGTGTAAGTTAGCAAGAACTGAAATGAAGAAACTTTCATATACAGATTAAAAGAGGAAAAAAGTCTGTGAAGTTCCAAAGTGTTTAGCAAAGTTCTTTTTCACTTGATTTTCTCTGGTCAAGTTTAATCTGAATATGAATGTATTAAGTGTTAGTAGCATTAATCTTAAGGCATGTGAGACAGATGAGGTCTAATCAGTTTCTATGCCATGTCATCTAGCATTCATATGCAAATGTGCCCAGATCATTTCATCACATGAGATATTGTCCCTTAATCAACATACTTGATTAAATAATTTCTGAAAACACAAACCCTAGTAGAGAAAGAAAATTATGCCCACAGATGAGACAAAGAGAGATATTTTCAATTACAATTTTTTTTAATCTCTCTCTCAATAATTCTTATGAGTTATTTTAAGAAAATTAGTAAAACACATATGCTGTGATCTTCAGATGTTTTTCCTAAACTTTCTTTTAACCTTTCCATTCCTTTCTTTGGCCTGAGTACCCAGATGATCAAAGGGAACCAGAGCTCTACAGGCACACCTTGGTTTGCTGTGGGTCTTGGGACTATACGGTGTACAAGGTTATCAATTAATACTGTAGTTAAAAATGAATGGTGATTAATTAGCTAATCTAATTAATTAACGATTACATAGCTGCCAGATAAATAAAATGTTGTTGAGTAAAGTAAAACATTTGGAATTCTTTCTTAGTTTCCATAAAAATGAATTTGTTTATCAACTTCATTATCAGAATGAAAAAGCAAGAATCATGATGGAATTCCATGTGCTTTGTTTGGGATTCATCTTATCTAACCGTGGATATCTCACATCAGCTTTTACATCTGAGTTGGTTATACAGTCTCTCTCTAGTGAGCAGCAAGGAACAGGCATTTAGGGAGTGCAGTTTATGCAATTTATTTTATACATTTACATTTAAATGAGTGAATGATATTCCAATCAGTAAATATTTAAAGATATATCAAAACTCTCTCTCTCACACACACACACAGAAGCCCTTCATATTACAAAAAGTAAGGCCTAAAATCCAGCATACAAAAATTTAGATATGTGGTGTTTATGGTGGCTCAAGCATCTTCAATTCACCTGTCTTATTTCAATGCATTGTGGTTACACTAATTCCACCATCACATCCTTTTTTCCCATCAGATGCCCATTTCACTCTGTGTATGACTAATGAGCTCTCATTCAGTGACTGAGAAAGGGAATAGAGGTTATATAGGAAAGTGAGAATCCTTTAAACTTGGCACTATACAGACTGTTGATAATTAAAATAACCCAGTGAGGTACACAGAGAATGAATTTTAAAAGATGTTGACAGGTCTCAAAATGCATTTGTAAATAGTGAGGTCTCATTAAGGGCATGTATACTTAAGGCCATGCTGAGGTCAGTTCTTGGCCTTTACATTCTTATTAATGCTCTGGGAAAAAAGGAGGGAAACTTTACTGATTAAAGTGTACATGTGATACATGAGGAGGGTACACTGAAACAAATGAGCTGATAAGCTGCTGCAAGCAAATGGTATGTGCATCAATACAGATAATTGTAATTCAACAATATTCAGGAATTACAGGCATAATGAGACACTATGTTGAGAACAGAAACTGAAATGATTGGGGCATCATGTCAGTCAGCTGGAGATCAGCTCCCAGTGCAGTATGCAAAGGGTCTAACAGCAAAACAAAAAGCCAATCCTGGGATAAATGAGCAGAATAACACAAAAAATGGTGAGAAAGGTTAAGCAACCTGGCACTAGCAAGTCTTCTGAGATGCTTTTCACAGTCCCAGCACCCACAGCTCAAGAAGGAATAAATTGGGTCCCTCTGGTTTAGAAATTAACCAGGACAAAGATCAAAGGATTGAGGAACCTGGCTTGGTAGAAAACTGAAGTCCAGTCTGTTTATCTTAACAAAAGGCTAAAGGGTCTCTTGATCATAGCCTCTAATTACCTCTAGGGGGAATAGAAATTCAATAACTGAGGGCTCTTCAGTCTCAAAAGCACAAACATAACAAGATCAAGTGCCTGGGAGTTGAAAGCAGAGACATTCAGAAACAGGAATTACATGCATGAGTATTATGAAAATTAATCACTTCAATAACTTAACAAAATAATGATAGCTTGTTTATACTGCACATATTTAAATTGAGATTTTCTAACTTTTAAAAAGAGATGCTGTAGTTAAACAAAAACTAATTCAGGGAAGAGCTGACCTGTGCTGCGCTGGAGGTCAGAGTAAACTATCACCTCTGAATTTCGGATCTAGGACTCTTGCTTCATTTCATTGCTGAGTAGGGGCCCCATGCCTTATTTACAATACATTATTCAAAACCTTATATAGTTCCAAAATATTCTGATCTCATAGAATTTCTTTGCCTGTATTGTTAGGGTGCGGCACCAACAATAATCTGTACAGCAGGATGGAGAAGTGGAATTGCAGGTATTTTAGGGAAAGAGCACCAATATGAGATTGAATTTGAAAGCACCTGTTAATTGTGGATGTACATTTTGAAAGGTTTGTACCTGATCTTTCAAAATACCTTGCACTTCTGAGCTCTTCACATATATAAAGCATAGCTCCTACTAGCATCAGTCATGGTTCTGAAAGCTCAGTATTCCCCCAAATCAAACCCTAGCAATTCACATAAAAACTCAGAAATGGCTATCACATAGTTAATTACCCCTTCTGGATGAAAACTTATTTCAAATTATTCCTGCAGTAGAGCACAGAAGGAACTCAGTGTCCAAACCCAGTTTAAGGCAACGTTCAAAGATTTAATTCAGAGATGAATCTTTCCTATTCTGAAATCCCTTCTTATGACCTGTACAGATCATTTTGCTTCTGTAGTGTAGAAGGCAGAGACAATAAATAGCAGTCCCCTTCACTGCACAACCCTAGTTATTCCTTAGAATATATCCTGTCACCTCAGTCAGTCTCATAAAGGTCCTATGAGAAAATGATGCACAAAGAGGAAATAAGGGTACAGTATAATGCAAGTCCATAAGGTTGTAGAGAGTTTTTCTTCAGTTCTGATAATTCTTGATTATAAAGAGCCTGAATTTGCAATCTTGGTGATTTTTCTAACAGTCTCTGTTTTTCAGGTGTTGGTTCCTTGGTTCTTCTGTTATCTTTTAAGCAAAAAAAGTATCACTATGATTTTACCAGTTGATTACAATGGAGTTAAAACATTCAGACCCACCATGCAGAATTGTGCCATACAAGCTAGAGCAGGATTGAGCTCACACTGGGCAGCTGACATCCTCCACCCCCATATACCTTCTCACTGAATATCCTACACAACTGCTGAAGCAGGGGAAGATTGCTCTACTACCATAGATCACTCCCTTGTATTACCTCAGCATGCCCATCCCTCACAACATATTCCTGGCCTAGACCTTTCCTGGTTACACCCATGGCTTCCTATCCATCCCTGTGTGTGCACAGAGGTAGAGATGTAACTGTGAGCTCTTGCAGGTGCAGAAGCTGAGGGAAGGAACTTCTTGGCATATATCTGCANAGAAAGAACTGTTCCTCGCCATTTTCGCCAAAGGAGACGTTCCGCTGTGCCTTTTGCGACCGGATTTGCCTATCCCGTATTGGCCTTTTCAGCCACCAGCAGGCTTGCAGCAAGTGTGGGTAGTGCCCTTCCCAAATCTTCGTTCGCGAAGCCTGGCCATGATGATGATGATGATGATGAGTATTAGCAGCACTCCCCTTGGTGAGTGGAGGGTGTTTGCATGCCTGGGTTTATTGCTTTTTTGAGGGGTTTTTCCTTTCCTTTTGCTTCCTCCTGCTTTTCCACCATAAAACTCCTGTTACTCAGCAATTTCTGTTAATAAAACCCCCTGGTTTTTAATTTCTCAACAGTGTGTCTGGTTCACTTTCTGGCATCTTTTCGAACTCACCCTAATACAGCATGCAAGAAAGGTAGGACACAAGGAGGAAGTACACAGAAAACAGAGAGAGAAATCTGGAAAAACCTTTTCACTGGACACCTTGCCTGGAAAGGCAGACCTGGGAATGGAACCAGGGACCAACCGCCAGAGTTTTGTATCTAAAAAAATTCCTTTGTCTGGTAAGCACATTGGGATGCACTGGATGCACGGGGCAAGCTGAAGGCCAGACAGAGCTGGCAGAGTCCACTGGCTGGCAGCCACCCCTGCAAGGCTGCTGCCAGCCAGGCTCTGCACAGTGTCTGGGGGGCAAGCAGCAAACACTTCCCAAAATAAGCTGGGCCACCAGCTGTGCTGGTGAGCATGGGCAACACTGCAACAAGGTTGGGAACACCAGGCTGCTCCACCACCCTAGTCTGACTCACCAGATACTTTTTCTGAACTTAACTACTTTACATGGTGCATAATTCTTTTAATAGCACAGAGGTGCCTAAGAGGAAGATACTTTCTCTAATATGCAGAGAATATGTGTGTCTGACTAATTTTATGGGTACTTATTGACAAAAGACTTTATCTGTGTTTTCTATTAATTACAAGTCTCTTTATTTGTTAGGTTTGACTCATGGGGACCCAAACAATTTAGTTCAGTGAATGATTCTGTGTTTTATGATAAGGCAATGAAAATTTTTGGTAGGATGAAGTAATTAATTTCTTCGTAATGAATGGGTGACAGACAACACATTACAGAAATAACTGATTGTTGATCAACAGTTATATAAAGGTGAGCCAAAGCCTACATAAGCTGCCAGTTAAGAACTACAGAGTGCCTTTGTAGCACTATTAAATCCAACACAAGGCATAAAACCAAATTATAAACACTTTTCTAGGCAGTCTTGGTCCCAAATATCTACTGCCTGTGGTTTGCCTTAGACATCTTTCCTCCCTCCTATGCCGTGTGTAACACTGTTGGTGCCACACACTGTATGCATACACTTTGCTTTTCCCAACCACTGTAACCAGATCTTTTCATCACATAATAATCCTCTTACTTATCCTGAATATTGATGCATGATTGGCTTCACCTGAGCAACCAGAGGAACAGCTGCCAGTTGCCAGTAATGCTTCTGCTGCTTGAACATCTGATCTCACAGACCATGGGGCTGGGTTTGCTACAGCTGCCTTGTCTTTCATCGTCACCTCACATGCTTGCTGATTACCAAGACCTTTTGAAAGGACAATATTGACCAGAGAATTGTAGGGAAGGGTTGGGGCTGCATTGTTTGCAAGAAAGAAGCAGTCTGTGTCATGAGGGCAGATGCTCCTCCCCAGAAACATTCCCATGTTTAGATTTGCCATCTAATCAATACGCCATTTGGGCATATATGTTCAATACATGTTCAGTAAATCTAGACACTTGAATTTCAATCAATACTTAATGACAGCATGAATAACAGTCATTATTAAAAGCTTTTTATTCTCTACACAGAGGCTCTCAAAAAGATAGTCGTTCTTCATCATATTTGTGGAAAGGTGAAAATGATACTGCAGAGGATCCTGCTTGTATTCATTTTATATTTAATATCTGTGTGGAGAAACAAAACAGACCATGGCTGACAGGCTAGATAAGATACCATCAGTTGATACTGATGTTGATACTTTAAATAAAACAAGCCCTCCATAATTATACCTTAAATTATTCAATTCTGAAAATCTGTTTTAAAATACAAATGTTGCCTGGTTTCCACTGTGGTGGACTGAAATCATTAGTGGCTTAAACATTGTTAAAATAACCAAAAGACTTTTGTCCACTGTAGAAAACTGTGCAAAGAAGCAGCTGCTCACCAAAGCCCATTGCTTTCTGAATATGCCTACTAATATAGACTATGACAAAACTTGAGGCAAGATAAAGGTGCTACTATTGTCCAGTTATGCCAGGAGAAGAAGAATGTAATCACAGCATGTGAGACTGGACTGCTGATGGCTCAGACAATCAAGGTGCAAGCTGACAATGTGCAAAGTAACATCCACCCAGAAGGCTATGGTAGTGCTTCTACAGTTCATTACAAATGTGAGCAAAACAAAAAAAGGAAGCAATTTAGAAACTTTTAGTTTCTTGCTGCTGGATTATCTCCACAGAGTCTGCTTATAATCAGCATAATGATTTGAAATTTGTACATAGTTTTCAACAGCAAAGACTTTGTCTGACTTGTCATATGTCAACAGATGCTTTCCGTGGCAAGTTTTTAGCCCCTGTGCCCTGTCAGCTGGGCCAGCTGTCACTTATATTCCAAATAAAATGGAAGGAATTTGCCCAAAGGAGATAAGCTCACATGCCTAATGTATAGGAAAAGCTGCAAATTTTGTATTGCTAAGTTAGACAGATAAATTCCACTTACCTGCATTCATCTGTGCTGACATACTTGCTGGTGGTGCACATCTGCCTTCCTCATTGCAGGATGTGCTGGCAGGGGCAGATACCACAGCTGCTGAAGTCACCTGCATCTGGTACAGCAGGTGCCACATGGGCATTTTATGCTGAAAGGTTAATGGCTTTTGTCACCTTGGATCATGAGGCTACAACCACACTGCTGTGAAGAACAGCCAGCCCCACACACGGCCACAGAGCCAAATTAACTGCTGCTGTCTTTTTCATGTTGCAGGGTACATTGTGACATGGTGACAATTGAGAGGAGATTTGAGAACAAGCTCTACAGCACTTCTAGGTTTTCCTTGCTAGCCCCATCTATGTATATGATGCTCAATGCAGTGGTTACCTGTCCTGTGTGTGACAACATCAGATAGCCCAGCGACACAGGGTCCTTCCATGGAAGTCCCTGCCTTCCACAAAAGGCCACTCCTGCTGCAAGGGTTATAATTTGTAAGGCTGAATTCAGGAAGAACTCACCTGGCTTTGTGTTCAGGAAGCAATAAATCTGCATACTGCTCATCTTCAGGATGGTCTGTTGAGGGGCAGACAACTTGATAGGGTCTTACCCACTGTGGGGTCTTACTGTGTCCAAGCTGATGATCTTTATCACTGGCAGGACACTTGACAAGGTGGATCTTTCACCTGATCCAAATATAGGCAGTTTTGCCTTTGGATGTACTGACTTCACTGCAAGAGAGGCCCTCCCAAAATTTTATTTCTGTGAACTAAATTTGGAATTAGAGGTCACATGTTAACATAGATGCCATCAGTGTAAGAGTGGGACACGTGGTATAAGGGAGATGCTGGAAAGTTACATTTTAAATCCTGTTAACTACATTATAATTACTTTGCAATCAGTAGTATCAAGACACAATAAATATTAGGTAGAATAAATAAATAAGCAGTAAGATAACTATTTTAGGGAGTTCACTGTAAAACTATTATAAAAGGGCAGTGAATGCCTGTGGTGGAGCTTCAGTATCTGATTAAGAAACCTATCAGCAGTCATTAAGCCTCTGTCTTTCCTCCCAAAACTAGAAAATAAAAACATTTTTTTCCAATGGCACAGTGATGGGGGGTTTTCCAATTCTTCCCTAATGATCTCTAATGTGAGGCCTTTTTGACATTCTCAGATGGTTTTACAGTGTTAGCTGTGATAATTCCAGATCTTTTCTCCAGCTATCAAAACAACTTATTCAGAAACAATCACTTTGCATGCCCTGTTAGAGAGATTCTTTCTTTTTTAAAACCAAAAGCATTAACTGTCCTTATTGGCACTGAAATTCATCTGCCATATTGCTGTGCAATTACTCAGATGAGGTCTTCTCTACCTTAAATGAAGCAAATTGTTATGCATACAACAAACAAACTAATCCTATTATATCTTTGTACAGACATCATGTAAAACACAGCAGAAGAATTTGATAAGAATTTGCAGTCTTAGACATTTTAGTTCTTCAAAAGACTAAACATAACATTAACTGCAAGAAAAATATATCTTTCTCTTTTCTCCCTTTTTGTCTGTTTCTCCCTTATTACCTAGTAGATTTCTGTCATACACAGAATATTGCAGAAAAGGATTTTATATTCAAAAACATCATCAAGCTGTACTCAGTATCACCAAACATTTCAAATATAATCAGCTGTATTTCTTCAGTTACTTCATATGGACAAAAGTTAGAAATAAAACCCTCATTCATTTTACTGTCAAAACATATATAAGAGGTGTTCATGCGATACTGTATTTGAAATTAACATCTCTATATAGAGAGACAAATTGTATCTTACTGAATACTGATAAAACCAAACCATTAATCATAATGAAAATATTCAAAAGATTTGTTTTATCAGTTATACACAGTTTTTGTGAGGAACTGCTATTTTGAAAACAGAAGTTGCACTAAAATTAACTGGAAAATAAGGGAACAAGCATTCATAATTAATTCATAATAATTAATTGTTCTGATTTAAATAGTTTCACTTCCCCCATAATTTACTTAATCATTAGGGAACAGTGAGATTGAATAAATAGATGCCATTCATAATAGAAATGCTGGAGTCACTTTATTTGTTCCCTTGTGGCAGAATAGATCTGCAAGGATGATAAGCAAAGATAACATATCTTGACATTCCATCCTAACAAACAATAAATTACACCGCTCAAAGCAGGTTTTCAAAGCACAGTTCACAAAATTTCTCAGCCCAGCACAGAGCCAGATGCTTTGAAGGCCATATCAGCCACTTCAGAAGCAACAGCAGACAGCAGCTCATGTAAATGGCCAATAATGAGAGAATCACCTGAATCTCTGAAAACAGGAGCAAATTAATTTCGTTGCAGATCCATATTCAAAGTTTCAGAACAGTAGAAGTTCTGATGCTAAAACCCAGTTTTAATAGTCTTCTGTTTACTATCTATCTGAAGACTAAGAGAATTTGCCATATAAATAAAACATTTCAGTGGGATGAAAGAGCTGAACAGGAAAAATCAGATGCTCAAAAATAAGGTGGCTTCTAAATATAAAATCATACCACTTGTTACATCTTTCATGATTAGCTTCTTTTTTAGTTCTTTCAACTAATTTCCTACTGGGATATATTCAGAAAGCCTGGGGCTTCCATTATTTCCATATCTAGTAGGAAAAAAATACAAAAATTAGGAAGATAAAATAGACACAAAGGGTTTGATTTAGATTGCATACATAAGAAGGGCACAGCTGCATTTCCTTAGCTAATTCTGGTATAAATAACTGACAGCAATGCTCACAATCACGAAAAAGATGCATTAGTGTTTCAAAAAATGATCTTCCTTTCACCGAAAGTAACTGCTTCTCAGTTAAGAAGCAGTAACTGATTTTACATGTTTCCTTAAGATTTAGACAGTAGGAAGTAAACTAGATTCACTTAAGCCACCTTTGCTAACATGAAACCCAAACAGAGCTATGACACTAACTCTACTTGGTAACTAGCCCAACTAATGCATAAAGGAATAGAGACACTATGCTTAAGGAAGAAGTTTCTTTTGGTTCATCTCAGAGCATATTTTTTCTGTGTTATCACTACAGATTAAAAACAAAAACCAAACAAAACACACACAACCTCCTCCCCCCCCCAACCTCACAAAAAAAAAAAAAAAAAAAAAAAAAGAAAAAAACCCACACCATAATGATACCTAGGCTATAAACTTTTGAGCCTGAACATCTTTCACACAGACCTGCTCTGTCTCCTGGTAAGTCACCAGATACAAGCAGCCCACCTGAACTGTTCAGACAGGTCACACACTGCTGCTCTTTGCCAGGTGCCCCATGTTCCTTCTCTTGCCACTTGTATAACTGCCACATCAATGAGGCCCAGACCTAAATGTCACACAAAATAGTCTGATCAAGTGCTAGAAGTACAGCTGTTCATGCACCAGAGGGAACCACAAACTACAGCTCTAGGATTCCTCAATGAGAGATTACATTGCGTGCCCTCCAGGAATTTTTTAAATTGCAGTTTCAAGTGATTTTTAAATGGCGCTACAACCACCTCAATTAACTCTGCAGACTTTAAATGACTCCTTCTTCCCTATGTAACCCATGTGACACAGAAACTCAGATGACTCACACCAGAGTGTGATATGTTAATACAGTTTTATTCTAAAATATGGCCAAAACTCCTGCTAGTATAAAACCCACTACAGTTCTTCCTGTAAGAATAAATTCTTTCCCTTTCAATCTGTTAGATGAGAGTGCCATACAAATATGTCTTTATGCTACTCAAAGTAAGAATGCAATGAGGAGATATTATAATCCCATCTAACCACAATGCAGTAACTCATACCATGAAAACATTGAAGATTTATGCAAAAGGCCAATGTAACAACGTCAGTTTTATAAATATATTTAACACATTTATCTGTCTTAGATTTGTACTAAGATTGTAAGAGATTCTTGAAAACAATGCTTTGTAAGAGGGTATATTTAGCCTGTTGAAATAGCAAATGAGCCATAAAGCTTTTATCCAGGTGGGAACATCCAAAGAACTTTTAAAAGAGCAGGGAACTGACTTTACTGACTTCCTTTATGACATACCAACTTGACAAAATACTGGAGATGTGACAGTTCAGGGAACAACAGGAGTATGGTTAAGCATAGTTTGGTGTGGTTAGTTAGGCATGGCTTATATCAAACCTATTTGAGTTGTTGGAAAGATCTAACCTAGTCTTAACAGAGATATTGAAAAATGTGTAAGACATGAAACAGCCTAGGAAACAGCAGCTTTGGGTCCTTTCTTTCTGTGTCTCAGGAGCAGATGCAGTGTTCTGAGAGGCTTTGTGCTTTGACAGAATGAAATGGTATGGAATAGAATCATAGAATCGATTGCATTGGAAAAGACCTCCGAGATCATCAAGTCCAACCCTGGGTCCAACTCCAATCCATTTAGTAGATCATGGCACTCAGTGCCACGTCCAATCTGCGTATAGAATAGAATAGAATAGAATAGAATAGAATAGAATAGAATAGAATAGAATATTTTTCTACACAGACCTCAGCCTGGAGACATTCTAAATGTAACACATGCCACATGGGAAGATAATCCTTTGTTATCTAAAAACGTCTTCACGCAGGTCTGACTTGAACATGAGAGTAACACAGAACTGAATATGACAGTTGGTTTTGTCATTTCATGAGGCTGAAAAATCACTTTATTCTGATGCCTCTACAGTGCATTATTTTTTCAGGAAGAGACTGTCCATGCTTAAACTAAGAAGTCAGAAGGCCACAGGTGGATACTCTCTTATTTATCCAGGTGTACCAAAATTTAAGAGCTCACTGCCCTTAATTTTTCCCACTATCAGAAGTGCCTTACCATCTGCTGCCATTGCAGTCTCAAGCAACACCCCATTGAGATCACTGTTCAGCCACTGTAATTAGTTTCAGGTAAAAGTGAAGTTGACCTGAGCTTTGTTCTGCCTGAAGGGTGATGTCAGGGTGTACTTGTATGAAGCAGAGCCAGTATAATGGAGTGTTTTTATTAATCAAGCATTAATGAACACCAGAGACCGTTACCTCTCACGTCACAGGAGACTTATCCAGAGCAGAACCTCTGCCAAAGCCTATGAATGGACACTGTGATCTGTGACCAGCAGAGAGGCCTCTCTGGCTTCATATCTTTAATTGCCTCCTGCAGACTTCTCACTTTCATTAAGCCTTGTATGGCGCAGCCTTACGTGGAGATTGAGGGGTTTGTGGAAAAAGTGTCATAGCAGCTGCCTACAACAACCTGCAGGTGGCAGTAGAAAACCCTGCAAACTTAATGAAAACAGACCCACTAGAGCAGTCACTCAACACCTTTCTGGCGGGGTTCTGGCAGCAGCTGTCTCCATTCCACGTTCTGGTTAGATGTCTAACTGATGCTTCCTCTCGTTCCTCCTTCTGCTCTAAAACCTTGCTCAGGTCTGCCGATGTCACTTTTTGGAATTTCCCAGTGGCATCTGTCAAGTCTAGTGCATCAGTCAATGAGCAGAGACCAAGATAAGGCAAGTAATGCTGCAGAATTTTGTTCTAACAGAGACCAATTAATGACTTATTTTAGGCAGTCATGAATAGCAAAAACAGGCATCAGGAAGTACTGTTTTTACCATAATATGTACAGAAAAAATACTTTCCATGGAGAAAAAAATCTTACTTTTGCCGGTGCTTACACAAATTACCTGATATACAGCAGAATGTATTTTGATTTAGGCTTTCAAATGCACTCAGAGTCCTAATTTTGAAACTCCAGGTTAATTTTCATTTGTTATAATGAAGTCTTGAACTGCATAGACATTTTGTTAAATGTACTTGACACTTCTGTGCTTTTTTTCCCTATCTCCAAAGAGTTATTGAACTTGATGATACAACTTTCCCGTTTCCCAATTTATGATGTTTTATACTGTGAAGAACTTGTAAAGTTTGTTTACTTCTCAAAGTCCTTATTATTAAATAGATGCTCCTTTTTCATTGCAATTCTTCCTGTCTTTATTGAGTACCTTTCCTTCAAAGAAAACTTTAGCTATTTTATATCAACTCGGATTCCTGATGCTCCCAGAAGCTGTTATGTACATTTTACAAGGAGTCAGTTGGAGCCCCATGAGACAAGATAATCTGCCAGAAGATCATACAGCAAGCTGTCTCAGAGCTAAGAAAGAATCTAAGCCTCCTGATTGATGAGATCTGGATTCAGGATTTTTCCAAGTCTCATTAGCTGCTGCTGTTGGGCTTTTCGCCCTCTTTGACACTGTAGGACATGTCTGCTTCTTAGTATCATCTACAGATATAATGATCTGGTGTGCACAGAGGTCCAAGACATTACCAGTGCTCTTGATCTCTTCTCCCTTCTTGTGACATAACACTTGGCTTTTGATCTTCTACCACCTATCAGAAGTTTTTTATAGAGTGCTAGAACTAGTACTTGCTAGGCCTTCGCAGGTCCCCGCAGACACTGTGCATGAAATACAGGTGTTTCCTAAATTTGGTATCTGCTGCACAGTTTTCCGTGATTTCAGGGGACACCATGGTTAAGGTGGTCCTTCCAGTCTAATATTCCTGGTTAAGTTTTACTCCTATAATCCCTAGACTAAGCTCCTACTCTAAGATCTTAATTCATGTAGGTATTCTGTTAAGTCCATCGCTATTCCCAACCTCCCCCCACCCAATCCCATAGTACATTCTTAAAATTATTCCCACAACTTTCTATGTAATTTGAGTTTGCATAATACGAAAACCATTTATATGAGTCTGTTCCAAACTGTCAGGAAAAGAATATAAAATTTTATTTAAAAATAAGCTTTTTTACATTATGTATAGCAAATGAAACTTGCAAAATGTACAACAAATTAATAAGGGTAGGAAATGTAAGATTAAGATGCTATGCTCAGGAACCATATGCTCTTCCTTCTCACATGTTTTCACTTCTGTGTTTGGATTTCTTTTCAAATGATCAAACATTGCCACCTACTACCGTTGTTCTAAGACTTTAATTGATATTGCCTGTTTACCTCACTTTGGCTGCTATACCCTCCCTCTCTGCTGTAAGAAAGACTACAGTATCATCACTATTGTGAAAGACCGGCTGAGCAATGATCACTACCCCAAATCACATTCACTTTCTCATTTCTTATTGAAATTCACACATTCCAATGCAGACATTCAAGACACTATTTTTGAAATGGTCTATAATGCAAACTCTTCTCAGGTTAATCCTTGTTGACTTTCCAAGTCCCTTCTGTCATTTTTATAAGAAATTAACTGCATCTGTGTGGGGAGAAGAGAGAACTTTCTAATTATCCTCCAAAGCAGTGAAGCCATGGAATAGGAAACCTGTGTTCCCAAATGACTTAATATTTTACATTCTTCTTTGCCCTTTGTAATTAATTATTGTCATCTTCTTTCCCTATGGTTCTGTTTATGATACTTTCATTATATTCTGTTTTAAAGTATTTTTACAAAGGTTTTGTATGTATTTGAGCAACTCAGCACACAAATCCAGTTACTGATACAGTCTAGAAAAGAGATTCAAAGCTGAAAAGTTTCTTTTAAATCAACTGCTGTAGACATCATATCACTTGTCTTCCCAAAGTCTGTGACTGTACCACTTCACTGTGCATGCACACAGATGCACTAAGCTAGAAAGGCAAGAGAGAAGCTTGGTCTCAATTTTGAAAGCATTTATGTGGTGCAGTTTTTCCATAAAATTATAAATCACCATAACCAAAGCAAAGACACCATGATGCCTAACAGGAACAAGAGTATTGACCTGCAATTCTGCAACAGATTAATGGTAGTATTGACAAGAGTCATATGCATTACAAGCAAGTGCTTTCTTATGGGTAGAGTTTCAATATTAAAGAGAGCTTAAAAGAAAGTGAGAAGCTTTTTACCAGGGCCAGTGACATGACAGAGAGGCAATGGTTTCAAACTGAAAGACAATGGACATGAGGGAATTTTCTATGATGAAGGTACAAGACACTGGAACAGGTTGCCCAGAGAAATTGTAGATGTCCTGTTCTTAGAAATGACTGAGGCCAACTGGGATGGGGCTTTGAGCAACATGAGCTGCTAGAAGGTGTCACTGCCCAGAGGAAAGGGGCTGGAATTACATGATCTAGAAGGTCCCTTCCAACCCCAACCATTCTGTGATTGCTGCCACTGGGGGTCATCCAGGCTAGACTTCTAATTCAGTGAGTGTGTAAGTAATTAAATTAAGAATTTGTCAATACAATGACTGTAAGCCTATTTCAGAAGGCTTTCTGAGTCAAGTAGTTACATTTTAGTTGAGAACAAGCAGAGGTCCATTGAAGGAATTTGAGGTCAGGGCCAGAACACCAAACTTTAGTGCTTAGGGTGAAAAACTGATCAAGAAAAAACCCTCTTAGATCCAGAGCAGGCTGTAGGGTTGTGCAGTGAATTATAATCTTTATTGTTCTAGACTCTTTCATTCAAGCAAATGAAGGTGCTTTTGGCTACCATTATGATCGTGGTGTTTGCCAACAGGCTGGGAGAGGCTTTGCAGAGGCTCTAACACCTAGCCCTGGAAAGAACTCGTGGGTAGTCGAAAAAGAACTTCAGCTTTCTCTTCCTACGCAACGCTACTCGGTCTGATCGGCCTCCAGCTCTCCCCATTACATAATACTCCCGTGACCTGACTGCGCTGCTCACCTACCCATGTACAACCCGGTTCCCCACCACCACACACGGCCGTGCCGGGGCAGCTCCTGCCCCGCGGACTCTGGGCCCAGCCCCGGCCGGCGGGCGAAGGCTCCTCCCGCCACCGCCTCCCAGCGCCCCGGGCCGGGCGGGATGCGGAGCGTTCGCAGGCGGCTCTGCTCCGCCCTCCTCCTCGCCTACGTGCTCTTCTCGCTCTACG
>VWZD01012783.1:289459-333846 GCA_013396695.1 Sakesphorus luctuosus | reverse complement strand
GGGGAGGTGGCGGTGGGGCTCGGGCAGGCGGCGGTGCCGGGCCCGGCGCGGGGCTCGAGGAGGGCTGTCAGGTGATGCTTGACATTATGAATGCGAGAAAATTCTTCAGTTTTCCTAAGCTCGTGAATCTGATCGTTTTATGTAAATTACGCTTTTAGGCTTCACAGATCATGTTGCCTTGGGAAACGAGGAGTGGAATCCGTGGGAAGAGGACGAGAAAAACGAGCTGGCTGCTTCTCAGCAGAGATACGAAGCTAATCTTAAGATGATAAAATATGCGAGATCTCATCTAGAACAGACCAGTCTTAGAGTACAGATCTGGGGGAAAGCAGCAATTGGTAAGCAGATGTAACCAATGTCTATTAATCATGTAACATTTCTGAAACAGCACTTTTCTCTGCTTTTTATCGACTAAAATTTATGTATATGATTCAATAGTGTGTATATCTGTGGTAGCTGTTACTCAAATTTATACCAGTATAAGTGTAGTGAGACTTCAGTTTCTTTGTATCAGTTCTTTTCAAGTCTTTCCTTTGCATCTGATAAAGAAAATGTCTCAAATAGCAGAGAAGCACAGTTACTTTTTAAATCCAGTCTAGTTTACAGTACAACACAAGTACAGGCCTCTTACTTGGCTAAATCAGTCTATTTATTTTTGCCACATTTACACTTGTAATAAAGCATCACACAGTGAGAAATAAACCATTTTCTGTACTGCAGTACCACTGTCAGTGATGAGCTTGGAAATTCTTCTGTTTTAGAACACCCTGAGTTTCCTTTCTGCATAAACTGGGAGCCAGGGTCTTCTCAAGATCTTTAACTACTGTTGAAGACATAACATTTTTCTTATTTTAGTTTTTTGAACATGCCAAGTTTCCAGCTTCAGATAAACTTGCATATAGCATTGTAGAATGCATTGGTAAATTACCTGGTGGCACATTCCATCACAAAGTAATTAGTGTGTTTCACAAAAGCTTAAGAGAAGTATGCTTGTCCTTAAAATGCTGATGAATATCTTCTCATTTTTAAGTGATACGTGTGCTGGAAAGAGATGCTAAGGGAAGTAGTAGTGTGGTATATCTTCATCTGCTAGTATTTGTCAGTCCAAGAACCTTTAAAAATGCCCCAATATGGGAAAAATTAATCTGAACTAATTCAAAGTCATAAAGAATTTGAGAAGCAGTGTCCCCATTATATCAGAAGCGCTGACATTTCTTTCCCAAGTTCTTATGCTGTGATGCTTTTTTGTTTCCCAAAAATTATTTTATTTGCTAGGAGTGTAGAGTAGGTAAGTTCTGTGCATTCATATTCTCCATCATGTCTTCATTTATGTAGGTCTTTACCTTTGGCAGCATATTTTTGGAGGGCACCTTGAGCCAGCTGATGTGACTGCACAGTGGAGAGAAGGAAGCCAAAAAGCAGGAAAAACATATTTCAGGTGTTGTTCATGATGTTGATTTCAATTGTTTAAACTTTAACAAATAATGCATTGGAAAGTTAAAGTATGTCATAAGATAAGATGCACAGATGAGTTCTTTTGCCTGTCTCAGAGTTGTCGTGTTTTAGTATTAATTGCAAATATTTTATTTTTTTCATGTTTTGGTAACTGTGGAATATATACACAACTTCTCAGTCATTCAGTCATACTGTTTATTCATGGAAACACATACTTGATAAACCCAGCTAATTCTAGCCCATACAAGTCACTGTTAAAACCCAGAAAACTAGGGAGCAATTTCATCTGTTTTATGAAGGTTTGTGTTATTTGGAAAAAATATAGAAAGACTTAGAAATGCTGAGAGTAAGGGCAGCCAGGAGACCTCAGTGGCAGTGGGAGACATACAATCCTGAGGAGAGTCTTAAGAGCTGGGGCTTGGGGGCTCCTAGTTGATAAAAACAAGCATGGACTTGTGAAGCACAGAGATGTCTGCTGCTGTTTGGTTTCTAGTGTATGCAGAAAAGGGACTTGGGTCATTGGGTCATAAATAGGATTGCATCAAAACCTTAATTAGTTTCTGGTTATAAGAAAAACAATTTGTGATGACCAGCATCTGGTTAGCTACTTGATTTGCAAAACAAAATTTTGCATGTAAAGAAAGATTACACTGTTTGCCTTAGAAATGGTGTATGACCCATGATCATGCATGTTTTAAGGCTGTTGTCAAATGTTTTATATTATACAGTGAATGATACAGAACTTTTCTCAGAAACCCTATTTAATATCATTTTAAGACTTTCTGTAAAGATACAGGGAAGACTGAAGGATTTTTTATCTATTTGGCCTGTTAGCCAGTGTGCAGCAGTAGGTCTCCTGCAACATTAAGTCACTGTCACTAAGATCCATCTGTTAAAAAGTTCTCTCTTGGTACGTAAATTACACACTTACATGAGTGTAACTTCTGAGAAATGTGTTGTTTCAGAAGGGTGCTTTTCCCTTGCACAATAAGATGTGGTTCTCGT
Source organism: Sakesphorus luctuosus (assembly GCA_013396695.1). Lineage (NCBI taxonomy): Eukaryota > Metazoa > Chordata > Aves > Passeriformes > Thamnophilidae > Sakesphorus > Sakesphorus luctuosus. Next base: position 331,386 of record VWZD01012783.1, on the reverse strand, counting down.
TGACATTGAGGTGGTGTTTGACATAAATATGTGGTTGTGAACTGAAAGGGATTTTTAAGTGATCATGAAAGTTTTTTACCATTTTGAATTTTTTATCACTGTATCTAACAGTGAACCTCGTACAGGCCATAGAATATTTTCAGTTATGCCTACATCACATTCACAAGAGATTAAAACTGTTTTCTAGAAAGAGGTGGGTTTGATTTATGCATAGCAATTATTAAAGAGTCTGGCCTACATCTAAGGAAATTAATGAAATTATGTACTCTTTAAAAAAGTAGCTGTATTCCTTGTCTGCAAATAAAAGATGATCCAACAAGATTTGAGAATTAACTATGAATGATGCTACTGCATCTTGGTCGTCTCCTTGACAGAGCAGTAGAACTTTCCATTCACAGTTTTAGAGAAAGAATGCAATGTTTTCTTTGAACAGGGACCAGTGCCTGTTAGTGTTATCTTGGTGGGAAGAGACTTTGTTGTTCCCATTTCAGAAGCTATAGAAATCCACGGCATTCTACCAGGTAGATTATCTCCTTGGTATTCACCAGAAATTGGAATTTCTTTCAAGCCCTTGCTTTTCATGTTAGTAACATGGAAATAATTTGCTGCACTTAATGAGTCTGTCACTTGGCTGATTATTGTTATTTTCTTTCTGGTGTGCCTGTTTCAAATGATTAATACCTTCACATGGTTCCTTAGGGTATGCATCTCTCGAAGAAAGACTTCTCTACTTGCATTCAAATATCTTTTTGTTATGTTCACGTGAAGCAGGGATAATCAAGTCCTTATTTTAATTTCAATTTGGATCCTATAAAAATACAAGGCTTATGTTTGGCACCAACATAACAAAGGTTAACTTTTGAAAGGCTGGTAGGAACGTGTGCAAAGTATAGAAAATATGCAAATATAACTGTTAGCTCAACAACTAGGATTCTGAAATGAAATAGCTGAAGTTCTACTTTTTACTCAGATTGGAAAGATTTTATATTTTTGTTGTGCAGAAGAATTAGTATGTGATTTTGGCTGCTCACTGGTCGTAAGATTTTCTAGAATTGTTGACTTTACTGCCTGGCTGAGGTAAATTATCTCCTTGTGATTACTAGATGAGGCTAGAGGGAACTAGCTGAGGTGACATATTTGCAGAATGTGTGTTGCTCTGCAGTTTTTTGTGATAAGTCTAATGATTGTTAAAAAATAGAGCTCTCATGAATGTTTTTAAAGCATATCAAATCTAAAGTCACAAAAATGCCCAAATATCACTTGAATATAGTTGCGTGAAAAAGCCCATTTTATATATTTATGATGGAGAATAAAGATATTTAATATAGATTTTACTGACTTCAAGTTTTCACCAAAGAAGCTGCTAAAGAATATTGAAGGTGTCAGCTTCCCCATGAAATGCAGGGATGTTTATTTGAAAACAGGAGTGGAGAAGTAATTGCATAGCTGTGGATTTTAGTGACATGTTGGCACATTGATAAAGAGACAGGAGAGCAGGATTTAGCACTGCATTTGGCCTGAAGCGATTCACATCCTTCTCTGCTGTCATCTCAGAAGATGTTGTAGAACAGGGAGTGCCAAACTACTTACCTCTTACTATTAATGAGAGCATTCTGAAATTTCTGTTCCACTGAGTAACACCCTCTCTAGCTTATAAACATTCAGTGCTGCCTTGTCTCAGGCCATGTTAACCCCGGTTGCTCAGCAATGAAGCCCCATTCTCCCAGCCTCTGTACACAAATTGCAACCATCTTGATTCATGCCAGAATAAAAGCATACTGGTCAGCAAAAGTTTTTATCTGTCAAAGGATTTCACCAGGGATAGTTTGTGGCAATTTAATTTTAATAAAACCCTTTAGTGAAGCTTTTTGAAAATCCAAGTGCACTGTGTCTGCTGGATCCTCTTTATCTATGTTCTTACTGACACAGTCACAGATCTTCATCAGATCAGTAAAACAGAATAATTCATTTCCTCAGTGCTTACCCATGTATGTCATCAGTGATCTTACCTTTTGATAAGATGCAGTGATTTTACTATAAACTACAGACTCCCCGAGAGAGGGAGAAGTCATGCTGACACTGGTCTCATCTGGGGTCCCCTCAAGTTGTTTCTGTAGATAGAAGTTGTTTCTGTTGATGGGTGGACCCCTTATCAAGCATAGTGTCTCTCTCTTAGTAATTACAACTGCACCCCTTTGCCAGCAGTTCTGCAATTTTGTGTTCCTTTAAAACTCTGAAGTGCCATCCAGGTCCAGATCCTCCATTTCATACAATACTTGCAGTGTTTAAACTTGTATTTCTTTCTGAAGAGAATGTGTTAACATGCAGGAGTCTTCCCTTATTTTCTGTTAAGTCATACGGGTTTGAGGTGTCTGTGTTGTTTACTTTTTGGATTAAAGCACACAGCATGCCTGGGCTTCTTACACAGTGTTTTTGAACAGTCTGCAAACTCCTTGAAAACTTCTTGTGATTTGGACTGCTCCTTTCAAAGTTCTTTTTTTGATTTTCTCATTTTTACATAATTCCTTTGTTGCATATGGAGTATCTCTATGCCAGAAGTATTTAGTATGATCTCTCCTGCTGCAAGTGCTAAACTTAATCATATTCCTGCTACAGAATGGCTGTGTGACTCACAAGGACTTTGGAGAAAGCAAGTCATGTATTTAGTCCAAAAAATGTGATCTCCCCATACCATCTTTGATGTGGCCTTCATGTGAGTGGTTAGTACTGTTAGTCCGACTCCCTTCATTTTGCCACTTCTGTAATCTCCATTTCCCAGTCACGATTGTGTTCTGGCTGGGAGTTAATGGTACGACCCTAGTACTGTGTTGTTATTATTATTAAAGTATGAGATTTATGAGACTTCTGCATTTCTTTTTTCCCCCGCTGTAATTTTGTGCCTTTAAACTTCATATTTTCCTACACACAGGTCACTGCTTCTTGACTTGTGCATTGTGTTACTCCCGTAAAGTTGATACCCTCAAAGTGCTGTGTCATAGATAAAACCCTTTTCCCCCAGGTCACTTTTTGCAAGGTGATCGCTGGACCACCTACATATCCTAGTCACTGTTTTAGGCATTCCAAGGCTCAAGGTATTCTCTCTTAGGAATCCCAGTGATTCTGTTCTCATTGTCTGTTAGACTTTGGATTTAAGTCTTTGTGTGACTTACATTTAATTTACTAGAAATTTTGATTCCAAATCATGAGGCTCCAAAATATGCCACTCCACCAAGCCAGCAGCATGCTGGCTTAACTCAGGTTTAAAATACACTTGTCTAAAGTCAGTCTCCTTCAGGTAACCCCACTGGAGTAGCGTTTACAGCTTTTGGTGTGAATTTTTTTCCTCACTCAGCATTTCATGAGTTAAAACACATGTTCATTATAAATTAAGTTTTGCTGGTAGCTGAAAAACCAGTAGTGCAGCAGACGTAGAAAACTTAAGACTTAACTGACTCTTGGAAAAAAAAGAGAAATTAGTATTTTCTCCCCTCCACTCTTTCCCAAGCAGTGTAACCACTATTCCTTTGCCTTTTGTCAATAACATGTTAACACATCAGTGAACTGAGGAGCAGGAGCTGGCAAACTCTGGTTTCTTTCATTGAAGTTCATAAATGGCTTTTGTCAGATACTTGTAAATTATTAAAGATGTAATGATTTTGCAACATGACTGAAATTTCTCTGTTAAATACGTTGTGCAAGATCTAGAAATGCCATTTTCTGCCTAAAATGTTTGTGCTTAGTAGCACATAAACCCAACCCAGGTTTACATTTAGATTGATACTTCTTGTATTACTGATTCTGCTCTGTAGAAACGTAACCAAAATTACTGAGAAAATTAGTGTGCCAGAGAAGCTCACTGTCCCTCCTGGCAATACCTGGTTTAGTATGCCCTCCAGGTTTCTTGGGGACTTTTCTCTTGTTCTAATGCAGCATTCATTGGTTATTACTGGGAATAAGAAAACATTTGACCTTTAGTGAACATCAAAGTATGCCCATTTTTAAAAGGTGATTGATTTACATATGTTTTAGGTTTGAGTATGGTACTAGTTCTGATTTATTGACACCTTATTGAAGTCTAAATCTCATTTATCCCAAATAAAGATGAAGGCAGCCTTACTCTAAGGAGTAGATACTACGATCAGGAGTGGTTACAGTTTGCAGTATGTTGCGTCTGCTTTACTGATGAAAAGTCGTCTCAGGAGTACAGACCGTGTAGTAAGGCTATTTAGAGGATTAAGGTCAATAATTTGTCTTACAGGTGTTTGCATTTTGTTTTTCTCAGCTTCCTCACGGGCCCGTCCGTAGTTCCCGGCTCCTTCCCGGTGGAAGCGGAGCACGTCGTGCTCGTGCTGAACGGGAGGGAAGAGGCGAAGGTCGCGTTCGCCACCCAGTGGCTGCGCTACGCACAAACGCTGGTGCAGACCCGCAAAATCCAGCACGTGGCGGTCGTGCTGCTGGGAAACGAGCAGTGCAACAACGGGTGGATTCAGCCATACCTGAGGAGAAACGGAGGTTTTGTAAATCTGCTCTTCGTTACCTATGACTATGCGTTTGTAAATGAGGAAAATATTTTCCAGTGGCCTTTGGGAGTAGCCACGTAAGTGCTACAGACAGTTGTTATGCATGAGATACAGAAAATATGACTCAGTGTTACTTAAGATGCCCAAAGCCATTATAGTAAGTAAATCATGGAATGTGATCCTATTTATTATTTTATAAATTAAGCATTGGAACCTTTGGAAATTGCATTTAAAAATAAAAATGGTAATAGGAAAAGAGTGCTAGTGTTTAGGGAGCTTGAAAGGTTTTCTGTTTGTTTTTTCTTTAGTAGATTTGCTCTTGAGATTTATCATAACTGCAGCTGTAATACGTACCAGTGACATAGGGATTTAAAAGATATTTATGTAATTAAGCTCCAGGTACTGCTTGTTCAGGAAAGGAAACATCATACTGGTGGCGCTTTTTTAACCCCTCTTATGGCTCTCAAAAGGCAATAGTGTCCTTCCCATTTTGAGTTATTATACTCCAGTATCACAGCAGTGTAACATGGCTTAACTGTTTGCTTACAAAAACATTTTTGTTATACTTAACTTCTCAGACTACTTACGTGGAGTAAATCAAGGTTCAGTTCAGTTCGATGCACGTTTACTACTTATTAAGAGAGAGTTAATAGTGGCTTAGCTACTTACCGTGGTAATACAAACTGAAAGGAGTACAGGATTATTTTCGTATCTTGTGTTGAATTTCAGATCAATTTCCTGTATTGATCCTGTTGGCTCAATCTGGAAAACTCTATGGAGTTTTTTATGTAGAGCTTGAACTTGCTCACAGTGTCTCTGAAATATGATAAATTTGGATTCTTGATGGTGTCGGAGAATCATTGGCATTGGAGGTTCCCAAGCAAAAAGAAGTTGAGTTTTGAGATGCGGAGATTAGGGTGACAGTTAACAGAAAGCAACAACATTTACAACAATAAACTAGGGTGTAAAGCTGGGTAGAGAAAGATAAATTTGGTATCAAAACAGGGGTTTACAACCCTTGCACACTGACTGTAAAAAATGTGGTTAAAGGTGGGAAAATGTGCCAGATATTCCAGGGGAAGAGAGAAAAAGAAGATGTAGAATGCTGCAAAAATACTTGTCATGAAGGAAAAAGTGGTTCCCAGAAAGTAAGTGAATCACTAAGAAGAATTAGGAAAGGACTGTTCCATCAAATAATGTATAACAAGCTGTTTCATAGCCAAAAGATTAGATTATTGAAGTCCGCTCAGGTCACAGTGAGATTTTGCTTTGAGAGGTTACCAGTGCTACTTTCAGTTGAAAGGCATACCCAGAGATTAAGGGAGCTGAGACTTAAACACCATAATTCCCATTAACCCAGTCAAAACTGGTGGTTGCATCAAGAACAGTTGCTTTGGAAAAGCATGTTACTCAAGGAAATTTTTTAACATGCACACATATTATTTCTGATGTTGAAAAAGATAAAAGTATTTGGAAAGTCTCTGAAGAGAGTGATGGGACAAAGAGAATAAAGACCTACTTCTAGGACAGGACTTGAAGTGGTTTGCTTGTGGGTCTGTGTGTGTTTATAGATGTGGATTGGCAACAAATAGGTGCTTTTAGTCTTAAAATATGATGCAGTAAAGATGAAAAGGTGCAAAATGTCTTTCCTTTGACATAAAACATACAGTTGTCTAATTTATACATTGTTTTTACAGCTACAGAAATTTTCCAGTTGTAGAACCCAGCTGGTCAATGCTACATGATCCAAGATCATATCTATGCAATTTCTTAGGAACAGTTTATAAGAACTCTTCTAGAGAAACTCTAATGAAAATTCTGAAGCAGGATGGGCTTGACAAACTTTGCTGGATTGCAGCCAGAGAACAGTAAGACTTTAATTTACTTCATGAAAACATTCAGACTTTTTTGCCTGGTTCATTATTACTAATCTTTTCTTGAGTGTTAAAAAATAGTACAAATAAAGGTAATCAGTCATAATTAAATCAGAGAACCTTGCTGAGACTCTTTGTGTAGGTCTTCATAACATAATAACCTTTCTGTTGCTATATTTTACATACAGCATATTTTTAAATGCCTAGAAAAATCTTCTACATATACAACCATCAAAGATTTTTTTTCTTTAGTACATTTGATTTTGGTAGAAGAAGAAATATTTGTCTTGCATTTCGTGTGGTTTAGTGTCTTAAGCAGAAGAAAGAAGATAGACATATTTTGTTGTGTTCCATGTAAGAGAGTGGATTTAATCTGTACAGCATGGTTGGTTTTTATTTCAAGTAGGTGGAACAGATCTTCTGACTAACAAGGGAAGGGTTCTGATTGTATTTCTTAATTTTGAAAAGCAACACTTACAAAATGTTTGATAGCCCCACAGCAGTGCTTAGGAAGACCTCAGCTACCCTGATGAAGAATCTCAGGTGGATTGTGTCTGTGACATAAACTCTTATCTCACAGACATTTTGGGGCACTTCAGGAGACAGATTCAGTTTAAACAGGTTGCTATACATCCTAACTTTTGAAGAGCAAACCTCTACTGATTTAAAGTGTTGAGGCCAAGCAAAGTCATTTAAAAGTCCATTGAGTGTCTCCCTGTTCATCTATTTCTGAACTGTGCTGTGAAGTAAATTGACATATGCATCGTCCAGGTCTCACAGATGATTTAAAAGGGCATTTCAATTTGTTTCTTACACTTCTAAGTATTAATAATTTCCTAAAAGGACCACATCTAGCGTGGTTGCAACCTATTTTTAACAATGACATTTTCAATAAATTCTTTTGAAGACTCTTTTAAGAGCAGTTAAGACTAAAAGCCCATTGATTACACGGACAGCATTTTCATCTTTAAGAGATAATTGAAATCAAAGCGTATGACTGACTTTTCACTGCAGTGCCTGTGGGAAAAATACTGATTTTTTCACCCTTTACTTTCCTAGGTGGCAGCCTCAAGAAACAAATGAAAGTTTCAAAAACTATCAAGATGCCTTGCTGCACAGTGATTTGACATTGTGCCCAGTGGGAATAAACACAGAATGTTACAGAATTTATGAAGCTTGTTCCTATGGATCTCTGCCTGTTATAGAAGATGTAATGACACCGGGTGATTGCGGAAATTCATCAATGTACCACAGTGCTCCATTACAATTATTAAAAACCATGGGGGCTCCATTTATCTTTATTAAAAACTGGAATGAGCTTCCTGCTGTTCTAGAGAAAGAAAAAAAAATGAGCTTACAAGAAAGGATTCAAAGGAGAAAAAAGCTTTTAGAATGGTATCAAAACTTCAAAGCATGGATGAGACAGAAATTCATTAATACTTTGGAAAATTCATTTTTGCCCAGTGATAAAGGATAAATTGTTCCTTTTGAAAATCTAGAATAGTTTTCTAGGTTAATTTCCATTAAATTTCTGAGGCAAATTTTACAGAAAAATAATCTCAGAGGGAGGATACATTCCTTTTAAAGTCAGCAGAATTGCTCTAGCTGGGCCAAGAGCTTATCTTGTCCCTCCATCCTTAATGATTTTGAGAGAGGTTGTCAACTTGGTAGGATGGTACTCTGCAAGGATGACAACAATTTTATTACTATTTTCACAATTTCTGTGTTGCTGTGTGACCTGAGAGAATTCTTTTTGGAAAGTATCTTCAAGCATGTGAACTTTTTAAAATCCAACATAAAAAGTGGTATCAGTTGTGTAGGAAGAAAAGAGGAGAATGAAAGCTGTATGGCACAGGGTAATTTGTTTTGTAGACTAAAGGAGGAAAGTATTACAGCAAAATTGCCAGGTTTAGCACGTCCTGGTGAGTGCTTGTTTTGAAAATGGGAACTGTTTACGTGATTGATCTTTCATTTCCAAGAAAGTGGCCATAGAGCTAATTAAAGACACTGGAATAAAAATGTATATTTCAAGGTAAAAATAGAGAACTCTTTCTTACAAATTTTTCATGGCAATGTATTTCCCCTTTAACTTCAGATTTCAGAATGGCTTTGTTTCATTTCTGTTTAGTTTTGGGGCATACCTTTCTGCTCTTCTGCTTCAGGAACACTCATTACCTGCAGTTACAGCAGTACATTCTGAACACCAGACCCTAAACATGAACCTGCTTGTAGTTTATCTGATTTCTCAAGATCTGCTGAAACTTGTCAACTCCAAAAGAAGTGTAGTATTGCACCTTTATGAAACTACATGTGCCACAAACAGTTTCAGTGTTTTCTTCTTAAATGTAGCCAAAGGGATCCGTTACTATTCTTGCCCATCAAAAATGAGTCTGTGCTGTTACCTGTGTGTTTGAGCAGTATGACCACATACCACAATTTGACCCCAAATCACTTCAGAAGACTCAGTCCCCAGAGAAATAAAACCCAAGCATAGAGGAGAGAACTAGAGCAACACGTTTTACTTTCCTGTGATAACTGTGAATCAGTGGTGGGCCTGGTCCTCCCCATCTCCTCTGGGGCAGCATCGTGCGTCCTCCCCAAAGGAAGGCTAAAAAGCAACTGCCTTAACCGCTCCCACACTGCTTCCTACTTCCCTGGAGATGATGTCGTAATATGGTATGGAATACAAAATTACTGGCTAGAAGAAGTTAGCTGTTAGCTCAGCCCAGCTCAAGTCAGCTGACAGCTTCAGGCCTAGTCTGAACTTTAAAACCTAAATTTGGGCGCACCTAGGTGAACCCATAACACACACAAAAATCAAAACCCCAAACATAAAAACACTGGGTTTTAGTTTACCAACAGTGGGTCATACAGTGGCTGCTCTATGTCAAGAATAAGGTATGTTTCAGAACACCTGCACTTTTAGGAGATTGCATTTTCCATACGCTTGAAAGATGCTCTCAGAAGACAAATAGTCTAAATCCAAATAATCTGAATTGTATGTTTATTGTGAATGTCCTGTGATAAAATGCACCCATTTTATCCGAAGCATCATGTAGCTGCAATACCATTCAGTGGAGATTGCGAGTACAGCTGTCACAGCTCAGCCCTGAGTTGATGACCACTGCTTGGAAGTGGATCTTGTTAGACCAAATTTACAATAAATTTCCACACTGAAGTAGTCCATCTGTACTACACAGCACTTGGAGGTTTAGAGGAAGCTTGAGTATGTGTAAAAATCATAGAATGGGTTGGGTTGGAAGGGACCTTAAAGATGATCTAGTTCAAACCCCCTGCCATGGGCAGGAACACCTTTTGCTAGATGAGATTGCTCAAAGTCCTATCCAGCCTTGACTTGAGCACTTCGGGGATGGAGCATCTACACCTTCTCTGGACAACTTGTTCCAGTGCTCACTGCAATAATGTAATGTCAGTGCTGTATTTTCCCTTTAGTAGAATCTTTATTTCTACACAAACTACTAAACTGCAGAGCAATGATCTAGAGCAGTAGTTTTCAACTTGTCAGCAGATCCTTCAGCACTCCTCCAGGATTTCGAGGAACTGCAGAAAAAACAGAAGTAATTGCCAGTCAGCCAAGATTCTTCTAAAAAGGCTGCAGCTCCTAAAAAACTGGTATGCAGATTGAAGTCTGAAAAATTAAGTGTTACTTGGTCATCAGTGAAGAAATATGCTGCTATTCATGCATTCATTTCTAAGTAAATGCATAAGTTTTTCCAAACTCGTGGGAATTGTATCTTAAGGGAGGCCAAGACATGCATCAAAGTTTTCACAGAATTTCACATTGCAGCTGCTTGCCTACTTTGGGAGTTCAAAGGGAGGTAATTGGGATTTTATCTATTTACCCAATTCTTGCCTCTTTAAATTCACCACCTTCAATGCAACAGGAGCACTAGAAGAATTTTTTGTGTTCTATTGCTGATGCTAATGGAGGAAAAAGAGCAAAACATCTTGAAGCCAAGGGACGGTTCCTAATACATTAGCCATGTTGCTAGTATTTTGTTTTCTTATTCCACTGTCCAACTTGTGGGAGAGATTGTAGTTCTCTAGTTTCGACTCCCTGATACTTACTTATTTGCAAAAACTGTCTACTTCATGCTCTGTTTGGATCCAGAGATGATCAAGTCAACAAAAGGAACCCTGGCAAAGAAAGGGTGAGACTGAGGGAGGAAAGACAGGAGTGCAAGAAATCAGAGAGCACGTCTTATCAGTGATAAAGGAAACTGAAAAGAAGGGAAGTGGTTAAGCCACTGGCAAAAAAAGATGGCACAACACATCCATGTAGGAGTATAGAGTATCTACTGTCAGTGAGAATACAGTCAGTTCAGTTGTTCAGTACTGAGAGGAGAATGTATGCTCTGCTTTTGCAGTTAGCCCCCTCTGGTCTGAGACTGGGATGGTAAAACACAGCTTTCCAGAGCACAGAGCGATGCCTCTCATAACCATGTCTCTGGGTCAGGGACTTCTACAAGAACTGAGCCTGCCTGAAGTCAAGAATGCCAATTGTATCATCAAATGTTACACAGATGCTAATTATGCAGTGTTTAGTGTCATGTGGAATATGTCACTCTACCAGTTTTGTTAGTCAAAGTATTTCCTGTTGATGAAGACTTTACAAATTAAGCTGGATTGTCTCGCTATAAGAAACAGATCCAGCTTGTCCCAACTTAGTGTAACTCTCCTACATTATTCTGAACCTATTAAGAGTGGCTGCAAACATGTGGTGTAAACAGTTTAAAAGATCAGCTTCTAGAGAGCAATATGTTTCCAAAGAAACGTAACCAGTCTTCGTAACTGTTTGTAATCCTGTAGATAAGGAAGTGGCTTGAAAAGGGATCTAGATGCCATTTGCTTACCATTCTTGGATATTTAAATTGGGATAGTGTATTTCAGTAGTTAGGTTTTCTGGTATTTTTAGATACCATCTTTCCATGACCAAAACTTATACAAGAAGTGATACAACTAAGAGTTTTCTTGATGCCTTTCTCACAGCAGTTATTAAGTATGAATTAGGATTACTGTGTGCTGGAATCACCAGTTTCTCTCTTGGTTTACTGCCCTCACCAAAACACTTGCAAAACCACAGAAATAAAATCCTGTTACTTCCTGGCAAACCCTGCATGTTAGTAATAACCACTAAGAGATGGGGAAACTTAGGAGCATGTTCCATGCCAGTGAGTTCTAAAATATTTCCAGGAATTCTTCCTACTGTGATCAGAAAAATGAAGGATGATGGAACAAGGTTATGATTATTTTGGAGTGGTCATAAAGACCGATGTTGGGAGAGGCAAAAATACTTCAAATGCAGTTCCAGCTGTGCAAGAAGAAACTGTTGCTTCCAAGGAAATTACTGCCATAAGGCATGTTGGGCCATTTCCCAGTAGCTAAGAATTTTAATGTTTATGTAGTGTTGTGAATCCTGTGCAAAGGGTTTGAAGAATCAGGCAATAAGAAAAGAAGAACTGACCTGATGAAAATGTTCCTGAAAAGGTGAGGTACAGTCTGCATCGTATCCCAGGACTTCATGTTGGTTGGGTTTTTTTTGCTCTCTGAATCCACAGAGTTAAATAGTTTGTATAATAAGCCCTTCTGGGATCACTCCAAAGTGATGCTATAAAACCATGCTGTGCAGCAAAAGTGACAGTGCTTCTAAACTCTTCTCATTCCAGCAGCTTATGCATTACAAAGAATTACATGGATTTCTTACTCCTAACCAGTCTATAAATCATGACTAATAATCCTCTGATAAAGAACTAGCTGCAAAAGGTTGTGTTACTGGTTGATATTTAAACTCTTTGGGTGGCTCAAATGTCAGGATTTCTTCAGTGTCTCCTGAACAATAAAAACTAATAAATAGTTGTCAATATATCTTACAAATACAAATTTCTTTCAAATCTTTGCTACTGATCTGAGAATGGAGGACTGCTTTGAGTGTTAAAATCTCTCCATGTGATTAGTTTTTTATAATGTAAAAGCTGAAAAGGCACTAGAGGTAAAATCCGAGGGTCAAGAGGAACACTAAAGAGAAAAAGGTTAATGCCTACATACATTTTGGTTTTATTTAATGCAAGGGATTTAAGAGAAAATCCATTTGAGAACTGAAACTACATGGCAATAAAATGGCAAAGCAAAGAATTTCAAAACAGGGTATGCAATGTTGTTCCCCTAGGGTCTAGTGGCTCAGCTTGGCTAGTATTTTAAGTTTCTCTGATTCAAGGTCCCATAAAAAGGCCTTGGCCATCAAAGGAAACTGCTACACATGTTGAGAATCAAGAACCTGTTAAGATTGCTGTAATTCAGTACCCAAATGCCAATGCACAGTGTTAAGAAGCTGGCCAAACCACAAAGTATTTGTACTGTACCATCCCTTGCTTCCTAATTGTGTTGTGTTGAATGCCCTTTTGCATTGCTATTCACATTTTCTTCTCCAAACACCCTTGGGACCTGAGTGCAACTAGGTGATGCTGCTATCATAAAATGCCAGATGTCTCTGATCTATATTCCCACAACACAGCTGTGTTTTGTCAAGAACACCATGAATAGCATGGTTGGTTCTCTGAGCCAGTCTTACACCAGCTTAATCAAACAAGGATAGCTTCCTATATTCAGCACAGTCCCACCTGACGGTGCAAAATTTCTGGATTTCACATGACATCATTCGCTACCACGGTCTTCAGGCATGTATGATTTGTATCTTGGGCTGCATTTTTAAAACAAACAGAGCTGAAGTACTATACAGAGTTTCCATTAAATACATGTTTTCCGAAGATATGAAATGCAAAATGAATACATCAAGCAGAAGTGACTCATTCACCAAGATCCAGGTGAAGACACAACCTATTGAAAGACAGCAAGTTATGCAGGTGGCCACAAAAAAAGAAAAATAGATCTCTGAATTAATGAAATTAGCCTGATTCTTTTAGATGAAGTTATACAAACAGCATCAATCTGTTAGTCATATTTTGAAGTTTGCTGTATTAACGGTGGGTTTTTTCAGGCCCCAAAACGCAAAGTTTCTGCATAAGTGATTTCCTTCTTTTCATGTTTCCCCCTCTGCAATGGAGTTCTTTTCTGAATAATAAAGGTAGCCCATGGCCATGAGTAGAGATCCACTTCAATGTTTTCATGGGAGATGCTGAAACATCTTCCTCTGTGGCTGCATTTTACTATTTGTGACAACCCTTGTCAGCAATGATACTATATCTTAATGTACAAACTACTCTGGGATGTGACACACCCAGGTTCAGGCCTTTGGTTCAGCTGGGCCACTGTCACTGCCCACCTTCCATTTCAGAAACACAACCACAGGGAACTTCTGTGTTGAATCTCTTTGCTCCTGCTTTTGACAGGGAGCAGGGAAGGGTGAGGGAGGACAGTGATAGGCTCCTGATATATAGTCATTCTCTCTGAATATGGAAAAGGAGAATTAAAGGACAGCCCTGTTTCCCACAAAGGGAAGTGGAGTGTACTGATTAATTGTTGTAGGAATTTAAAGGGTGCTTTACACTTCCCTCAAATGCTAGCATAGCTTTAAGACAACCAGTGATGTGTGTTCTCTGGTACGCGGTCTTTAACTGCATATCCCTTTTTTGCTGGAGGGTTCAATTTATTAATTTAATAGTGTTTTATCCATCTCTGTCAATGCAACCCTTTGGTGGTGACTGTGGAGTACCATGATGGTTTTACAGTGAAAACTAAACAGTCTTGCTAATGCTGAAATTGAAGACAATATTCCATGTGATGCGTACACAAGCAGGGATCTGCACATTATGCCATGTTGTACCAATTATCCTTCCTTCCCCTGTCTAATCAGACTCTGATTGATTCTTCTTCTGTATCTTTTTTCTTTGCTGACCCTCTTTTCACATTGTTATTTTCAGATTATAGCAAATTACTTTCTATCTGGTAGGGATATAATTTCCTTGCCCCCATGGAGAATTTCCACTGGGTACCCAATCTCAGTATAGATGTAATTAGGCTTTTGCTGAATTTCTACTACAGCAAAACTTGTGCGGTTCCCAGCATGCTGCCAAAACATCTCTAGGATGTAGGATATTATGTCATCTGAGTGCTTGTTTCTTAAACATTTAGTCTGTTGTTTAACATTTTTGACTGTCTGTATTAAGAGTCTGATGAAAAGGATTATATATGTAGGAGAGAATAGAGGACTAACTTCAAACATCTCTTTGCTTTCCATTTTGCAGCCAGGAATGCGCCTCATTCCCTGAATGAAACTTCCCATGCAATTACAGATACCTGATCACAGCTTATCATGTTTGACACTAAACTCTTAGACATTGGCTCATGACTTTTGGAATCTGAATTCAGTTCCACACAACCTAAGCTACCAAGGGTGAAATCCACCAGAGGATATTCACATCCAGTGTAAAGCCTAGGGCTGGTCAGTTCTGCTTAGATTCACTGTCCAAAGGACCAGTCATTTAAACTACCCATAATCAAATAGCAGTCTGAGTTTTGGTGACCCTGTTGACAGTGTTTGTAGGTTGCTTTTCACATGGATGGGATTAGAGGACAAGATGAAGGAACAAACAGAAGGACAGAAACCTGAGCCTACAGCAGCATGGGGACAGCAGTAGCAAGCTCTGCTTCGAATATCTTCAAGCACTGCCCAAGACAGTAGCTTCACTTCCAGTCTAAGAAATTTGGCAGTATGGTATTTTTACTACCCCAATTAAGTGTATATCCTAGAGACCACTATTTCAATAGTAACTGGTGAAGTGACTCAATGAAATGGTGTAAATGCACTCTTGTTGGAGACAAAAGACTGCCACAATTTGAGTAGATTTTACTTGGGTTTACCCCTGACATGCTTGACCTCCTGTGTTGGCCTGGCTGAAAGCTAGGTACATAGGCTCTGAAGGGGAGGCAAGGACTCATCAACACTCCCTGATACCTCTGCATAAAGAGAACCACAGACATGGACAGTGGTTGTGGGTTTACCATGGCCAGAAGCTAAGCACCCACACAACCTCTCCTCAGGACCAGGGAGAGAAAAGAAGGAGTAACAGCAAGAGCACTCATAGGTTGAGATGAGAACAGCTTAAAAAGTGAAGGAAAGAGAAAGAAAAACAAGTAATCCAACAGCATTCATTCACTGCCTCTCACAAGCAGACCAATTCCAAGCCAGTCTCAGAGCAACAGCTGCTTTGGAAGAGAAATGGCCCATTTTTCTGCTCTGAGCATGGCATCATCTCACAGGAAATACCCTTATGGCCAGTTTGGGTCAGATGTGGGACCACATTTCTTACTCATCTCCATCTTACTCACTGCAGGGGAGGGGGCAGGGTGAGAGACAGCATCAACACTGTGCAAACACTGCCCAGTAACACACCTTGGTTGTGTCAGCTCTGTTTTACTTGCAAACCCAAACGACAGCACCACAGGGGCCGCTGTGTGGAACATTAACTGACCCCAGCCAGAGTCAGTATGACATCTTCTGCTGTCTACCTCCCCTGAGCATTCTCCTTTCCTCAAGTGGTCACTGGTGGCTTTTCATGGCTGACTGCTATTCATATAATATCAGGTGGAGGGAGTCAAAGACCTTTTGCTTCAATGCAGTTATCACATGAATTTCACCTCTGCCAGATGTGATTTCCAAGAGGCTTTGGAGAGAAGCCATACTGGAATCATTCCAAAAGAGTCTCTCTTCATTGCACTAGCAAAAGACTAGTTTTGCTGAGTCATCCCTTGCTGTTCACTGAAAACTGAGTCCGCTCAGGCTGCAGTGAACAAAATGGTATTTATAAAAGGCTAGTGATCCAGAACAGGCACCACTGATCTATCATAATAGCCTGTGTGCCAATGCTTTTGACTCATCTTCTCAAGAAGTGCTTCTGCACCACAGGTCCAGTAGTAAGTCTGTAACAGTTTAAATATCCCTGGCAACCACAAGAAGGACAAACAACATTTGAAACAGCAAAGCAAAAGTTAGACATTTCACAGCATGAGATCTTTGTGGACTCCAGTTTAAATTCATCAGTCCAGATTATCAGTAGGTACATTGAACAAATGGACAGTTTGTCACAAGGGCAGCACTACAGACACCACATCCTTTTATGTCCTTCACAGCAAGTATCTGAGGGAGCAGTGTGAACTCAAAGAAGATACCAGGTGTGCTCCTACATCCATTCCCTGTTTATCATCCAAGCTTGTTGTTCCTATTGTAATTCTGGTTCATGCTTCTTCTGATAAAAGCTGAATCAGGAACAAGTTAAAAATTCTCAGAAGTTTCTTGTTTAAAGTCACATTTAATTCCTTTAATTAAAAGTAAATGAACTCTTGCTTACCTTTTTTCCCCCACAGACTTTTTACAGAAAGAACTGCTTTGCTTGAGAAACTGAATAAAAGCAAACTGCAGAGAGCAAAGCTTTTCTTTAAGCAATTAAAAAAGCAATAATGCAATACTTAATTAAAGGAAGTTTGAGACAACTGTGTAGTTTAATGGTCTGGCAGAACCCTCTTTATTCAAAGAAGAGCTACATTTGTCAGGAAAGGAACAATGAGGTAAATATATCTAGTTTATCTCACAGAACTACTATTATCTCCTGAAAACAGCAGAGTTCACCATTTTAGGAAGTGCATTTAGGGTTGGCTTTCCCAGTCCCCTCTGTGTGCCCCTGAGAAATGTATATGGGGATTTTTATACAAGAAGACATGGAGCTGGCATCACCTGCTTGGTAGCATCTATTCTCCTTCATCACCTCATCCTATTAACTTAGCCACACCAGATAATAAATCACAGCACTGTATAAGGGTATTGAAAAGAGCACCTGGCAATTCTGAACTACTATTCTGTGCAGTTACAGATCTATTTCTCAAACCCTCCTTTGCTCAGCTTTCTTCAGCTCCTAATCCCCCAGGGCATGCATGAATGAGCTGCTTACACAGCTAAGTGTCCTCTGTCTTCACACTGGTAACATATTCTCTATCTCAGGTCCATGATCCTTCCTCAACAGCCACTTGCCTACGAATAGGAATGGAAAGCAACACACAGAAAAGCACTTGTATCCTGCTCTGGAGATGTTCTTCTGCTATGCCCTGAGCAGCTATGACTAGCCAGAGCAATATTACGCTCCATTAAGATCATGCACGGGCATGTGGCAACTGCAGCAACACCTTGGGTACCTAAAGGTTATTCTGTCCTAAAAAAGGATTGAATTTCTCTCTTCCTCAAGGCAGCAGGTGCCTGGAACCATTTAGTCAGGTTTGTAATTTTCCTCTGAAGGTTGCATTTACTAATGTTTTAACTCCTAGGAAACTAATGAGACACATGCCTATGGTATCAACAGCACTCCACAAAACACTGGGAGATACATTCTCTGCCTTCATTTTTTTAAGGATCAGAAACACATGCCAACCCTGCCAATCGAGTCAGATAAATAAGGGGTTTATTGCAGGAACCACGCTAGTTCACGAGGAGTATTTTCAGAACTGTTTTATGAATAAGATCTATAAAGATCATGAAATACACATCAGAAGGTTTTGGTTTTGGTTTTGGTTTTTGTTTTTGTTTTTTTGCTATCCTTGTCTTTTTGGGAATCCCCATAACTGCAAGGATATTGGACTACAGGATTTTCCATGTTGTATGAGTAGAAAATATGTATTTTCAGTGGTTAGAGAAAAAAAGGCTGGTATCAACTAGGAATATTGTAATTAAGTTGCTCTGGGTTTCTTTTTACCCCCAAGTTTGCAAATAGAGCATTTCCATGATCACTATGTAGGAAAATGGTGTGTGTTGGTACAGTAAAATCACAAGTGAGCAATTCAGATCTATATAAGATCCTGTAAGACTGCAGCCAGCCTGCACAAACCCTGTGACACTTAGCTATCAGCCAGAAGCAGCAAGGAGCTCAGCTGCTGCTGGCAGGTGGGGAGGAGGTTGCTCCCCAGGGATTCACACAGTAGATTCCCACAGAACTCTGCAGGTGCGTGGAAACAGCCAGGATAAATTACTATAAACACTGGACTTGTGAGATATGGGTTTTAGCCAATTAAAGTCTCTAGCGTGGTGGTCTGAGACACTTTTTAGCCAATAAGCTGTAGTTCTAACCCTATATAAACCGTGTGCTCTGTGTAATAAAACGTCTTCACTATAAACTTCATAATCTTGCTGTGTGAAGTCCTTTCTCTCCGCAGAGTATTGTTTACTTTAGGTGTGTGTCCAGGCCAGTTTTCATACAACACCTTTTCACCAGAGGGAAATAGCACTTTATGTTATGGTGCTTTTCAAAGGAAATTTTATCTCTTTTTCTGGAAATCCCCTCTGCACGCATATTTTGGTGTAAACTACATTTATCTAATACTTATTTACATAATAAATTCAAGCTGGTTATTTCAGCTAATAAATAGCTGAATAAATAGCTGAAGGCTCTCACAGATATTGACTCATCTATATAGTGGAATAAAAATAACTGAGTAGACCAAGTATAGCAGATCTGATAGGTGTCTAAATAAAGCCTGAGATTAACCTTCGTACCTGAAAACGAAGCAGTTAGATTAAATCAAACTACAGACAACAGTAAAGGTGGACACTGGCTATCCTGTTGACCAGGCACACTCATGAAGTGGGACATAACCAGCCATAGTGAGAGGGGAGCAGAGGATCTGCCTTGCCAGATGCATACAGGATCCCCAGCATGGACAGTGGAGCTGGGTACCCTGCGTTGGGGCTTGACTGAGGGCAGCTGCCAGTCACACAGGACAGCTCTCTTGGGGCATGTGTTTTGCTACAAAGAGCAAAGCAGATCATCCCATATGGGATAAGCAGATAGCAGGAGGGTGCTGAGGGGTTCCCAGGGCTGGCTGGGGAAGGACTGAATGCATTTTGAGCTGAGAAATTGATGCTGCACTGGTGGCTATGTACCATAGCCCCTCTGCACAGCACATGCTCTCAGAGGAGCATGGAAAGCAGAGGAATATTGAGACCACTTTGAAGCTTCCTCTGTGCCTCTGCAGTAAGATTAAATTCTTTCATAGTCAGTCCACACAGGATGGAAATTGTTGGTGCAAGCCAGTGCCAAGGACACTACTAACTTCCCTGCCCCAGTTCCCATTGCTCCTGGCAAAAAGGTAAAAATGAGCACCCGTTTCACCTGATCTCAGGATGTGAAGAACAAGAACTGATCTACATACCAAAGAATATAAAGGAAAGAAAGAAAGAAATTGCAAGAGGATTTAAAGCTATTCCTTTAATAACATAAATTCTGGCCCCTTGGTGTTTTTCAGACCTGTAGGATGATTCAAATGATTAAACTATTAAAAAAACCTCTCACAGCCTGATGAAGAAATACAGTGAAGGCAAAACGGAAAATGGAGTAGGTCTCTGTGTCAAACATAGAATCACAGAATATGCTGAGTTGGAAAGAACCCATGAGTATCATCAAGTCCAACTCCTAGCCCTGCGCAGGACATCCCCAAGAGTCACACGATGTGCCTGAGAGCATGTCACCATTTCTCTCAAAGTCACTAACAGATTGAAAATAAATTGTCGTGGTTACACTGGATTGGTGTTCTGTGAAGGCAGAAGGAGCCTTGCATGTTGGCATTTGCCACAGACCATCATATCACTTTGGTAAGCACAACCACTAGCACATAAACAGCTGTAACACGCAGGGAGAAAAACCAGCATTACTGTGAGGGATTTCAGTGTGAGTAATTTAAACAAAAGACTCGTAAAACCAGAATGAAATATCCTTGAAATTCTTAAGTGTAGTAAATGATTATTTGCTAACTAGCAAAATATTGCATCCAGTATCAGAGGATTCTAGTGTTGTAAAATCTTCATCTTGCAAAGGAGAGAAGACTGTACAACAAAAAAGAGTAGTTGTTTAGGTTACACTGACAGTGTTTTGGTCATAAACAGATTGTTTGCTGTGGAGCAGAATCCCAGACAGCTCTGCAGACTTTGGTGATTGCCCTCCAGAAAAAAACTCTGTCTGCATTTGGGGGGGTTTCAGCACTGCAAATATTTAAACCAAGAATGGACCTTTTTCTGAAAAATATATTGTCTTTCAGTCTGAACTACTGTACCTGAAGCAGCCATTAATTCCTGAAATCTCATGCTCTGTAAAAAGCAGCAGATCATCCTAGGAGATCCACAGTGACTTCTAAGTAACTCAGACAATAACTATGAGCATTAATGTAGGCAAGTGTCATAATTTAGTGGTGATGCCATGTGCCCAAGCATTTTATATTCTTGGTGGAAACGCTATAAACTAAACTTTAGAAATGCAGTTTAATTCTAATGTTTGACATTCTTTATATACATTTTCCTTTAATAGGAGGCACTCAGTTTACATTTTGGTGTATATGCTATATTTTACTTAGAGATCAGCAGTCTTTTCTAACACCCAGAGGATGTGAAGTAGGATGGCAAATATAATGAGAATTGCTTTCATATAAGTAAGACTAAAGAAGGGAATTATCCAGGAGTCAATACTCTATTGACAAGTAATCCCCAGGCACCACGAGCCAGCATGTTTACAAAAGTAAAGGAGGAACTGGCATGGTGTCAAGCCGCTCTAGAGTCTGTCACATGCTTTTCATTGTCTTCTTTTGATGGCTTTAATTTTCTTAGTCCTGGTCAAGACAGAATGTCAGGTCCCCAGGCTTTAACCAAATACTTAAAAATTATGCACTCTGTTAAAAAAAAATCAAACAACTGTAGTCTGACATTGTAGGTTCAGCATTGGGAGGATGAACTAGTTATCATTCTGGTTTAGCACTGAGGCACCTAGATTTTATAGAATAAAATTAAAGCAACAACATGTCAGCTTTACTGTTACAGATGAATACTAAAAGGAGCTTGAAAGGTTAGTAGAGTTGTTGTTTTTATTCTGGCAGCTAGCAGAATCCTTTGTCTATCAATCCACCAGATCAGCTAGTTAGAACTACAAATGGTGCTTTATTTGTCTGTACCTTTTGAACTTTTCTTTTAGAAGATACTGTTACACTACTCAGTGCCATCAGAAATACTGCCTCAGCTCTTGTAAAAACAACATATTCTGTATTTCTCATCAATTGTACTTCCTGATGCATTTTTATTTTAATCCAGTAACAGGAACAAATTAAAGTAAAATTTTCTAGAACACACCCAATTTGAGCCATTTTGACATAATAAGGACCATGTTGATAATGGTATAGAAAAAGTGAGATTTAAGCAAGCACTGAAGTGTACTCATACTCAATTCTTGCTCAGCAGGCTCACTTAAATGACATTCATGGAAAGAAAAGTCAAGTCACTCTAAAGTGGATGAGAAACAATTATGCCCTTTCTGAGAGAAACACCCTTCAGAAGCATTTCTTGTATCTTAGCAATAGTATATTTAACAATACACTTTTTTTAGAATTTATTTTATTTTTATTTTTATTTTTAATCTTTTTTTTTTGCTGGCTACTTACTGGACTTAATAGATGACAGCAAGCTGTGCATAGGTAGCTGGAGGGAAAGGATGTTTCCCTTAGCATCTCTGGCCCAGCCGCAGTGCTCACAGGGCATTGCTCTCAGCCACTGAGGAACCACTGCACTACCTTGAGGTTATATCTCTAGAGAAAAAAAGCCGGCTGAAAAGCCAGCTTATCATTACTATTTTTCAGCTGTATGGGGTGATTTAAAGAAAATTATCTCATATAAACAGAGAAATTTAGTAATTTCCTCATCTTACAAATATTCCTCATGTGTTTTCTTTAGAGATTAATGCTCTAACCCCACTGCTAATTATAACAGGATATGTGTAACCTACCAGTGACACATCTCAATGCTTAAAATCTTTGGACTCCAGCCTTGGGCCAAGAACCAAGTATATTCTTCTACATCATTCTGTTCACTCTCTCACAACTTAGTGCTTGAGGGCCCAAATCTGCCCACACTGAAGCAGAAGGCAAAGCTCCAGCCTTAATTGGTGTTTGCAGAAGTTTAAGCCTTTTTGTTTCACAAATACAAGGTTATATTAAGCACAGGGAAGGGTCTTACAGGTGATTGTGAGGAAGGCTGAGATGGTGGAGAGAGACCCAGATCTGATGACAGTTTGTGGTTCTGCCAGAGGGTCTCCATAACATACACATACCAAGTACAGCTACACCGTTAATTCAAGCCCAGGCTGGCTTGTTGTAACTGTTCAGTTGTGCCAGCTCTCTCTCAGCTTCTGTTTTCAAGACAGCTAAATTTGCATTTATACTATAGATGTTGTTTCTCAGCACAACTTTCCACATGGCAGGTGGTTTTCTAGTAAGATGACATTTTGTTCTAGTGAGATGACATTTTGTTCCTAATTAACATACACAGTTTTTGCTCAGGCTAGGTGATCAAACAAAGCCCTGTCAAGAAGAAAGGAAATAAAGGATTCACAGCTTGAACACTGGGGCCAGCTTTCCTAACCATTTCAGACAATTAGTTCTGAAGCTGATGCAAAATGTACCCTCCCTTCCTCTTATATCTGTTAGAATATGATTAAGTTGCCTTCCTCAACATCATGGACGAGGTGAGACCATAGGAGAGCAATCTGCTCTGGGTGATCTAAAAGGAGAGGAAGCTGTCTGTTCTTCCTCTTCTTCCTCAACGAATTTTCATTCTTGTATAATGAAAATGAATTCTGAGTTGCTGTGTATCATCAGAGAATTTACAAATCCATCCATGGAAAGGACATTGTGAAAGAGGATAACCTTTCCAAGTTCATGATCCCTTTTGGATGAGGGTAACCAGAAGACAGTAAGTGGCAATAGATGTCAGCTAAATCCTTGGGGCTCTGGAAAACCCCTGAAAACAAGATCTGCATCGTTTAGAAGCTGGGAAAGGAGAATTAGTGGAACATTTTGTTTACTAAATCCTGGCTTCCAACTTTGAATTTTAGATGACCACTGTGTAGTCAAGAGAGCTCCTGCTTAGCACTACACCCATACAGACCAGTACAGGCTGCTCATCATGAGCAATAGGGTAATTTTCTTACCAGAAGCTCAAGTTCCAAAAATCAAGCTGGAAATGACTATATACAGACATGTTATGCTATATATTGAAACTGAAGTGTAAATTAAACTGTGTGTGTGGAGACAAAGCCATTATTCACATGCGAGTGTGCAACGGGACTGATTCAGCCTCTCTCCAAGCTTGTCATGAAGGAAAAGCCAAACATCAGCACAGTATGAAGGTATCCTCATGCAGCATGAATGCAGCCAGCCCCAGCTATGCCAGGTGCAGTACAGGCTGGTAAATCATTTGACCCACACTCAGCTTTGAGTAAAGCAAAGATGTTACAGACAGGCTGAGAGGTCATCAGTGCAGGCAGAAAGCGTAGTGACACCTTGGTGTCCTCCTGAGGCAAAAGCACTAACTAAATTGAAGACATGACTTCTGTGTCTCTGATCACTGTTCTTAAATGGAGCATTGCAGAACATGTCTCTGCTCACCAGGCCTTGGCAAGGAGCACCACTGAGCGAGCTTCAGGTGCTCAGCAGGTGCTGTGGTAAGGACCAGTAAGTACCATAGACACAAAATACCCTCCATTGCTGCTGTCGTAGTTAGAGCAGCCAGGACCAGATTATTACTGTGTGGGTGTGACCAAAACTGGGTATTCTACACCCTCTATATAATTTCTAACAAACTGTTAATAATGGATCATTTGCAGCAGCTGCCCAGGGCACACCTGACCCCTCAGGCTACAAGCTGGGTGTTAGAGATCCTGTGAGACAGGGTCTTCACACTAATGACTCAGCTGTGATAACTCCCCTCCAGGGAGGCATCAGCACCTTTACACCCAACCTGAGGGGTCATGTCTGCTAATGGGCCATCAAGGATTCCAGGAATACCCCATGACTCACAGGGTAAATCACTCATTGGGGAACTCCTGGCCTAGGGGAGGTACTGGGCATTCCCACCTGAACCTGAGGGTATATAACCTTGGGGATTGGGGACTTTTGGTACCACTTAGCGGATCCAGAGGAGGACCAGAACCTCAACAGGACTGTGACTTGCCACTCTTGACCAGACTACAACCATCATCCTCACCAACAGGTTTTCCTTCCTTTTTACTTTGGAGTGAGGGGGACCACTTGGGGCTCAGCACAGCGTCTAATGAACACCATTCTGTTTGTGCCCCAGAGTGCTGGATTATACATATGGGCTTTGGGGGTTTCTCTTTGTATCCTTGCATTTATTGTAATACTTTTATTAAATTGTAACTCTGATTTGTAATCTCTTTCAAGTTGGGTCCTGCCAGTTTACCTTTAAAGCAGCACAGTTTCTTATGCTCAAAGGTTTGTTTCTTCCTCTGAACTGTTTCTCAAATGTGGAGTTCGCTTTAGTCACCTGCTTAGTGCCATCATCTCTCAGTAAAGAGGAATGGCCATGTGCTCCCTGCCCTGCCCTCTGATGAGCAAAGCCTATCACTGTGCCCCAAGGCTTGTAATTCCTAGCCAGACACCCGGAGGATGGTTTGCATACATTTGCACTGTCATCTTAACTCAGAGCATCAACCTGCAACCAGGTCAAACACCCTGCTCCCTACCATGCTCTGCTTCACTGTGTGCTGAGGCAGGAATGGCAGTATTGCAGTGATGGATACACCTTGGTGCAATCAGCAGGAAACCTCATTTGCCCCTAGAAACTGGGACATGCTTTCTTCTCCCCCAGCGGACCATGGTCCTTTTTAACACCCAGTGAATGAAGAGGACAGGATAGGTGTGTGGTGGGTCAGACATGGGCCAGAAAGGGCCAGAAGAGAGATTGAACCAACTTTACAGACCTGATGACTTTGGCTTATCACATATCAGGAGATGTCAAATGGCAGGTGTGTGCCCATGGAGGCACAAATACCCATCAAAAGGGAAAATACACAGAAGGGAGGGCAGCACAGGAGAAAAGTGAAATGGATTCTTGGGATGAAGGGGAATTACTAGTCATCTAACATTAGAGCCTCTCCTCAAAGGGATTTTTCTTTAATTTCTCCTGCTAGAAAAGGAAGATATTGAAATATGAAAAGATGCTGGGATAAAGCACATACATAACTGTGTGCTCAATTTAAAAAATCTACACCAATATCCTAATCAACTTTTAGCTAAGACACAGCAGTCTCTTCTTCTTACCTGGTACTGTGAGGGAAATTATCTTATTTGTCCTTGAAGATTGATTCATCTACAAAAAAGGAGATTATTGGGTGTTTGCCATAATTAATGGCACCCACATAGAATGAGACACTTGCCCCCTCTGGGAGCTAAAGCTTAACTTGCAGAAGGATCCTTTGGCACTAAACTTACCGGTGGCTGAGTACAAAGCATTTTCATATTTCTTTGAAGCCATTTGTAAGGGTCTTGATGTAAGATAGAATAAAGTTACCTTTCTCTCCTACGTGTTCCTTCATTACAAGTTCCCCAAGGATCACAGAGAAGTGAGGAAAATAGTGAATATTAATTTCAAAAAATTCAGTTAACACTTGTGCATGAAGACTTTCAGTGGGTTTATGCAAAAGCACATTAGAGATTTTGCTGTGTGTCTGTACATAAAGCCCAGAATATCAACTACTCAGAAACAGTCATGGCTCTCTCTTTCTCTAAATTGTATTGCAAGACCTTCTTCCTCATCTACTTCATCTTTTTATCATCAGACAGCTTTCATCTTGAGAAGATTACAGGGTACAGTGGACTAAATATGGCATACAATGATCCTTCAAAACGTTGTCATAGGACTATGAGTAAAACTGCCTCTATTTTTATACCTTGAGAAGTTCCTTCTTTAAAGCATATGTGTTGTCTCTTCCATTAAAGTTAGTAGCCATGCTGAATCATGTTTTTTGTTTTTTCTTATATTATGCAGAATAGATTTTTTTAAAATGTGACTTTACTTCCCATTTGACGCCTCACTTGCCTGCGTTCAGCCCAAATGCCTGAGCAGCACAACCTTTACTCGTTGCTTTCTTCTCAAAGTCAACTCTAGTTTACTCTTCTTGAGGACTAAAAAACAAAAAAGTAGCAAAATTAGAGGATCTGATATTTCTGGTATTTTTTTTTCTTATTACTTTCATTAATAAAGGACTTTCAGTTTTCATCATCTAAGCCACTTTTCATGGCACTGCAAAATTTCAGACAGAGCAGTATTTTGACCTGGGCTTCCATGACGTGCCTACTCCCACCACCCCCACCCCCTTCCTTATCAGTGAGGTGGTTGTGCAGGCAACGGATCTTCCTGATGTTCTCAGATGGAATCCGGACATTTGGCATCCAGTCCTTTGCTTGTCCAGCTCCAAAACATGCAGGAGCCCTGTCCCTGGAAATGATTTGAGGGAAGGGGAGGATCTGTGAATACAGGGTGTTTATGTGACAGGTCATGCTCAGGAAGGAATCCAGCAGGATAGAAAGATTGACTCTGGCTTGGTGATGGGCTAGTTTCTTGGGAGCACAGTGCAACAGGAAGGTTTAAATGTAATGTGACT
Source organism: Sakesphorus luctuosus (assembly GCA_013396695.1). NCBI lineage: Eukaryota > Metazoa > Chordata > Aves > Passeriformes > Thamnophilidae > Sakesphorus > Sakesphorus luctuosus. The sequence goes on along the minus strand of VWZD01012783.1, from coordinate 304,536 downwards.
GTCTTGGGTTGAGCTGGCAAAATGTCAACTGTCCAAGACAGAGTGAAAAGGGAAGAAGAGGGAGAGGAAAAAACCACTCCAAACCAGTTTATGCTGAAACTAACTACATATATTTATACAGAAAAGAGAAAATTAAAAGAAAACTACAATATAACACACATTTATACAAGTTACATATAACAAGAAATAACCTCCCACTTCCCTATTAATACAAAATGTATTACTCTAGATCTATAAGTACTCTAAAAGACACCTAGCAAAAAACTGAAAGAGTAACAACAAAATGTTTCTACTTCCCTGAATTCAAACAAAATGCAAGCAGTGGCAGCAGGAGCAGGGTCCTAGCACAGTGGAAGAGCTGTAGCATGTCCTTCTCTGTACTTCAGCCATGGTGGAACTGACCAAGCCACTCCCACACACTGGATTTTGAGATGATGTCGCAATATGGTATGGAATACAATATTATTGGCTAGAAGAAGTCAGCTGTTAGCTAGCCCAGCCCAGCTCAAGTCAGCTGACAATTCAAGGCCTAGTCTGAACTTTAGAACCTAAATTTAGGCCCACCTGGCTAAACCTATAACATGTGACATTTGGAAAAGCCCTAGAAGTGCAGCAAAGTGAGGATGGAACACTCTCCCTCAATGAGGCAGAATCCTAGTGCAAAGAATGGTAGAAATCCTGCTTATGGGCACCTCAGTAGGGTAGTGTTTTGGGAAAGAAGGGAGATGGATCAGAGTTATGAGAGCTACCTCCTGCCTTCTCTTCCTGGTCACCCCAGGAGCCACCTCCAGCAAGGAAGAGCAGTGCTGGAATGACAGGAAGCTGTGTCTCACTTCTCATTTGTCTTGCTCACCAGGAATTCATCTTGGGAAACAAAAATTAAAAAGGTTTACTACTTAGTCTGATATAAGATGAATGAAAAGATACTTTCTGGCTGGCATATAACAGTTGTACTTTGAAAAGATTTGAACAATTGTGAAGAGCAATGTGAAAGTTGTAGTGTTGTGGCAGGACACTGCGACTGAGAACGAGATGAGGTCTCGGGTAACTGAACTGAAGCTAAATGGAACAAGGGCCCTAATCCAGCAAAGCCACCTCACACAGGCACTGCAGTTCCCGTGCTCTGTTCTGACAGTGACGTTTGGCTGGAATGTTGTGATTACCATTTAATATCTGGTTTAATATCTTAGTGAATGAGCTACTGACAGCATGGCTGAAGAGGGAAGTATGCTTTTCCCAGCAAAGAGAATACAGAACATTGACAAGTAGAGAACTGCTTTCAGCAGAGCGTAGTCTTCTCTTCACCTTTGAGCCTGCTTTCTGTAAAAGCCATTAGCTTCATACTCCCTTGGCAAAAGTCAACTGCAACAAACATCCACAGTTTGAGTTGTGCAATATGGGAACTCTGAAATGTTCATTTTCAGAAAAGTTACTTCACACTCACATTATAATTTCAGTTGCCATGTTTAAAGAAGTTAATGGGATGTCTGGCAGTGAAAGAAGCGTCTCAGATAAAATGCTTTCTAGACATTAGATATAGACTTATTGTATTCCTTTCTAAAAAGGCATATCAAACCTTTTCTTCTCAGTTCAAGATAAGTTGTAGCTACACCTTCAGAGAGTTTTTGGGTGGACTCAAGATAGCTTAAGTTAACATAGAAACTGCTAAAAAGAGAAGTGACAGAGGGTTTTCTCACTACCTCTGTTTTTTAAAAAGAGCTAATGGAAAACAAGCTGATGGAAATTCTGTTTGCCTGATGTGTGAGTAGGGTATTACTGGTTTTTTTCATCATAGTAAACAAAGAGCAAGTAGGACTGTGTGCCTAAGCTTGTAAATCTTCATGACAGCTTTGCATACTGAAATGATTCATGTAATGAAATAATGCTGGAAGTTTAGAAATGAAATGCATCTTCTCTTGTCATCCAGATAGTCACCAAGATACAGAATCCTACAGCATCTTGAAGTCAGTAAAATGATATTAAATGAATTTTGCACCCCAAATATCTCAAGGCCAGTACATTCTCTGACTCAGCAGCGCACAAGTCCTCTCTTGAATCCAGCCCAAGGAAGTAGCAGTTTAAATCCATCAAACAGAAAATTGGACCTGAGAAGAAAAGGAAAATTTTAACTGCATGGATAAATGTCAATATGCTGTGGAGCCTTTGGGGAAGGTGCAGCTGCAGTTGCTGCTGCTCTTGAGGAGTCAGCAAAACCTACAGTTCTGCAAAGTGAACCTGATTTAACTTGTTCCCAGTGGCTCCCAGCACTGAGTCATACTGTTCAGTATGTCCAGCTGTGGTACAAAACCTGTTCATTACATCACCTCCAGCTCTTCTATGCAAGTAAAATGGATCTGACACACATTTTTAACTTGCAATGATTGTTTTTGCCAACTTTTCCTAATTAGTGCAGATTCTCACTGTGGCCTATTTTCAGGAACTGAGCCGTTCAGTCAGGCCTGGATGATAAGAGCCTGTATTTTTACTTCTACAAAATAATAAAAAGTTCATCAAGTTTCCCTTCAGCTACTGCTGCAAAACCCCAAAAGTTACAAGTACAGGATACTTATTTTCAAGGTTAAACCTTCAAAGTCCTCCAAGTCCTCAGCACTGCAGACATTTCTAATCAGATAATCTCTTTTCTACTTCGTCTCCATGTTATATCTGTATAGAGATGTGGCTCCCTCACCTTAATTTCTCACCAGACTTGCTGCAGAGTAAGGCTTGCTCTCATTTTCTTTCTCTTGTGGTCCTTCCAGTTTCTTCTTCAGTGAATCTTATTATCGTGTCTGAGCAGCCACACAAGTTTAACAGGTGCAGCAGAGACTACTTCCCTAGATACAATTGCCTACAATCTGGTGTTTCTAGTTATTTTCTTGGGCAGTAAGAGATGTGGCTGTGAATCATCCAGGTTATGGCAGGTATGCTTTCTAAGGGAGTATTCCCACTCCCATGCCTGAGACCTGAGGAGGGATTCTAGGCTTACTTCCATGCCTATGTCTTCTGGCCCACACAAGGCAGCTCCCACACAGCACAGAGGATTTTCTGGGCAGTTGCTTCTCCCCATACACTACGAAAGGAGAGTGAACAGCTAGGACTGTATTTGGCATTAGGCACCGAGGTGCTTGAGTCATAGGGACTAAAATCTTACACTGGGCCAATTTGATGTATAGGAAAGACAACTTCTGAAGTGTGCTGATAATTGTATCTATCCTTCACAGTTCTCTTTATGAAAAGAGATATGAAGCCCTCCCAATCTAACACAATTTTAAACCAAAACAAAAAATTCTCCAACAACAAAAAAAATCTCTTGTGCTAGATGGTTTTATCTTGCTCTGTCCTGACTGCTCAGGTAGGATGCATCAGCTGTGGGTCCCTCAGCTCAGTGAGACTGCTGGGGATCTGCCCATAAGGCTTTGGATTTAAGAACCGGCTTTTTGCTCTGCTCTACAGGCTGAATTTGCCAACTTCTGAGTCATGGGCTTGGGTTTTGAGGTTGGTTTTTTTTTTCTGTGTACATACTTTCAGGTTAGCTGAGAGGGTTTGGGAGGAAGAGAGAGGAAGAGACAGATAGTAATGGAGTCTTTTGATCAGATTCCCTTCACTATATGCTTCACACACTCACAGAATGGTTGAGGTTGTAAGGGACCTCGGGAAGTCTTCTGCTCAAGCAGGGCCACCTACGGCTGCTCAGGACCATGTCCAAACATCTGGGGATGGAGAATCCATAACCTCCCTGGGCAACCTGTGCCAGTGCTGAGTTTAATAAAGTGTATGCTCATATTTATACTAAGTTTAGTGCATTTCTTACATTTTATAAAATTAGGTGAGGACTCCATGCACAAAGAAGAAAAAACCCAAAAAGTGTAATATGAAATTACTGTTCAATATTCTGAGTATGAAGCAATAGCATCTCACAAAATCTGGTCTTTGTTCTCATGTAACCATACAGTTAAAAAGCTGAGTATGATATGAGAGAGTATTCTTAATGCCATCCTCTCTTAGATGATCTCCCAGGGCTATTTTCTTAGAAAGAGTGATCTATCACTCAGTTATTACTTGAAGGTTTCATAATAGACAATTATGTGTAAAAACACCCAAGGAGCACAATCTCAAGAGGGACTTGGGCCAATATAATAATAAATTAATTTTAAAAATAGGGGTTTGAAAAAATATTGAAATAAGGTAGAACTGAATATCTATGTCCAAGCATTCAATTCAAAGAACACTGCAGTAGCTGATTCGTTACACTGAAGGCACGTTGCCTCACTAGAAACTTGCCCATGCAACTTGAAAATTTTTGTTTGGTGTAGCACAATTTTCCCATGTAGCTGGGATATCTTGGCTGTGAGCAACTAAGCATCTCTTCAAGTCTCTTAAGAGGTCCAGTCGAAACGGCTGTCTCAGAGTTTACTTAAGGCTCTCAAATAAGCAGGACTCCACAGAACGAAGATGTGAAATTGTGACATCTTTTCTATGGCCCACCTTCTGGTTAGAGTATTCACCTCTATAACAGAAGAGCTATTCCTAATTCACTCCATCAAAATGGTTTGAACAGACAGTTGTTTCCCATGTTACAGGGTGTCCCAAACAGTGTGCTTCAGAGAACTGTTTATTCCTTTCCTGCTGAAGCTTGATCTGCAAAGATTGATGATATTGTACAGTTTTTTCTCTAGATATGTTTTACACAGAGACTAGTGCACTGAAGACTGTGGATTAGACCGTGCATGAGCTCCACAATTTTGCAAATGGTTTTACTAATGTGTTCCACTCAGTCTTTTTAAAATACAGTGCAGGAGTTACAGTCTACAGAAACATGGAAATATAATTTATACAGGATCTAATTTTGTACTAAGCTTAGCTAAATCTAACTGAAGGATGTTATAAACTGCTGATATGTGCCAAGATGGTCTGCATATTAGTGGCTTTCCTTACACAAGGTAAAGTCTAAGCCATGGGACAGCAAAACAGCCCCAATTTCTTTTCTCTGTGAGCAGAGGGATGTAAACATATACTGACAGGAAAAAAAAAAGAAGGAGCAATATTTGCAGACTATGTGAAAGACGATTTATAAATTCTATAAATCCTGAGATATTCAGGAAAAAGAAAACAGCTTCTGCATAATTATCCTTGAACTGCAATACTGTAATGTGTATTTAGGAACAACACCAGAAGCACAGAATGCTTGACTGAGGCAAGGCATATTGATGATTGGGAAAAGGAGCTTTATTTTTTAATAAATGTCTTTTTAAAAACAATCAGGCAGAGCCAGTGTTCTTAATTCTGTGGTCATACAGTATCATAGGGACATAATTAAAAACAGTTCCTTTGCCAAGCTGAGAGACATGTAGTTGCCAGGCAACATATTATATATCTTGAGAACATATAACACTGCACATGATTTATGAAGTGCTGCTGTTGTGTCTCCAGATGCTGATACCATTGTATTTAATGCAGATTCTCACAGGCTCAGCCACCACCTATCTATAACCATCACACTGAATCTATTCCTTGATTTCCAAACACTATCCATCAGCTACAAGCCCATTTGTAAACCTACAGCTTGAATCACTACTGAACATAGTAATGTGAACAGAAGTTGATTGGAAAGGAGTAGTAATAAACTGCATTAAATTCTTTTTATTACTCTTAGTATCAAATTATCAATCTAAAAATTATTAATATAGGTGTTGGGGTTTACTGCATTTGTGAAAATGAAAATATTTATAAAATGCTTAAGTCACAAGACATCAATTCCCCACAAGCCAGAGAGATTCATGTGATGTAAAAATCACACCAAAATTACACTCAGAATTAGAATATTGGAAATCTCCTGTAAAGGTTCAAATATACCAGCAATCTATGTTATGAAAGCAAATCTACAGTGAGCCACATACGTTCAAATGAATGGCATGTCATTTGTGTTGGGTTTGTTGCCATTATTTGATGTTGGAGAATGATACTTGCAGGATGTTAATATAGGCAGCCTTCCTTATCCTAGTACATCTCAGACACTGTGGTTTTACAGGTCCTGCCACCCTACTCCATGCAAACAACTGTATTTACATGGCAGTCAACAGGAAATAATTAGTTTGAGTCTGCATGAAAATCTAGTCCATGTACATTAGTTTTCTCAGATTTGATAGACATCTTAGCTTCAAATGTTATTACGTTGTAAGGAGAGAAGAGAGAACCAGGTGCTGCGTCCAGAGGGAAAAAATAAAATAAAAAAGTTTTTTAAAAAGTGGTTTGAATATTTTCTTGTCGAGATTTGGAAGCTTTGGGTTGGTGTCTGCAATGGCAGTAGTCTGCTGCCCAACTCTTCCCGCTGGAGGGAGCTGTGACATCTGAAATACTTCGACAGCCTTGGCTGGAAACTGCGCCGGAGGCCCTCAGGAAGGATTTTCTACACATCTTTGTCTTATGCACTTTTTAAAACTATAAATCATCTTCAACTGATATTGTCTTTGGTTAAAATGAATTTTTGAAGCAGTCGGTGTTAACAGGACAGACTGTAAGAATAATTATTCATTTGGAGACAAGCACCTGTGTGTAGTTTGCGATTATTTGCACACCCAATTATTGTGACATTGGGCTGCTGAACAGAAATAACACAAGGAAGCTGTGACTAACAAATATCAATTCCATGCCTGCCAAAAATTAAAGGAAAATTGCTCTTGAACTCCTTACTGATTATCTTCTGTGTGGGACGCATCTTCTTGGACACTGGAAGAAAAGCTTAAAAGCTTTACTTTGCAGCCACAGTTGTAAGGCTTGTATTTCACCTTTGAACTACTGCATGTCTCCTGTTGATGAGAGCCAGTAGCCCAGGTGTGCAGAGCAGGTCTGCTGCAACCTGAGGATATGACAGAAAGCTGGATTTAACAAGGAATACAGATACCCACAGCTTTGTCTGCCTCCCAGCCCCCAGTATCTTCATGCCTCTGCAGCGGGGACTTGGGTATTGCCTGAGGAATCATTGGCACCTCAAGATTCACCCAGAGAGGCAGACCCCACCAAGGAGTGCCTTCCCTGTACAGAGTCACACTAGTACCAAACCTTTAAAGGAACAGCTTTCATGTTCATCTTTGTTTTTTAAAATCCAGTGGCATGAAAAGGACATTGGGATGCCTTTTAATACAGGGGGACAGCAGCCCGAAGTGCAAGTCTGTATTCAATTCTTTCTGCAGCCTGAAACCATTCCAGCTGACACAACCTAGCTCACCCCCGAGTGCTCTAGGACCATGCTAGCAGATGAGATTTTGAGTGAAGTTATTAAGCAAAATGTAGAAACACTGAGCCTCCCCAGGACCAGCTTGGGGCCTGTATCTCTTTCTACCTCTATTTGCCCAGGTATCACCACCTTTAGCTGTTTGATACCCCTTCTGCTAAGTCTAGTTTGTCTTTTTGCAACTGTGAAGGTAAAAGTAGCAAAGAGAAAAAAAGAACTCAGGAAAGCAGCATTGTGCTGCTATCAGTAATAAAAACACGAGATGCTGCAGAAATAGCCTTTCTTTTTCCACTCTTGCTCCTCTCCACATATGCCTTTCTCTCTGGCAAGGGATCAGCCAGAGGTTAGACCAAGGGACTGAATTAGAGAAATGGCAGTGTGCTGCATAGACCAGGCAGCACACTGCCATTTCTGGATAGGCTGCAGCTGTTCCCACCCCTCTGGCCACATTAACAAATAAGCAAACTATCTGGATGCTTCTGAGAAAAAGAACAAGGCTGACATCTGAAGTGTCACTACTGGGCTTCAAAATTAATGCCTTTTTGAGATAAATGAGGGTGATTTGCAACCTCTAAACTACTGGCACAGACTGAAAGCAGCCCACAGAGCTGAGATTCCTGGATGGGAAATTGGGATGGCCCATGAATGACATTTAAGGATAGCAAGACCAGGATTTGCGTTCCACTATCTAAGTCCTAAGGGTAAAATCCAGCAGCCTTATTCATAGGAGCGTTCCAATTAAAATCAGATAACAGCAGCACAATGAAGAACATAGGACTGATTTTTAAAATGTGATGTTCTTAATTATCTGATGCTGCTTCAAGCAATTTCTTCTCCTTTTAAACTCAATGCAACTTCTAATGTTCTCCATTCAAAGCCATTAGCATGAGAAGGTCAGGAGTAATGAAGTAGCAGAAGTATTTTATTTTTAGATGAGGAAGGATGGAACAAACACAAATAATGCAAGTGGAAAATCTGAAACCAAAAGCTGTTTATCAGAGCTGCAATTATCTGCTCATCAAAGACTTTAAATACCACTAACATAGCCCCTTAGGCTGATTTGGAAGAGTTCTCTCAAAACACACTGGTGTTCCCTCACCAGACTTGGAAAGAAAACCCAAACCAAAACCAATCTTAGTGCTTCTCTGGACAATATAGCTCTTAAATTTAAGAAGTAAGATAAAGATCCAGAATCATGCTAGTGCATGTAAACTGGCAGGTGTAAGGCATACACCATTGCCTAAATTTAGGTGAGTGAAGTTTACAAATTAGGCATTCAGCATATTATGTTCAGAAGTAGAATATCAGAGTCTCAAAGGCTACTAGCAAAACAAAAGTAGCCTCTCAGAGAACACAAATCCTGCAGTGAGGATGCAATTACTTCTATATTTCTTCTCCTTCAAAATGGCAAGAACTGCCTTGGTCTCTTCTCATTAAACAAGAAAGTTATTACTCGGAGTTCGTTCCGCTTTGTAATTACTAACAGAGAAGTGAATAGCAACACCATATAAAAAAGGATAATATTCTTAGCAACAGTAGAAGGCACAAATTAGCCTCATCACTTTCTATATGTTGGTTATGTCATTAGTCCTACTAACACTGCTAAAATGAACAAGTTAACAAGGAAACATTAAAACGCACTTCACAACTGTAAAGCCAAAGGACTAAATACTGACATACTAATTAACGTTTTAAGTCCCATTAATTTCTTCAAACAAAATAGTAATGAAATGTATGTGGGGAGGTTTGGGTTTGGTGCTTTTCTTTTTGCTTTAGAAGAAACACAATGCTTGTTCATGGTCCAGAATCTCTCAGTCCTCCAGGGCTGAAATCTTACTTTATTGATCCAGAAAGATCTCTTAATTTCAAGTCAGTGATTTCGCTTGGAAGATTCTTTTTTTTTCTGGGATGTGAACAATTCACTGGATTCACATGTATTCCATGCTGAGAGAGCTATTGTATGCATTTGAGCTCTGACATTATCTCAGTTGGTTAGAGCACGGTGCTAATAACACCATAGTTGTGGATTCAATTCCTATAGGGGGCAGTCACTTAAGAGATGCACTTTGACGATCCTTGTGGGTCCCTTCCAACTCAGAATATTCTGTGAACATGGCAAATTGGCTGTATATACATATGCATGTGCACACATACATAGAAAATTTACCTAGTGGTTGTTTTCCTGAATCCTCCTTTAGATCACAGGCTGACAGGATTACTTTCCTATGTGACTGCAATTATTAAATGAACAAATGCAGTCTGCATACCCTTAACAATGCATTTTATTAAGAAGCAAAGGACTATAAATATTCCTAATAGACTGTTGTTAACATTCAGCATATTACATTCAGGTTCTCTGAAGAGGATATCATTCCTGTCTTATATGATCCCTGGTTACAATAGTAAGGAAAATGGGAACAAAATCCATTCTAAATGAAGTGTCTAAAATTTCAGATGCCCATTTCTCTTGATTGACTTTTGAAAGAGGTTAAATTACTCAGATGAATCGCAGAATCACAGGATGGGTAAGATTGGAAGAGACCACTGGAAGGAATCTAGTCCAAACTCCATGTTCAAGCAGTGTTACATAGAACATGTTACTGGGAATTGTGTCCAGACAGCTTTTGAATATCTCCAGAGAAGAAGACTGCACAACCTCTCTGGGTAACCTGTTCGACGGCTCAGTCACCCTCATAGTAAAGACATTCTTCCTCATCCCCAGGTGGAACTTCCTGTGCATCAGTTTCTGCCTGTTAACTCTTGTCCTATTGCTGGGCACCACCAAGAAGAGTCTGGGTCCATCTTCTTGGCATCCTCCCTTTAGATACTTATATATGTTGAGAGGTCTCCCCTCAGTCATGTCTCCTTGAGGCTGAACAGGCCCAACTCTCTCAGCCTGTCCTTGTAAGAGAGATGCTTCAGTACCATAATCATCTTTTCAGCCCTCCACTGGACTCACTCCATGTCTCTCTTCTACTGAGGAGCCCTCATTTGGATGGAACACATGACTTCAGTTGCCTACATTAAGGTGTGTGAAGCTCACAAAATGGACACAGATAATTATGTCCAAAAGAAACTCAGCTCAACAGACCAAAAAAGTAACCTGATGGGGTACATAGTAAATCCTAGGGCTTGAAAATGGTCATGGACCCTGGTATAGCATGAATTTAAAGCATGTTATCAATTCTGCGTACTCCACCTGTAGACACTGTGAAATAAGGATGCCTTCTCTTCCTTTACTCTTCTTCTGGAAGAAATTGTGTCCACATGCCCTTACAACCCATACATCTGTGGCAGTGGTCAGAGTACTGTTCCTGGAAATGAAAGGTGAGTGATGGCTTAGGCTCATGGAGAAACTCAGGTGAGGGAAACATCTCTCCTGAACTACTGAAGTTCGTGTAGTTCGCAATCCTCATTTCATTACTGTGAAGGTCCATCTGAATGCTTTAGAGCCATTCACTTTCAGGTCAGCCAGGGTAAAGTCCCAGCTCTTCTGCAGCCTGTGACAAACCCCATAAGCCCAGATTTCATCTCCATGTTTCAGGAGTTTATAAGCATGGAGCAGCATTAAGTGCTGCACTGGTTGGGGGTAGGGGAGAGAAAAAAAGCCTTGCTGGGTTTACATCTTAGATAAGCCACTGTATTTGCTAAAATAATCTCATTCCAAAGCAAATAGATTTGACTCTATAGAAATGTACATCTTATCAGTAACAAACATTTGAACAAGCTCTTGGAATGATGCCTCTTACTGATTTTTCAGTAACAATTAAATGTTTCATTGTTTCAATTAAAGCTTGATCTTTCACTTAGAGACTTACTCTCCAATTTTAAAGTGACTGACTGCAATTATGAAGTAAGATGAATTATTTTTGTCTTTTTTTCAGGCTACAGAAAATTAGCCGAGGATTTTACTGTTCAAGGGGGTTGATGTGTTTCATTACATGCTTACAGAAAACAGCTCAGTGATATTCCAGCAACCAGTTATTGGACTGTTTTTATTAGCCACACAAGAAAGCAAATCCTGCACAGCTCATCAGGCTGTGTAAATGAAATGCAATAGTGAAGTTCTCAAGCAAGCAGAGTGCCTACATTATTCCCTTTTTGCACTAAGTGCACAAAGTATTGCAGGAACTGCTCTCTGTATAAATACATCTCTGTTCTATCATACATAATTCAGGTTTCCCAGTTCCCCAATGGAGTAGATCATCTAACTCCATTCACTGAGGTACGATCCACAAACTCTGCACCAGTACTGTACCGCAGCAGTACTGTACTACACTGCATTATTGATACAACTCTGTCTCCTGCAAGAACACGTGCTCTCAATCAGCTTTGCCCTAACTCTATTTAAATGTCTATAGCATCCGCCCTGACAAAACCTGGATATGCTCTACAAGAAATAAGTTAGAGTTCACAGAACGACACTGGATAAACATGACTTCTCAAGCATCATCCATGGGTGCACAGGAGTTCACATAAGAAGACTGTTCCACAGCTCTAACACTCACTGCTCTCGAAATTTATGGGAACTCTGTGGGGATCTCTTTGGGAACAGGCATTTTTTGCAATAACCTCCTGTGTCCCGTAAGTCACCTCTAACGTGGCATTGCCAAGCCCAGGCAGGGTTTGTTCCTGTGCAATCACCATACTCACAATGGGATTGCAGGCTGTGTAAATCAGTGCAGAATTGAGTCCGGAGACTTGAGCTGCCATGAACTTTTAAAAGAAGATTACACCCATGTAATAATGCACAATCCTTTGCCAATCCCTAAAGAAGGATGGGAGGGGGTAGGGGGGAGTGGGGGGAGGACAAGGACAGGGGCCCAGAATCAGATTTCTCAGCCAGCTCAATCCTGGTTGTCCTAGAGTCCAACCCTAACTCAGGGATCCAGAATCTGTGCAGCTCTGAGCCTTGCACATGCAAGCCTCTTGCATCACTGGCCCATCCTTGCTCGATGGTCCTACCAGGGACACACAGCCCTGAACCAAACAGCAGAATTCAGAGAGATCAATTTTCAGAGCCAAAAGACGGTTTCTGCATCTTCACAGGCAATTGCCTTTGCAGATTAACAGAACTGCTGCACCCGCAGCCTCTGATCTGGATCTATGGAGCCACGCTCATCCTCTGGCTACAGGACCTTGTGCAGAGGGAAGGGATGGTGTAGACATTGGTGTTCAGCCTGCCTCTGCACCCTTCTCCTGGGCAGTCTTTCCCAGCATAGGCTCAGTGGTAAGAGAGAGCTGTGTCCTTCAGCCCCAAGGAGAGCAGGAGGAAGGTCAACACTTCCAGCCACATCTTGGGCATGGTTTGCCTGACCAGGTCCTAAGCAAGGGAGAAAGGGATTGGCCTGGCCTCAAATGACAGCCTGCACAATCTCATGAAGGGCACAAGGGGATATGACCACTGTTCCCTGTCCTCACTATTTGTAAAACGCTGTGCTCTGAAAGATCAGGTAAGACTTACAGCTAATCTCCAGCTAGTGCCCTGTGTCCCCAAGGAACATGTCCCACTGTCTTGCAAACCAGCCAGTTCCCAGCCAGATGGACTGGAACAGCCAAGAGGCAAGATGTTGGCATCAATGATTGAGACAAAAGTCAGAGTGCTTGGGACTACAGAGATGACTGCTCTTTTGAGGCTGGGGTTTTTATTCAAGGGATGTAATTTGACCATCCAACTTGGAGTTAAATTGTTTTCAGACAATAACCTCCTGTACTAAGATTGGTTAAGGTGATCTGAATTGGGATCAGCACTGGAAGAAGATTGTGCTGGGAAAGCAAGAGAAAGAAATGTAATAAAGCTACAGAGAACAACACATGAAGAGGGAAAGTGGAACAGAATCGTGCTACCCTGATTCTGTAGCAGGGAGAGCATGGTACCTAATGAAACTGAAAGACGAACCACAAAGGGTATAGGTACAATTACTGCTGAAATGCAGCAGTGGAAGTGAGTGACCAAGGCAATTGTTTATTACAATTAAATATAAGCACAAGCAAAAATGTCTGCATGAGTACAGTTAACTGTGCCATTGCCCTCCGAGCACCAGGTCCCCATAGCACTCAGACTCAAATCCAGCTGAATTACTGGGTAGCCAGCTTGAACTTTCCCAGTAGCAGATGATCCCACCATTCACTCTTATTTGTCTTGAGGAGTCAGGTTCTGGCAGTGCCAGGACTAGCTGTCCAGGATAGAATCTCTGGGCACTTTCACCACACAAGTCACACAGCATCTACCTTGAGGAAGTTCTTGTGAATAGTGTGCAACTTTGCTTAATCATTTCTGGACATACCAGTGGAGCCCTCTGTGCCTCAGACAATCCCCTGCCTGCCTTTAATGTCCTCAGAGCTGATCTCCCTGCAGCCCAAAGTCTGCAGCTGTGGCCTTGGGGTTTGATTTTTTGGCTTTGACCTGTGAATAACGGCCACATTCTTTGCCCATCACAAGCCAGCAGTGTCCATCACTCTGACTTTTCATTGTTTATTTTAGAAAACTTTTCTCTGGCAAAGGCTTGTGCAACCTGAGTTCTGTCTGATCCCTTTTGCATGTGATATCCAAGGGCCAGGGCCCTTGGAGAAGTGTGGCTACCAGCCTTGTGAACCACCGTGCTTGACTCCTTGCAGGCATGGCCACAGCTGCACCTGCAGAGCTGGCAGCCAGCTCTCATCCTCTGCAGCTTCCAAGGGCTGAGCCAGTTTGCAGCTCTGCAGGCAGAGAAGGAGGCTATCCCTATCCCTACCACTGCTGGAGGCATTCAGGAGCTGTCTGACCCTGGCATGCCTGGGTCACCTGTCTTTTGGTCAGTCGCCCCATGCTTCCCCATTTTCAGCTATTCCCGCTCTTCCGGACCACCTTCTTCCTTTTTCACAGCCCCAGCTTTGTGGGGAGGGCTGCACACCATCGCTTGCTGAGCTGGAATGCATCTTTCTAATGCCCCATCAGATAGAGCCAGACCTGATGCGAGCAATGCAGAACAGTTCACGGGAGCAGCACTTTGGGTGGCCTGCCACCTTGCTTTGCTCGTTTCCCCTAGGAGCTCTGGGGAGTGCTCCACATAGACATACTGGCACTCCTGTCGCAGAGCAAGCAGCATGCGAAGGGCAGCTCCAGGCGGGCAAGGACGGTGGAAGCAGGACCTGCTGTGCCGAGGGCACAGCTCTCCCCTCGGTGCTGCCATGCCCTGGTTCCGCTGCAGCCGCGGTCCCGCCCGCCCAGCACAGCCTCCGGCGGCACTGGGGAAGCACATGGGACCCCAAAGGACACACGTCCCCTCCGGCTTTCCCCTCCCCGCACGGTTTGGCGCTGAGAGCAGCGCGGGACTTCAACTTTCCACACCGGGGCAGGGGCCTTCTGTCACTGCACAGCGGCCTTACAGCCCCGTCCCGAGGGGACCCGGCCACCATATGCTCGATGCGGGCGGCGGGACGGGGATCTCCCTCCTCCCGCCCCGCCGCAACCCGAACGCCCGGTCCTGCCGGGCGCTGTGCCCCGTCCAGCCCGCCCTCGNGGCCGCGCTCCACGTTCTGCCGGCGGCGGTGCCGGGAGGCGATGGTGCCCGCGCCGGGGCTAGTCTGATCGCCGCTCCCCGCCTCGCCGCTCCGGTGCCGGCGGCGCTCCCGCGGGGNGTGCTTCTGGCGTACGGACCGAGCGCGGCCGCCTCCCGCCCACCGCCTTCTCCCTGCTTCTTTCCCCTCTCCTGCCGAACTCCCACCCAGCCCAGCCCAGCGCAGCGGCGGCGGCAGTAACAACTAGTGCTTCTGGCGTACGGACCGAGCGCGGCCGCCTCCCGCCCACCGCCTTCTCCCTGCTTCTTTCCCCTCTCCTGGGCGCGAGGAGAGCTAACAATGGTGG
>VWZD01012783.1:115655-287417 GCA_013396695.1 Sakesphorus luctuosus | reverse complement strand
CCCGCGGGGTCGGCGGTCCTGCCGGCCGAGTCCCCTCCGCGGCCGCCGGCCGGTCCCAGCTGCCCGAACTTGGTGGCGGCAGGAAGCGGGGAGGGGGCGGCGGGCGCTGCCCCCCGCGCTCGGAGCGGCGCCGGGGGGTGCGAGGGGCTGGTGGGGCCGGGCAGCGGACGAGCCGCCGCCGCTGCCGCCCGGCCTCGGCCGAGCACCTTCCCTTCCTCCACCGACTTGGGTAACACGGGGTGGGGGGAAGGGGAGAGGACAATTAAAAGAAAAGGCTTGGCAATTACTGAAGCGAGAGACAATAGTAAGCCATAGCCCTTTCTCGAGGCACATGGCTGGTGTCTCCCACCCTCCCTTCAGGGCTGTGGTTTCTGTGCTGAGCTGAGAAGATGGCTAATAGAGAATTATCCTTGATTACTGAATGAGCCCATTCAGCCATCCCAGGAAGTATTTCAGCCTCGCATCTCCCGGCTGTATCGCATCCAACTATTGTGCCAAGGACAGCGCCAGTCGATCCTGGCTTCTGCCACCGGCGCTTCCAGACCCTCGAGTTTTCTCGCCTGGCGTTTTCCCTCTGCCGGTGCCTTGGGTGAAACAGACTGGGGAAGTAGCGACATAGGCAGTGGGGTGTGGGTCTCTGGGTTCGCGTCCTTTTCTTCTGGGAGCGCTCGGGGAAAATATTGCACAATACACAAATTGCAGTAAATTGGAGGAGGGATGCAAACCTGAAACACAGTATTTAAAAAGCTGTGCTACACTTGAGCTCTGATCATTAAAATGATGCGGGTGTGCTCTTCACATAGGGTGTTCCCTCCTTGATGATAGTGCCCACGGTTTGCAGTGGGCAGAGGTAGAGTGCCCCCATGCAGGTCCATGGGCTTCAGGAACAGCCTCCCTGCCCCACGCAGTCAGGGGCTGGGGCCCTTCTAAATGAGGCATCTGAAACAGGATGGAAGGGACCACTCCTCAGCTATTCAGAGATTTACTGACTGTGTAATTGCACAATATTTTTTCCTATTACTTGATTCTGCAATATCAAGTTTTCATGACAATTCTTGGAGTTCTGTTGGGGTTTTTCATCATAAAAGGAAAGGAGTAGTTTTTGAGTTTTTTTTCTTTCTAAGCTTAACTTTTTCTGAAAAATGCTTGTCACTAATGAAAGACTTTTTGGGTCCAGGAAAGAATCTAGGCTTAAAACAAGAGACCTGCCAGACAGGTGGGCAGTGAGGAGTCTTCTCTGAGCTTGGTAGGTAGGCCACGCATCAGGTGTGTCTGTCTGACATGGGCAGGGCCGAGACAGCTCTCGCATAGCTGGTGGATTCACTGCCATTGAGCCCTTAGAGGATTGGTGCTTTTGCCTCTCTGTGGAGATGGTGCAGATTTGTCTTGATCACTGAGCAGAAAAAATGTTCAAGATCTTAAGCTCATTGCAGAGTGTGTGGGCTGTTTTTTGCCTTCCCCTAACTTGATTGTTACAGGCTCAGCTTTTATTTTCTGCAGCCAGTTGCTACATAAGTCATTCTTCTCTTTTGAATAATGAAGAAAAAATACCATGCCCTTCAGCTACATATATTTCAAAAGACGCCAAAGGTAATTTCAAAAGGTAATTTCAAAAGACGCCAAAGATTAAGGTATAAAGTACCTTTGATAACTTCGCTCTCCTTTGATGTCATGGTCCGACATCATAATTGTAGAGGGAGGTGGCATTTGTAAATGTAGCTTAGTAGAAACTTTAACTTGCTTTGCTCCTTTGTGGTGTTCTAGTGTGTGTTCAGTCTGGTCCCAACTATCTCACCTGAATTGTTGATTAGCAGTTGTTTGAAAAAGTACGCTGGGCTATCAATTGTAACCAGAGATGATTTTTCTTTAACAAGCATTGCAACAATTTTACTTCAGGTGGCACAACCTGAAGACATTTCTGTTTGACACTAGCTCAGTGATAGTATAAAAAGTAGTGATACCACTGTTGAAACTCTTTTTGATATTGAGGGGTTCAAGGGCTAAGGAGTAAGCCCTCAGTAGCCAGCAAGGTAACTTTAAGAGAATGTAAATGCAGGCGAGTCAGATCCATGTGTACTGCTTGGAATTTCATCTATTAGGCTAGGAGAAAGGGTGTGGCCAAACAGCTTTTGCTGCTGCTCATTTCTGGTGCTTACAGTGGCTAGCTGATTTCTCACTGCTGCTGTGTTTAGTTGCCTGAAGGATGTGGACAATTGGGCAGCAAACTGGCCATTTGCGGTCCTCTGGACAGGCGTGCACAAAGGAGTGTAACACCAGATATATCCCTTACCTTGTAGTGACAGTGCACTGAGCCCAGCTTGCTGAACATCTGCATTAGTGATTCAGAAACCGGGACTCTGATGTGTGCGTTTGTAAATCCTGTCCTAAGATGTCTGAATATTGATACTGGAGGAAGAGGGGCCTGTAACATGCATGGTCTGTAGGGTATGTATAAGGTGCCATATTTGGAAATGAGGATTTAACATTGCCATTCTTCACATGGCTTTTCCTGCTCTTAAATCCTCAAATTATCATGGCTAGTCTTCACGAACGAAGATTTGGGAAAGGCTCTCCCCACGTGGGTGTGCCCTTCCAGCCTGCGCAGTGGATGTTTTAGGTGAGGCACAGCGTGTGCAGAACTGGCCCCACCGTTTGACTCCTAAGGTTCATCTGCCACGGCTGAGCGAGCTTGTACAGGGACAGTGAAGTCCTCAGGACTAGAACCTACAGCCCCCAGTATTCCCAGGAGGTCTCCCATCCATGTACTAACCAGGCCTAACCCTGCTGAGCTTCCAAGATCTGGGATCAGACGTCAGGATGGCATTTAACTGCCTTAACTCCTCTGCGTGTTGTAAACTGGTATCTTCTCCTTGGGTTTTCAGCAGTATCACTAGTTTGGCCCTTGCTTTAGTGGAGATCATACAGGAACAGTAGAAAACCTGCAAATGTTACCTGTTTGTCAAGATGAAGTGGATGAGGTACTTCTGACCTGCTGGGCAGAACTTTTAATTGCATATTTTTTTGCCACATCCCTACTCAGTCTAACTTCTGTCAAGAACTATCCCAGTTGTAGCAGTAAGGTAATTGCGTTCACTTCCTTGCACATCATATAGAAAGGAGGGTAATTCTTAAAGACATCCTAATACTGAAGTTAGATCTCTCTAGCCAAATACTTATACCCATTGTTTTGGGGGAATATTATGATGGCATAGGTACCTTTGTACATACATTTGACATAAAGGTGCCTGGGAAGTAAAATATTGAATAAAATATCCCACATCATCCAGAGATATCAGTTCTATCTGGTTTTTTTCTGAAGGATGTGATAATTTTATTGGTCCTCTAAAGTCATTAGAGGTAGTTTTACCAACCTTGCAACTGGGGTGGGGGATACAGATACAACTAGAAAGTGGACAAATAGTTTTCCGATGAGCAGCAGACTGGTGATACAGTTACAAGCCAAGTATTAACTTTCTGCTATATGGCCCTACTTAGATGAATACACAGCATTCCTTAACTCAAAGCTCAATTGGCTACAGTAGCCTATTATCTTACCTTTTGTATAGTGAGGACCAGCTGCTCCTTCATACTGCTGATAATGTCAAGTAGTGTCTGTTGATAAGATTATGAGCAGTTGTTGATAAAGTTACTGAGCAGTCCACAGCAGTGAAGAAATACTAGAGCATCCTCTGATGTCTGTGTGGGTGTTTTGAGTATGGTAAAAGGTGTGCTAGTGAAATCTTGAATACCTGGCTTCCTTCAGAAATGTATCCCTCTGAGGAAGAAATCTGTTGTAGTAGCGGAGGATTGGGGATATTCTGCTCCATAACTTTCTGATCGCTCAAGTGTTAAACTGGCATGTTTATCTTCTTAAGACTTGTAACTGGCCTTCCATGTACAGGAGAAATGTTCCTTGAATAGGTAAACATTGTACTGACTAATTATCTGGGCTTGTCTATTCAGCAAGATCCTCTGTATGGTTTGAACTGTTGAGAATCTTTGGAATTTAACAGTCTTTTGGCCTTCTTATGCAAATGCACCTCCAACTGAAATGGGCTGAGGGAAGAGCTACTTAGACACTTCCTTTTTTCTTGTCTATGTTTTTCAGTTGGAAATGACTGAGTGAAAATAAAAGTCCAAAAGCAGGTTGTGAAGGAAGATGCTTCCCTAAGATCAATATTTTTGTGGTCTTCTTCAGAACAAAATACTCCTATTTTTCCACCAGAAACAACTTGATAGCAATCTGTATTACATTGCCTAATTAATTTTTGTGGAAAATGAAAATACTGAATTGCAAACAGAATTTCAACTTCACCTTAAAACAACAGTAGAAGCTTCTCTGAGAAAATGATGAGTTCTGAAGGACAAATTGGGTTGTCAATTTAGTAAACTGATAGCTATTTTGAAACAAATCTTTGTAATGAAACATTTGGTACCCTGGATGATGCCAGAATTCTTGAGGTTTATTTAAAAAAAAAATCTGATGAATAGATGCCAGTTTCCAAAGTTCAAGTTTATCATGTGGTTTAGCAGAAATTTTTCTAGTCCAAGAACTTGACCACACACAGAACTTTGTCTGATACAGAAAAGATATTGTTTTCTGTGCTGTTTTTCAATTGGAGTTACATGTTGTGTAATGAAGGACAGTTCTTTACCTTTTTCTGCCACCATTTTCTCCCTGCTCTCTTATCCTTCCTTTCTGAGTACAAACTTCCCTTGTCCAGATAAAAGTACATGAGTTTGTAGTTGACTATGTAGCTGGAAGGGGTATCTGCAAGATTAGATAGTTCAGTCATAAACCAAATGGCAGTGGTTTTTTGGTTGGTTTTGGTGTTTGGGTTTTGTTTGGTTTTTTTCACCAACACATTCAGTACTCTTACTCTTCTTACAGCTTTCTTGGAATGAAAATTAAGGAACTTGGTTTAGTACAATACTGTGCACCAAATTATTTGGAGCATGAAGGAGCCCTACAAAAAGCCTGTTTCCCAAAGGTCATGATTGAAGAACTTCAGACATTTTGGTTTCTTAGTCTTCCTATATAATTAAAGAAAAAAAAGCAATTTTGGGTGTATTTTTGAAGATACAACCGAGAGTCAGAAAGTACACTTTCTTTATCCTGATTTGACCACACCCTGCAGCTGGTGTGTCCCTGCACTAAATGAAGCCACATGTATTATTTTACTTGAATTTAAAGATTAGTAAAATCTTGATTGCTGTAGCACATGTGAAAAGGTAAGCAGTGAATGGATTGTCTGAGCAGTGTTTCTGGCAGTATGGCAACCACAGTGCATACTTAATGTGTATGTTTCTTGTATATTGCACATTTTTGTTAGTCTCTAAGAAAGTTTTAATTTGCCTCTGACTCTGAAGCAGTTTGAAAACTTTTTATGATCACTTTTCTGGGGCTTTTTTTTCCTTTCCAAATGTACTTTCTGTGCAGTTTTGCTGTTGCAGAGCAATCCTCTAAGTCATGCTAAGGTTCATTGAATTTCCTGTCATTATCTTTTATTGGTCACTTTTTTATGAACTGAAGTTCTAGTTGCTAATAAAATTAAACTTACAGCTTTGAAATGGCTGCAGTAAGGCAGAATGGGATCCGAATTTCTTCTCATTCTCTGCCTCAGGCTTCACTTGGGTTAGGTTTTGCCTTTTGTGAAGAGTGATCTCCTTGTCAGTCAGAGGTGATGGATGGTAGTGCTGGAAAAAAGTGGGTCAGTGCTGTTGAGACTGGATAAGAAATCCCCTGCTGACCATTACACAGCCTGTTAGAAATCACTGACCAAGACTTGACAGTGCAGCTCGTTTAATCTCTGTTGTGGACGGGGATGAACGTGAGGGAGAGCACAAATGGAGCCAGGCAGGTGTCAATGGAAGCTCTTGTGGTGCTTGTTCTTCCCTTTACCTTTGTTTTTTCCAAGCCTTTGCTACATCTACCTGTCATGCTATCCCACTTCTAACCTTTCTAGTCTCCCTAGTGGAAATCGCTGCTACCTTAGCTTATATTAATCCCTATTAGAGTCTAATCTACTCTTACTGCTCGGCTTTCTCAGAGTAAAATAGGCTTTGGAATGTGGAGGTTGGTTTTTGTGTGTGAGCGATTAGGCTAAATGTGTACCAGGGCTTCCTGTGCCCTGGGTGCTGCCCCCTCTGCTTCCTGCAGGTTTGAGTCTCATGGCAGCGTTTCCTCTGTGACTGGCTCCTCCCACCCGGCCACGTACTGTCCCGACCCTTTCCAGAGATCTGCGCTGTGCTTTCTGCTCTGAGCTGTCTGGGCTGATGCAAACAAGTGCTCACCATCTCTGAGGCAAGTCTGGCTGACCTTGCTTTGTGCTGGTCAGTCTGGGAGCTGTGAGTCACAAGTGGCCTGTTGTGCCTGAAATTATTTTGTCTTTTCCGTCCCCACTTTTTGTTTCTCAGGCACCATGCCACACACCCTGAGGTTCAAGAGACTGGGGGGTCTGTGTGTCTGTACATACATACACATGTGGAAGAAGAGCAGCAGCTGAAAACTGGGGTCAGTGGTTGAATGGCAATGACTGGCATCACTGCTTGTGCACCACTAACAGAGATGAGGCTGGTGGGCTGTGCAGTACCAGATACATGGGATGAAGCACGGAGGGCCATAGCTGAGAGCATGGGACCATCTCTTGGGTAAAGGCAGAGCTGTCTGCACAGGAAGATGCTGCGTGTCTTTTACATTACCAAGGCTATATCTGGCTCCAAAACCAAAGGAGTTGGTTATCACTGTTTTTCCTTTGCTTCCAAGACTTAAACAACTGCAGGCTGTTGTGGCAGTCTGTGTGGTGGCTTGGTCCTGTGGGAGTGCTCTAAGACAAACAATTCACTTTGATCTGTTGTAATGGAGCCATAATCCTGAGGCTCCACTTCCTCTGGAATCTACTGTTTTCTGCAGCTTGTGGAAGTTATCTTTTAGTAGACATTGAAGTGTGTCACAAGGCGGTTACAGCCACCTGGTAGGCGAAAGGTAGTGTGTTACATTTTGCCTGTGCTCTGCCTGCTAATCTATCTTGTCCAGGCAAAGCACTCCTATTCTAAAGCCATTTTCTGTTAGCTCCATCTTAGTAACTGATCAAGGAAAACCTCTTCAGGAACTCCTCCCCTCCCCTCTGTTCATGTCACTGTTTCTCAGGCATATATCTAGATGAATTTCAAGATGCAGTATTCAGTCTTGCATCATACAACCCACTGGACTTGGATTTTTCCTGCAGCTGACTGATAAATCTTTAGAGTGAGATGCAATCTCATTATGGAAAATGAAGAGTGTTTTGACAATAACCCCAAGCAAATCTAATGTTCCGTTTCTAAAAACTAGCTTGTATATTGTCATGGCCATGACTTCATATTACTCTCTACTAGTCAGTGAATGCAAACATTGTCATGAACAGTTTGTCTTCTCTAGAAGGATTAAATGCTAGTTTCAGTTCATTGTTGGCACAATAAAATAATCCTGGCTTTAGGTGCATGTTCATGAGGCAGGTATTGCAGGTGTAGGAAGGGAAAAACCGTTAAATGCTGTCAGAAAATGTTGTGGGCAAAGTGTGTTTTATGATTAGTGTCTGTAATAATCATATCTTTGAAATGAGTTAGAGATGACCTGTGTCTTTTACTTCAGACTCTATCCAGTGCACGGCAGTGCAGTTGATCTGATTCTAATGAAGTCCCTCCTAAGGTGTGTGGGTTCTTTATCTGCAGTTACCATGATCATAGCTGGGAGGTTGATTTTAATTAGTGGTGAGAAGGGGGGGAAGTGGGACGACCTTTTTCTCTTTCTGTTTTTCTGGAAAGAATTTCAGTAGAACTTGCTTAGAAGTGTGATCATTATTCATCAATTACAAATAATAATAATATTATTATATTATTATTGACCAATAGAAAACCTCTTTGAGTTTCTCTTGCAACATCCTTCTTCCCATTACAGATGTGGAAGTGCCAACAAGCAGGCAATCAGAAGCCAATGCAGCTGGCTTACAGGATGATGACTTCCAGGAAGTAATGATTGTAACCCTTTACATAATTAGCTGTTGTGGGAAATGTAACTGGCTGCTGCAGATTTATGTAAACTATCCAGACTCCTTAACTTACTCACTGCTTACTCATCTGAATTACTCTGCATGTAGGTTCTACTAGCAGTTTGTTGGTGCTGTCTGGTTGTGTGGAGGCTTCACGATGCTGCTTGTTTCTTTCAGGGTGTAAGGAGTGGAGTGGGGCACACCTTTGGCTTTTGTGTTTAAATAAGGAGACATGCTGATCCCCTTTCACTTTCCAGTGTATATTCTTTCATATGGTAAAAGAAACCAGTCTCTGCTCTTCTAGGCAGTTGCAGAGTATCTGCTTTCTGAAAATCAGAGGAATTTGCTCATGTTTACAAACTACAGAGTACAGCAGAAGTCTAATAAGATTCAGTGATAGCTCTTGTATGGCTCTGTTCTTTCAACAACCTGTCTTTCAAGCCTTTGCTGTTCTCTGCCTTTGCCCTCTGATTCTTTTTTTAAGAGAAGGGAGGATAAACAATCTAAAGTGTGAGGTCAGAGGCAAGATATAATAAGTGTTCATTCAATACCAAAATGAGCATGCATCTGAACTGAAACTTTCTAACTCAGCAATTAAGTTACTGTTTTACACAGTTACAGAGAAATTGAAATTATTAGCAGTCACCTAATAGAAATTTTTATATTATAGAACAAGATTATGTGCTAGTCTACTTGTTCTACTAAAAAAAATACCCCACACTTAAGCTTTCATCATACTCTTCGATACAGGCCTCTGTACCAAAACATGCTATGACTGAGTTGCTAGGCATAAAGTTCCCCTTACTCATTTGACAGTATTTATGAAGGCATTCTAAAGGTATACTCAAGAGAAAAAAGTTCTTGCCCTTCTTATAGGATACTTAAGACACCAAGGTTGTTGCAAGTGTTTAGACGGTACAGCAACCTCTACCTCTTGCAAATCACTAATTTGATGATGAGTGGAAGTAACAGTGTATAAACCCTTGTTCATAGGTGCCTTGTGTATATGGCAAATTGCTGTCTGTGTTCTTGGCCTAAATAATACTAGTTCTATGAGAAACCAGCTGTGTAACAAAATGCTGGCTTTTAAAGTGTGCACTATGTTGCAAATGGATGACTGGGATGTGTAGGAACTTGATTTAAGAACTTGATGACTATGCTGGTTTTGCTGCTCAACAGACTCTTTGAGGTTAAGACAAATGCAATAGGGTTGTGTGCATTATGTACCTTCTTTTAAGGCTGCCTTCATGTATTTGTGCTTTCCTAATTTCTAAGTAACAGTGCATAAAATTAGTGAGATTCTTAATTTCATGACAGAAAATAGAACCAAAGTGTTAATCTCCCCAGATACCTTTGCATTGAAGTCACAACCACGTGCAGAGTGGGGGAAGGTTACCTTGTGCAGAAGAGTTGAGGGAGCCCAGTGAAGGTTGTAGGTCCCCACATACTGCTAGGGGCTCCTCTCCTCCCAGGGTGCCATGGAGGAGCCTGGTGGCAGTGAGTGCTATCGTGCATGCCCCTGGCATTGCTTCTTCCCTGGCAGCCTGCAACGAGCAGTCTATCGGCATCTGCAGCTGAGCTCATCGGATTATCGTCGACTGTATTGTAATCCTTTAATTGCCAGCCACTTCTGTTGACATGATATTGTAGTTGTGGGTCAAATCCCCTGCTTCTTAAGCAGTATTCCCACTGCTATCTTTAATTTACCTGTGGGATGCTGAAATACACTACACCTCGTGAACTTGATCATGTGGCCTTGATGAGAGAAAAAGCAGCCAGAAACATACTGTTTCTTGTAGCTCATTGGAATCTAGACTGGTAACTATCAACAAACTTGTTTAAGCTAGAACGTATAAATTGGGAATATGGAATAAAATGGACAGTGTTACTTGTCCAAGTTTTTTTTTGAATCTGAGAGGTTATGGGGTTTGATATTTGGGGTTTTTATTGTTTTTCTTCCAGCCTTCCTGTGAGACTTTTTCCCACTTAAGGTGTCTTTCTGCTAAGGTTTTAATGCATTATCATCATAAGCATTCTGAATAAAGGCACTCGAGGAAGGTATGATATCTGGCCTTTTGGAGATGTCTCTGGTACTTAAAGTAAAGAAAATATGAAAATGTTAATGGAAAAACTGTGGACAAGAAAAATAGTCTGTATTTGAGCAGGACTACCTGCTAATATAGCAGAACAAGGGAAGGTGAATACTGAATATGTGTGGCTTTGGCTGACTGTACGAACACACAGCAAATTGGAGTGCATTTTCCTTATGAAACTGCTTTTATGTCTAAAAATACCTGGTGAACTATATGTATATTGCACTGGGCTGCAATGAGGCATGCAGTACTGAGAGGCTGGTGGAAGAGCAAAGATAACTCTTAACTACCAATGACCAAGTAGCTAAGGTGAATAAAATTTGCTTTGCAGCTTTTGCCTGTCTTTCAGAACACAGAATGTTTTGAGTTGGAGGGAACCTTAAATAATCATCTAGTTCCAACCCCTGCCATGAGCAGTGACATCTTCCACTACACATGGTTGCTTAAAGCCCTATCCAACATGGCCTGGAACACTTCCAAGGATGGGGCATTCACAGCTTTTCTGGGCAACCTGTTCCTGTGCTTCAGCATCCTCAGAGTGAAGAATTTCTTCCTTGTATCTGCTCTAAACCTATTCTCTTTCAGTTTGGAGCCATTACCCCTTCTCCTGTGATGGCGTACCTTTGTAAAAATTCCCTCTCAAGCTCTCCAGTAGTCTACCTTTACGAACTGGAAGTCTTCTCCGAGGTTTCCCTGGAGCTTTCTCCAGGCTGAGCAGCCCCAGCTCTCAGCCTGTCTTCATAGGAGAGGTGCTCCAACCCTCTGATCATCTTTGTGGCTGTGCTTTGGACTTGCTCTAGCAGATCCACATGTCCACATTCTTCTTATGTTGGGGTCCCCAGAGCTATGATGCAGCATTCCTGGTGGAGTCTCACCAGAGCAGAGCAGAGGGGCAGAATCCCCTCCCTCAACCTTCTGACCACACGGCTTTTGATACAGACCAGAATGTGGTTGGCTTTTTGTGCTGCAAACACGCGTTGCTGGGCTATGTTGAGCTTCTTGTTAAGCAGTACCACCAAGTACTTCTCAGGGTTCCTCTCAATATGTTCTCTGCCCAGCCTGTATTTGTGCTTGGAATTATCCTGACCCAGATACAGGACCTTATATTTAGCCATGTTGAACTTCTTAGTTTTGCACAGGCCCATCTCTCCAAGCCTGTCCAGGCCCCTCTGGATGCCATCCATTCCAGCCTGTGGTTACACAGCTTGGTGTTATTTGCAAACTCACTGAGGGCGCACTCAATCCTACTGTCCATGTCACAAACGATGTAAAAAAGCTCTGGTCCCAATACCGACCCCCGAGGAATACCACTTGTTACTGGTTTCCATTTGGATGTCAAGCTGTTGACCACAACTCTTTGAGTGAGACCATCCAGCCAATTACTTACCTACCAAGTAGTTCATCTGTCAAATTCATATGTCTCCAGTTTGTCATGTAAGACAGTGCCAAATGCTTCGCACAAGGTAGGTGACATCAATTGCTCTACCCTTTTCTACTAGTGCTGTGTAACCCCATCAGAGAAGACCACCAAATTTCTCATGCACAGTTTGCCCTTATTAAAGTTGTGTTGGCTGTCACCAATCATGGTATTTTCTGTGCTTTAGCATAGATTCTTGGAGGATCTACTCTATGGTTTTGCCGTGCACCAAGGTGAGACTCACATCTCTGGGATGTGAGCTTATTGAACTCTGTCAGGCTTGGTGCTGTGACCACTTCTTGAGGAGCCTGTTCCAGAACCCAGCCACCCTCTGGGTGAAGAAACTTTTTCTAATATCCAGTCTAAGCCTCCCCTGACACAACTTCAGACTGTTCCCTTGGGTCCTGTCCCTGGTCACCACAGAGAAGACATCAGTGCCTGCCCCTCCTCTTTCTCTCACAGGGAAGTTGCAGACTGCAGTGACGTCTCCCCTCAGTCTCTTTTTCTCCAGGCTGAACAGACCAAGGGACCTCAGGTGCTTCTCATACGGCTTCCCCTCAAGGCCCTTCACCATCCTTGTGGCCCTCCTTTGGACATTCTCTAAGAGCTTAATGTCTTTCTTACACTGTGGTGCCCAAAACGGCACACAGTATCCAAGGTGAGGCTGCCCCAGTGCAGAGCAGAATGGGACAATCCCCTCTCTTGACCAGCTGGCAATGCTTTGCCTGATGGCCCCAAGGCATGGCTGGCCCTCCTGGCTGCCAGGGCACTGCTGACTCATATTCAACTTGCCATTGACCAGGACTCCCAGACCCCTTTCCATGGCACTGCTTTCCAGCATCTCATTCCGCAGTCTTAATATGCATCCAGGGTTGCCCCATCCCAGGTGCCCTCAAAGAGCCTAGGGTGAAAAATATCCCATGGGATTAAATGCATAAAAGAACTCCAGCTACTGGTTTTGGCATTCAGATGCCACATTTAGTTCCCCTTGGCTGCTGCCTCACTTGAGAGGTGCCTGTGGATATGTGTATGTGACTGCATATACTGGCTTACATGTTTATTCTGCAGTATAATTTGAAACACAACAGTTCTAACATCGTTCCCTTATTTGTAGACCAGGAGTGGACAATCACCAACCATATGAAGTTCATCAACTGAAAAGTAATATTATAGCCTGAAAGTCTGTCCTCCTAAACATGAGCAGAGACCTCTCTGGTGTACAGTCCAACCTGGAACCATGAAGGAACAACACAGGAGTGAATCTGATAAGTACATCCTTCCTAGTGATCAGAGTATTTGCATGAGGAGTTTGGTTTCACATCTTGTACACCTTTATCTTACTCAAAATTGAGTCTTGAATACAGCTCACTAACCTTGCAAATGATTGGTCTGAGAACTAAGGAACTGAGAATTCTGGTACATGGCTCCCTGATTTCTTGCTTGTTGAAGCTCTCCTGCTTTTTCCCAGACTTAATGAGTATTTAGTTATTTACAGAGTGATTATGAATCCATTGCCTGGTAGTTAAAGCAGTCACCTGAGAGAGAGAGGTCTTGCTATGTATTCCACCAGAGTATGTTCCTGCTCTACTTTTTTTAAAGAAATGGAGAAGGAGGACCGTAGAATTGAGATATTTCTGTGACCATTCTAAATTAAGAATTTATTAATCTGGAGGGGAAGTATTCAGAGGATACCTTATTTATTCATCACATGGGGCATACAGTATACAGAAAAAACCTCTAACCTTTTCCTTTGTAATGATTTTTAATCTTAACGACCTATGAGCATTTATGGCAATGTTTGGCAGATTGTCTCTAGTTTTGCAGACAATCTGTGAACAAAATGTTTGCTCAGAGTTGTTTGAAAGGTTCACAAATGAATGTCTGTTTGCTTGAACCTTTGCTTCGATGACTCTTCCTGCAACACTCCCTCCATACAGCATAGCCACTCCTCCATCCCACGGCAATTCTGCTCCCCAGGTGGCTGAGCTGCAGATTCATGAATAGCTTATTCTGCAAATATTCTTCACTTATTTCATATCTGTGAAACGTAGGGGTTTGTTTGGGGTCTTTTTGAGGGCAGAAAAATTGCCACAACTGGTGTTTAAGGAGGAAGGAAGGGCAGTGGGTCTGCAAATATATTACTGAGGCAAGTCTGCAGTTGTTAGTCAAATAACAGTGAATGTTTTGGGAGTTAGTGACTAGAGGTGAATGTTTACAATGCATTAATACAGTTGTAAGGAGGAAAACCAAAGAACGTTTTACCAGTCATGACAGTTGATCAGGTTAGTTCCTTTGCTGATCTGTTTTGTAGGGCAGCAGACAGTGCTTCAAGAAGCCAAGGTACTTGTTATTGACTTAGCGCTTTACTTGAGTGCATTAACGTGCCTGTTCTTTACTTATACTGCTGCAGCTCTATGTGGTAAAGTCAGGTTGTTTGAACAGCTGCATGCAAAGCACCATAGCTGAGAATCAGGCTGGAAGATGGAAATAATGGAAATGTCCAAATTCTTTTCAACTTAATTTAAAAGGGGATTTAAGACAACCCTTCAGGTATGCTTCTGAACTTGTGCACTGGCATGTTTTCCCAGGCAATTTGTCCTTAGTTCTGTTCTGCACCACACTCAGTTATCCAATGATTTATCTGACTGTTCATTTGATGATTTTTTTTTAAGTTGTAATCAACTGTTAGATTAAATGAATAGCTGACTCATCCTGAATCAGAAGCAGTTCCTACTGGATAAGAGTATGCTTATAAGCTTCAGAAATACCATAAATAAGGAGATAGCATATATGTGAAGACTTAATAGAAACTTCAGTCCTCTGAGTATGTATTTATATGTAATCTGGTTTTTTTTCAGTTGTAATATCTGGCTTGCAGAGCACATGCTGTTTACATTGTAGGGCTTTGTTTTTGCTTAGAATTGCTTATGTTAGGATATTTGAAAGTTACTTTAAATATTTTTTTTATTATGTCTCTGCAATTACTTTTCTTCTTAGTTTGTAAGATACCAGTAGTATGTGAGATCATGGGATCAGTTATGATCACTGAAACCTCTGCCTTGCCTATAGGTCTGTTTGCAAGGTACTCTGAAGAGGAGCTTTTTAGGTTACAACTTGAAGTATTTTATTGTGCAATGGAAATTCAGACCTGTTACTAGGATCATATGAGCCATTATTCCTATTATAGTGTGTTTATAACCTTGGAATTACCCCTCTGAATCTCAAGAGTCTGTGATTTTGGGAAATACATACCTCTTCTGTAGTTCTTGAACAAACAGACCTGACAGTGGAAAAAAACATTTTTGGTCTCTTCTGAGTCAGGCTCTGCTCAAAGAGACATCATAATTTCAGGTGACTGAATGGACTGACAAGAGTTTGCTTAAGCTGGCTGAGGGTAGCTGTACTCCCATCAAAAAACTAATACCAAGTTCCTTGTAATTAGATGCAGACTTCACAACATGAACAAGTGTTGATGAAACTGGTGTTTTTCTTTGTGAATTTTATTTTTCCCAGGATGGCTAATATTTTTGCCAGCACCTGGTATTTAGGTGGTTTCCCAAGTGCTGAGGTGGGCCTTGCTGAAGTAGGGCCCCACATGGATGAGGTGGAGCCAGAGCCATTAAGTTCTGAGGAAGCTTCACAGTTGTGTATAGACATGGCAATGTTCTCTAATGAGCCTGGGCTACAGGAACAGGTTAAGACACACTGCAGTAAAATTTCAGTCAGTTAAAGCATTAGGTTTTGAATGCATTCAGTGCTCTGAATAGTCGCTCACTAACACAGGACTGGAGGGATGAATGAAGTGGGACTGCTTTTACAAGCAGAGTAGTAGCTGCTGTGTGTCCTGTTACGCACAGCCTTGTTTACTTCACACACATGAATTCATTGACCTCACCAGAGCTCTTAACCTTCCTAGGGCTACTAATCTCCATAATGTCTGCAGGACTGGGCTTATTTTTGGCATGGGAATATGCAAAAACAAATGAATCAAACTATGAGTCATCATTTTTTTACAGTAGAACATTCAGACCTAGTCCCACGGTCAATGTGCCTGGCTGATACTTCCCTGAGAGCTTATAGGATCTGACCCATGCTTTGGGAATCTTGACTTCTTAAGTGTAGCAGAGACTATTCTGAAACAAAGGAAATGCAATGCAGAATATGCTGGAGCAAAGCAAGAACTGTCACTTGACTCAGATGAAACTCACAAGATAAAATGAGTGTGGGTTGTGGACAGGATTATGCAGACATTATGGAATGTTTCAGTAGTACTCAATATGCCTTGTGAAAACTGTAGTGGTGATGTTTTCAGTTTACTGACTGTTACTTCCTTTTTTGCATATAACTTAACTAAAGCATTCTCCAATAAAATAAACTCACTTTTAAAATTTATTGGAGGCACTGAATTCTGAGGTAATGGAGAGATGTGAATGTCACTTTCATGTCTGCGCTATAAAATGCAAAAGCACAAATGTAGTAACCACAGGCCCTTTTGGATGTTTTAATCTTTTAAACCTTTGAATGTTGGTGTGCTTGAAAGGGCTTCTAAATCCATTGGTTAGTCTGCTCTGTCTCGTATTGTGTTCAAAATCGTAGCAGATAAAGGAGGAGTGATCCGAAAGCTTAATGCAGTCAGAGCGTCACGACCTGTTATGTAAAGCAACATTTGGCAGGGCCTTCCCAGCTGCTGTAAATGAATGTTAACAGCATTTTATCATCTGCTTTCACTGCCTTTATTACATAATCTGAATATTTATGACCCTATTAATATGTTTAGCTGTGAAATTGCAATATTGATGAAATGGAGGTTCCATAGAATATTGAACAAGAAGAACGATTTTTGCCTCCTGAATAAAGTTGTGTTAATATTAAAAAGCTCTGAGTTTGTATTTCAAATAAGTTTGCTGATTTGCTTTACAGGTGTATTATTTATTCCCTAAGTTATTTATTTCCCTGAACGTTGTCATAGGAAAAGTATTTTGGTGACAGGATCATGTTGCTGAACATCTTCTGTGTCTGTGTGTGTGTAAAATACATAACACTAACCAGAAAGAGATAGTGTTTTTTACTTGTAATGCAAGGCCTTGAATCCATAGTGATGATATGCTTTAGCCTTGACCAAACATAGCCAACCTGGAGCATGTTCAGGCTGTTGGAATCACCTCTATCCAGAGACCTGCTCCAGGTAGGATTCTGGGGCAAGCTGTGGGCGAAGTTCTTATTACAGTGATTTTTTTGTTTTTGTTTTGGGGGGTTGCTTTGTTTTGTTGTTTTGTTGGGGGTTTTTTTGTAACCAAACTATTATTTTCTCTGCCCCAGTCCCTCACAAACCTGCATGCCTTCCTTCTGTTGTGACTACCTACGTTGTCTTGTGATCTGAGTTGCCTATCTGGGATATGTGTGCACCACATGATATGGTTGGGGACTGGTTGCAGATGCTGTCCCACTGCTGAATGCACACTTACCTGTATCATGATCCAACTTGAAATTA
Organism: Sakesphorus luctuosus; assembly: GCA_013396695.1. NCBI lineage: Eukaryota > Metazoa > Chordata > Aves > Passeriformes > Thamnophilidae > Sakesphorus > Sakesphorus luctuosus. Next base: position 270,386 of record VWZD01012783.1, on the reverse strand, counting down.
TGCATAGGAAGGTAATATGCTTGGTCAGGAGATGAATGAGGAGCTGTAAGGCGTTTTCCTTGGAGCCTCTTAGATTATATTATGTCCCCAAACAGAGCTGCACACCACCATTCAGTAGTCATCTGCAAACTTCTAACAAAAAGATGTGCTCAGTGGGTTAACACTGTTGTGTTCAGTGGCTCTCACCAATGGAATTTACGAATAATGTTGATACTGTTGTTCTTTATCATCCTGCAGGCTAAACAGCTCAGTTAGCTTCGGGCTCATGTTTGCAGGTTGCCTATGAAAAGCAAAGCTGGGAAAGTAAGTTTTGCTTTTCTTTTGAGTGGGATGAACTTATTGGTCACTTTTGTCTTTGAGTGAAAAATCTATAGTCTGAAAGCTGCTGTCCTAAATGTCTTGTAACTGATTGCCAGGACTAGATTTTGAGATATGCAGCTGTTTGTGGAGGTCCCTTTTATTTCCAGAAGTCTCATGGGTGGTAGTGCAAATCCTGTGGTGTGTTCTGACACTGACCTGTGTCTAATTCTGAGTAACTCAGCCTTGTAATGGTCTGTACTTCCACCCTCTCCACAGTTCAAACCTCACAAGCTTGTACAGGAGGCAGCAGCACATGACTGTAAGAGTACAAAATCTTAGAACTACAAAGATCAGTAGGTGTGGAGTGTTAGTCAGGAAGAAAGTTTAGATTAACGTATTTTTTAGTAGTATTTTGTCCCCAAGCAAGGTTGTTATAGTTACTGCAGAACTCCAAATGTACTGGCTCTCTTCCCTTGTGGGGATTAGCGATTTAAATATGTATTGTTCTTCTGTGCAATAGCATTGAGCAGTCAAGTAAGGTACATAATAGAACAAGGAAACCTTTAATTAGGACAGGAGTTTAAATTGCATTCTTTTTTCCTTTGTGTAAGAGAAACTTGTATTAAATCAGATAAATAAAACAATGGATGGGATGAAGGAAGTTAGGAAGAAGCATGTCTGTTTACAAAGTTAAGTGCTGAGTTTCAAAAAATCCCAGTAGTTTTTACTCGGGAAGCTCTTAAAATAAGATTTGCCTTCTCCCCATCTCTGAGCATCTGAGTCAAGATATTTTAAGATGTTTTTCAACCCACTCAGTGGTTTGGCTTGAGGTTTTCTTGCTCACTTCTAATTTTTCATACAGGAAATATCTTCATTGCAATGTAAAATTATTAGGAGTGTTTACACTGTATAATATTTTGGGTTTAGGTTGGTATATGCATTGTAATGCAGACTTCACTTGCTCATCTTTATACTTAGTTTGTGTGATCTAAATACAATGCAGTATTTCCTTTAAACTGAAGAATGACAATAAATCTTATCTGGTATGTTCTGGGGTGTACATTGCTCTGTGTTGTTGAGGTCTTGAATTCAATAACCTTCTGTACAGCCTCATCAAGTTGTCAGTGTGCAATAAATTATAAACCTGGCACCTTTAAGGACTAATATATAATAGCTTCAAGGGATTCTTAATTTGTCTATGAATTTACCTTTGGCAAAAAACCCCAAACTGTGGTCTCTGCTTCCCAACAGATACTGATAAGAGGAAGCCTAGCAACTTTGAAACTGGTTTTCTTTTGCACTGGCTTATCTAATGTTTGCTGGCTTATTATATGCAATCTTACGTGAGTTTTTCAAAGGAACACCTCAGAAAGATGGTTGTGCTGAAGCTTATGCTATCTGTCCTATGCCTGTCCTCTTCAGTTCAAACACCAAATCCAACAATCACAGAAGACTACAGTTGTCTGGGAAATGAATGATTCTACTCCTTGTTTGGGTAGAAGAGCTCTCGGATGTGGTTTGAGATATGGACTATCTCTTTGGGTATTTTACAGCCTTCTGTTCTTTCCTATAAAGACAGCACTTTCCAGAGTAAAATCCAAGTCTCTTTAAAGGACCTAACCAAACTTGCCATAAATTCAGAAGAAAGCAACGATTGACTTCATTGGACTTCTGGTCAGGCTTTTGAAAAGAAGGGGCATAGCCCTTTAAGTTAATTAACTGATGGGATCTTCATTGTTCAAAACTTTATTTTGTGGACTGTTCTAGAAAGAAAACATTCCAGTTATTCTGAGTGAGCAGTAAACTCCATTTAAGTGCCAAACACAGTGCATCTTAGTTTCAGAGGTGTAAGGGATGCTTCATGATAGCAGTGTACTTGAAACTTGCTCTGACCCATATCTTGCATCGCCTGTACTGCATCCCATATGAGCAATGTATTTGCTGAATAAAGCTATTGTCCTCCTTCCCCTTGGAATAACCTCAGCTGGCATGTGGGATTCTTTACCAGGAAGGAGAGGCAGGGACATTGTGTTGCATTTATAGAATGTGCTGCTAAATGGCTCTTCCTGTTGCCTGACCTGATCATGGCTGGTTCTTGTTTGTCACAAGGATCGTGTTTCATCGAACATCTCTGCGTTTTCTCTATCCTTTGTCACCATGTTCACTGCTTCACTGAACAGTGGCCTCCCATTTCTCCCTCATCTTCCTTTTGTTGTTGATACACTTGCAGAAGCGCTTCTTTTTGTCCTTCATGTTTCTAGCCAGATTCAACACTAGGCAGGTATTTGGCATTCCTAATTTCTTCCTTGCATGCTTGGATAGTGTCTTTGTATTTTTCCTGGCTCACCTGTCCCTGTTGCCTCCTCTCATATGCCTCCTTACGTCTGAGTTTTGACAAGAGCTCCTTGTTCATCTATTTAGGCCTCCTGCCGCTTCTGCTTGACTTTCTGCTCATCAGGGCAGACCATTCTTGAACTAGGAGGAGATGATCCTTGAAAACTAACCAACTTGCCCTTCCAGCTACCTGTACCAGCACCACAGCATCAGTCCAGCACTCACTCTCCAGCTGTTCCTGCCAGGTTTTCTGGGCATGGTGGAGGCAAACCACATGAAGGATGGCCATCTCGTCTCTGTCCTGTGGCCATGTGTGTTTCTTCCAGGCAAGGGAGGCTGGGCTGCCACCTCAAACTGGTCTGGTTGGTGGGGCTTGGAAAGTTTCTTCTCATCAGTTGGTTTAACCCAGTTTTATCAGAATTGTTATCAGCACTTTTTCTTGGTAAAGAGATATTTTTTCACTTGCATCTGGGCATATTTGGTGTCTCACTGTATTGGAGAAACCAGGGGTATTGAATCCAAGGGAGGAGACTTCTCTGTGAGGTCTCAGCCCCTCCAGATTGTCCCAAAGCTAGCCACTGACCCTGAAGACTTCCAGGGATGGGGCAGCCACAACTTCTCTGGTCAACCTGTTCTGTGCCTCACTACCCTCACAGTGTGAAGAATTTCTTCCTTGTACCTACTCTAAACCTTCAGCCTGAAGCCATTGCCCCTTGTCCTGTCACTACAGGCCCTTGTAACAAGTCCCTCTCCATTTCTTTTGCAGCCTCCCTTCAAGTAGTGGAAGGTCGCAATTAGGTCATCCCAAAGCCTTTTCTTCTCCAGGATGAACAATCCCAATAATCTTAGCCTTCCTTCATAAGAGAGGTGCTCCATCCCTCGAATCAACTTAGTGGCCATCGCTCCAACAGGTCGGTGTCCTTCCTGTGCTGGGGACCCCAGAGCTGGATGCAGCACTCCAGGTGGGATCTCACCAGAGTGGAGCAGAGGGACAGAATCCCCTCCCTCAACCTGCTGGCCATGCTGCTTTTCATGCAGCCCAGGATACAACTGGCTTTCTGGGCTGCAAGTGCACATTGTCAGCCCATGTCCAGCCTCTCATTCACCAACACCCACAACTTATTTTCAGCAGCGCTGCCCTGGGTCTGTTCCTCCCCCAGCCTGTATTGATACCAGGGGTTGCCCTGACCCAGGTGGGTCTTCTGGCTGCTCTTTAAGTAATCTGTGTAGATTAGGAGATTTTGCTTCTTTGCTTGTTTTTCCCCAGCTCCAATATAAATCAGTTTCTCACCTTGATCCAAATAGGGCAGATCACATGGTGAGGATGTACTGGCAGTGAATGAGCTTATGATGGATGGTTTTATGGAGCTAATCAATAAAATCTCATATAATTTAGATTATATAATCAAGCAGGAAAATACTACTCTATATTAAAGCTATATACTGCACTGATACTAAAGATATTGTGAGTTAACCTTTTTGTGTAAGCATTAATATTCCTCTCTAAACTTTATAAACCAGCCTCGCTCTGAGTAATTTTAGAATAAATACTTCAGGGTGCATTTAATGTAAGAATGTCCCTAGGTCAGTGACACGTGCTGACTGTAGTTCTTTGCAAGAATTTTCTCTGTAAACAACCAAAAAAAGAAAAAAGTGCATCTTCCATCTTAATTGAACCCTTGAAATTCGTGCCTACAAACCAAATGAAAATGGAAACTAGACGTCTTGTCAGCAAATTGCAAGCTATCAGTCACAGCTACGGATGAAAGCTAACACGACCTACATCTGTCGTGTTGCTACAATGGTGCTGGCATTACAGTTCCATTGTTTAGGTTTAGGGTCAAGCCTGTTGAGACCTCTTTTTATTCAGCTTTGAATGTATCCATTTTCATTAAGTTTTTCAAAGCCATATGAAAGACTCAGCGGGGCAAGACATGGCAATGCGAAACTTAAGTTAGTCTTGCAGCTCTCGAACTGTCTCATAGTCACAGATGGTCACTGTGATTGTCCACACCAATCTACCACCGGAGCTGCTACTGAAAGGGCACAAAACTGATGGTACAAAGGGACGCCTTTTTTCCCGCCAGTAAATGAAGCTAGTGTTGCTCTGAGCTGGCATTGTTAGAGGTTTTGTGCAGGAGAAGAATGGTTGTTGACAAACCGATTTCCATGCTGAAAAATGCTACTCTTATTCCTAAACTTAGAGATCTTGGCTGAATGACTAATATCAGACTGGCATTTTGCAAACTATTTTTATTGATTATTTGTATGATGGCTGTACTGGGAGGTCTGATACTGACAGCAGTAAATGCAAGCTTGTTAAGATGCTAAAGAAGACACACTTCTGTTTTGTAATTCCATTAGACAAAAATCTCTTCAACTGTACACTATTAAAAAAATTAGAGGCCTTAATTGCCACATTTGTGTGTTTAATCCTCAAATGTTAGTGTCCTTACATAGATTAAATGAACTTGGATAGTTGTTGCTCTGAGTTATGTAACCTGGTTAACCAAATGGTTTGGGGTTTATGCTGTAAAAATGTAAAGTTCTAGAGCTAGTAAGTGAATCTTCCAAGTCTTCCTGATTGTCAAGTGAATGTGCTTTTCCTTTTGTTTGTCTTTAAACAGAACTGTGTTTTCCATTTTCCTATTACCATTTTCTAAGTATCATTTTCTTCCTTTTCTGGTGCAGTAGGGTAAAAGCCTTTGCACAAATGACCCATCTGCTTGTTAACAGCCTGGAAAAAGTTCTGGTGAGATTAAAATAGTTCTTGCCTGAAAGACTAATGAAAAGCAGTAAAGCTGATTCCTGTTTTATGGTATCCTTTTACCACTGACAAAGGAACCCTTAAAATTCCGGGGACCACAGTGATGAAATGGATGCTTGTTTCTGAATGGGAAATATCAAGCCTCTATGGAGACCAATTGAATGATTCACCCCATAACGTTTAGAAATTGTAATTTAATTATTAGGGTGTGGGGTTTTGGAGTGTGTTTGTTTGTTTGGGGGTTTTTCCCACATTCCACTGGAGCTGCCCATTGGTTAGCCTCCTGTGCTGTAGTGGAGGTTTTCAGCCCCTCAAGGCCCTCTGTATTTCTGAGTGGCCTTTTGCCCCAGGAATTTCATAGCTCTCTGAGTACATGAATGTTTGTTTTGTTCCTTCCTCTAGCCTGGAAGTCTGTTGCTACGTGAAATGTCTTAGCCAGACAGGTATAAGTTACAGAGGAGTGTATTTCTGCATGTGAGAGGTAATGAACCTGGTAATGTACTTCAGTTTGCAGTCAGTAGAAGATGGAACTGAAAACTAGGAATAATTTTCCCATAAGATGAACATCACCTGCATAGGGATTGATTTGATGGCTCCAGAAGAAAACTTCCAACTTTATTCTGCCTTGATTATTCTGTTAAAAAGGTAATCTAAAGAATGAGATGTTTTGCCAGGAAAGGGATGGATATTGGTGATTTTCAGGTTTTGTAAGAACTGAAAGGAATTTAACACTGACCCTAAGCCAAATCACTTGTGTAACTAGTCCTTCTTAATGACTTTGGTCAATATGTCTTTGAATCTCTGATTATGCTTTCTGCTGTCTTGCTTGCACTCAGCTCTGGTATTATTTTCCCATTTCTGCTTTACAGTATACTGCATGCAAATAACTTAGTAAACAAACATGATGTCAATTATTAGAATTGCTCAATAGTGACTTCCTGGAAGCTGTCCTGTTTGAGGGGCCATTTCTAGCCTTGTGGTTTCCTTTCTCATAGCTAGTGTGTTTATTATGATGCCAGTGTAGCTTATGATGTCTATTTTTCGGGCAGAAGCTTTTCCCTGTTGTTTCTTCCATAACAGGTAGAATAAGCAGTAAATGTGCTTGAGCCAAGCAGTACAGATTTCACAGGTTGAAAGCCTTGTGCAGAAACAGTCGGCCTCTGCAGGCCTGGGGCTGTGGAGCTCTGAGGATGGGAGCAGGGACACTGGGGTGTGTGACACTGGGGTGATGTGATCCCAGAGCCTGGCCCCTCCAAAGCCAGGTGGAACCTGCTGTAGCTGCTTCCGCAGCCTCTGTGCCAGGCAGTCCTGGCCCTGCCTGCAACTGCCTGGTATGTGAAAGGGCTTTTCTGACTCCAGTTGGTTCCATGTTCTGGGACCCTACCAGCTACAGATAAACAACCCACCAGTGAACTGGTCAGGTTTAATTACTAGTTTGAGTAGTACTGAAAAAGAACTGTTTGGGATTTTCCATAGTTGCTGTCAAAACAGAAATAGCACTTCAGCCTCCCTTTTCAGCTTCAGTTTAACTTCATATCCATAAAGAAATCAATGTTTTGCCCTGTCAAATGCACTGGAGTCAAGCAGAGGATCTTAACAACATATCTGTGAGTTGCACCAACAGAAGTACTTACTGCATTTCACTTCAAGATGTTGTTTTCTGGCTTTGCACACAGAGTCAGATTTCTAAGAACAAAGGAAAAACTCTGCTGAGGAAGAAGTTCCTGCTACGAATGGACCTGTTGGACCTTCTTTAACTGATTTCCAATACCGCTTTAAGTTAGATGGAACAGCAAATCCAAATAAAGTGTTAAAATATCTAAGGGGTCAGGCGTGGTTTGGGTCATGGTATTTTCTTTCTAGCCTTACATTGGAATTTAAGGAAAATCTATCCTATTAGTTATCTCACAGGTGTTAAGGTGTCAAATAAATTGTACTGGCTGCATAAATTATATTGAGGTTTACGATAACAGCAGTATCTTGAACAAAAGAGAACAGAGAGTCTAAAGGTTTGAATGCCTGAAGAGAGAATGCTTTCTCCTTTGTGAGGAGTTACTTCTCTGCTCTTCAGGGCAAAGCCCATGTGTTGCTGTTCACTTGGCAAAATTAGCCTACATTGTCCCAGTGTCATAGGAATATTCTACCAATTAGCTTCTTAAATGCTCAAAGAGACTATGTTTGCACTTCCTTACTGTTCTAGTGTTTTTATTAAAATATTACTTTCTTATCCTTTGCCATTTCTTTTAGAAGTTACTTGTAAAATCAAGTTTGTAATTCAACACGCAGCAGACTCTATAGTAACTTTTTTGTAGATTATAAAATGGCTTCTGTATGTTCACAAACTCAAGAATAGCATAGAATTTTTTACCTTATCTGATGACATAGCTGAAAGCACCTGCATCACCTTTAGAGAGGTATCACATTCTACAACAGATTTAAAATATCTGGAAAGTATTCTATCTGCTGATTATTAGCATTGTCATTTCCTTCAAGACACAAATTTCCAATAACCTATCCTGCATTATGACTTTTCTTCAGGAGAAAAGGAGAGATTGTACCCCAGGTGATTGTATTCACCCAGGCCATTTTCATACTGTCTAGGAGCCTGAAGAATGTTTTAGCATTCCAGCCTAGCAGGAACATACAAGATCCTAGATTTCACCAGCTTGGGGCTGGTTTTCAGTGGGAGGACACTTGGGATTTTGTGAACTACTTCTAAGGGGATCTGCAGCCCAAAAATTAGGAAGGCAAACCTGTTGAGAATGGGTTTGTATTTGCTGTTTTTATGTACCTCTTCTGAAGAATGCTTGTGGAGTTGCTCAGCTCAAATGGCACTGAAATGCAGTGCAGCCAGGGTCCTGCATATTGCTGTATGCCTCAGCCTACAGTGTATTTTAACTGCTAGGACTATTTGTCACTGCTCTGGGATGCTTTCCTTCTTTTATGTTCATTGCTTTTGCATGCTGTGTCTCAAAAGGTGGCTGTTGCTATGCTTTTGCCTGAGGAATGCTGGCAGAGTCTCACCTCTGAGCTCTTCCATTTAAATGCTGAATCAAAGAGTCGGCAGTGGGAGAGCAAGCATGTTGTCTCTGCGTCTCCTCTGCCAACAGCACTCAGTTGATGTGGTGGGTGGACTATGCCCCTTCCGTCTCTCTGGACATGGCAGGGTTAAGTGTCTTAGTTTTAAATGTCTTGAGGTGTCTGCTGTTGGTTACCACTAGTTAGATAGTTCTGTTTGACAAACTGTGACTACTTTTAAACCTACTTTCCTTCCATCCCTTGAGTTCATTTCAAAAATATGCAAAAAATAGATGCAAATACTTCAGGTACTGTTGTTATCAATGCAAACCTCTCAAGGCATTCTCTTGAGGGAAATTTGCAGCGCCTTATTCATCAGTGTGCTTGACAGTAGTTTTGCTATCATGGGGGAAAACTGCGTTTTATGAGTGGTTTATATCAGGAAAAATTGGAATTTGCTTTCACTCTTTAGGCATATAATTCCTGCGTAAATTGCTTCTTAAGTAATTAATTACAGCTGGAGCTTTAAATAAAACTGAGGAGTTACAGAGGGTAATAAACTTACAGTAATGCCTTGAAAGCAATACATTGCACTTTGAAAGTGGTAAATTGCAATGGCAGCTGGAATTGAACGCCACGTTTCCCAAAGAGGTGGCCAAACCTCTGTGCTTTAATTTTGTCAGCCTTGCTGTGTGGTACTGTCTGTTTGGAAGAAGGGGGAGGTTTGATTTTTTTAAATTTATTTTTTTTAAAGTGGGGTTTAACCTTAAAGTTGCTCAGTACATTCTTTAAAAATATTCTTTTTGAAAATGTGTGATATAAAAATCTCAAAATGAAAAAGCACAAAGGAACTTCTAACTGCTTGAGCTGCATATGCTTAAAGTTTATGAAAAGAGGTATTCAGGGACAGGGTGCAGCGTTGTGTCTCGCATCCTCAACGCAGCTGCTTAGTAGTGATAAGGAAGCAATGCTCTATTCATGCTGACCTTGTTTCCAAAGAAACCTTGTCCTGCGAACTACTGAAAATAAGGAAGAATTTCCTGTGACATGCTGCTTATGTTGGTGTTTTAAAGGGGAGTAGAATGAAATCTCTGAGCACGACACATACTGTATCTAACCACACAGGATTTCCTGTGCTGGAATGGAAGCTTAGTGGAAGCCACGTTTTTCTCTTCCTCTTAATTCATTCAGAAAAACAGAGGTCAGCATCATGAATTGACATGGCTATAGTCACTGTTAAAAGCTAAAATCAACAATTGCTAATGGATACATTGTGATGCCAAGATGACTGCGAGGCAAATTTTTTTCCCCTTTGACACAATAAGGCATGTACATACTCTGATTACACTTTAAAACTCTCATAAAAGAAGTTGTGCAATTAACAATTCCATCTCACTGAAGGTGAGAAAAATAATACATATATTGCAACAGACTTCAGAGACTTCTGGTAGTAGGCTTTTTGCTCTACTCAGAATGAATAGATGGCGAGTTGGGAAAGACACAGAACAACACTTGACCTTTGCCTCTAAAAACATGGCTGAATCTGAAGAGGATTGAAAATATTTGTTTTTCCTTAAATTTAACTTCATTTTATAATACTTTAGTTAAATAAAATTTTCAGTGTTTATCCTGTCTGCTGCTTACTTGCAGCATTATCTTCTGGTAATGTTTCATTGGGTTAAACTGGTAAAATTAGGGCTTCCTGCCCTTCTACAGTGAAGGCTGGAATTACGCAATGGATTTTGTTAGGATAGAGCACATAAATTTTTACTCCTAGTTAAAATACAATCACCCTGTTTACAGCCGTTCTTCAGAGACTGAGCTAACAGCCTGCCCCTTTCCCTCATGTCCTGCCTGCGCTTAATGGCAAGTCATCCAGCTGTGCTCACCCTGTGCTGTGGCACCATGCAGGATCACTTTGCTCTGGAGCCAAGCTGACCAAGCAGCCTCCTGACTATGCTGTCTTAGTGGTGAATCCCAGGGCCTCCTTAGTACTTCTTGGCTTGAGTTCAGTGCTTTTAAGTTGTTAAAATAATTTTATTCTTCCTTTAGTCCAAATTCTGGTTTGTGTCATCATGGAATATGGGTAAGAGTGTGTTTACTGAGTCATGTTGCTAGTGTAAAGTCTTCTGCCCAACTACATATTCACAGTGTAGAGCAATTAGTTTTTACTTTTACTCTAGTGATATTAGTTGTATTGCTTTAATGTCATCTGGGTTTACTTGGGCTCATGCCCATGCACTTTTTTTTTGTCTTAAGAAGCAGAAGTTTTTTTCCACCTGGAATGTTCTGCTTCTCTCTAGCAATTCTGAGATTTCTTAGCTTAAAGAGCTCTTTTTCAAAGGGGAAGAAGTCATCTCATGGCACATCTACAGCACTTCTGCTTGATAGAGTTTCTATGCTTCATTTTCTTTCAGAGTAGAGTATTCATAGCCTTGTACTGCAGACCCCCAGTGTCATGAGAGCCAACAAATGGTATATGTGAAAGGCCTGTGTGGGTGGATTCAACCTGCTTCTTAGCACAGTCCCATTTGCCGTGTTTTCATGTTACACATACCAGTCTGGCACATCAGCTGGTTTTGTGTGATGTCTCTGCAGATCAGTTTTTACTTGAAGTGTAGCATTTGTATGGTTACTCAGAGGGTACTTGGATCTTTTATGTCTCATTTAATTGATTGAATATTTGAATATCAAAGCAAAATCATAAGAGACAAACCATTAAGGAATTTTTGTATATGTTTTACGTGAGGACTTTGTGGTGTACTGCTTTGCATATTTTTCATTTGTGTACGTATCTTGAAAGAATATAACAGTATTCTGGAGTCACCACAGACAGATGGCCCTGAAAACAGTTTGCAGCAGCAAATACAACTTGTAGATCAGAACATTTCTGCTCAATTGGATGATCTGTTTAATAAGGCAGAATGTGAAGGTACGTCTAAACAAGATGCAATGCGTTTTTTCCTCTCTCTCTCTTTCCCCATCCCCAGATTCTCTCTGGATAATTGTTTGAACAAGTGTTCTACTTATTACGGGAGTTGGGTAATTGAACAGGGAATTTGATCTTTTTTATTTTGAGTTCACCGTACCATAGATACATATACATGTATGCCACTGTTTGAAGTTTCATAGAGAAAGATAGTATGGATTTTTAAAATATGTTTTGCTTGGAGCATAAAGCATCACTTTTAAAGTGACAACAACTTAAAAATACGATATATCTCACAGCACATTTGAGAACTGAGGTAATGTCTTTCAACTTTTCTTCAAAAGGATTTTTCACCTTTGTTTTTCGTATCGTACTGCACGTTGTACTCTGGGTGAGGATAGTAGCATACACGATTCAGAAAGACTGTAGGTATGTTGGACCAGCAGGAATAGTTTGGCAACTTAGCGTAAGTCCTAGAAGTACTTCATTGAGAGGAATAAAGTTTTCTCAACTTTTCCAAGAGTCTTACACTAGCTTGAGCACCATTTCCATGCTCCCTGCTTCTTTGGTCTCCAGAGGAATCACATGGCCATTCACCAGGTGAATATCATCTTCTGAACAATATTTATGGATTTGCACAGCACAATGGAAACTAAAATCCAGTGTTCATGGGTCTGCCATACACTGCTTATTTCAGGCTACAATTTCTTTTACTTGCCAGTCACCTGTAATAATGCAGCTAAATTTCAACAACAGGTTTTACCTTGTCTGTAAGAAAGCACCTAGTGCATGTGTGCTGTGTTTTTTGAACTTTCCATTTAACTAAAACTTAGTTGTGCTAACAAGACACGAATAGCCTGCATTTCCATTTACAGCTCCTGGGTTTCTGACTGACAATTCTTTTGCAATTCTGCAAGCAATGCCAGGCATAGCTTGGCATACTCTTACCTGAATTACAATTTGACTTTAGGTATAAAGTTTTGCAACTGTGTACTGGGATAGTGTGATAATTATGCTCTGTGCCTGTCTTTAAGGAGTTAAAAGTAGTTTTAAAGTGACAATTTGCCATTAGCAACAATAAGATAAGGTCACAGAGTTGATAAAACCTGAAGTGAGATATCTTAAACTACAACACAGATATCTTAAAGTACTACACTATTACTCTGGTTGTGAGCCTTTCTTTCAGTGGTGCTTAATGAATGAGTGGGGAAAAATGGCTTTGCATCTTCAGGTTGTGAATGAAACATTAGATTCTATATTACCATGGTGGCCTTCCTGTGTGGCGTTTCATTGCCCAGAGACAGGAACCACAATTTCCAGTAATACTTAATTTAAATGCGTGCACTCCTTTGTGTGTGATTTTATATATATTTATATTTATATATATATATATGTGCATATATATATATATGTGTGCATATATATATATGTATGAGATTTATAGTATGAGGATGGCATTTTAAGCATATGATTGTCTTTTACTGTGTTTGTGGTAACCCCGAAAACCAGTTAAAAAAATAATGTAGTGTACTTGGTATTCACATAGTAAGCCTGCTGTATCAGCACTTTCTTGACATCATTTGTGTAGTGCCTGCTGAAGGCTGTGAAGGGGAAGGTGGGACATGTGCTGACCCTTCTGAATATGAGACCGACTGTTACTGGGCAATTATGTTTAATGCTTGCTGTGAAGATGCTGAGGGGCAGCTGCTGAATATTATTCCAGCTCACCTTTCTTTGTATTTTTTTCTCACTTGTTTGAAGATAAAAGAAATTTTGGTAGAACCCCAGGAAGCCTGTCTGACAGTCACTTGTGTGCTTGCGTGTTAAATGGTTTATCGCTCTTGCCCATCTAGGAAAGGTACACTAGTAGTTATTTGCAAAGGAAAGAACCACTTATCAACACTGTAGACTAGACATAGTGGAAAGAAGACAGTAAATATTTTAAATTTGATTTCAAGCCTTTTCAGTTTGAAAATATAAAATCATTGTTTTTACTTTGTAGTGGCAATGATTGTTTCATGTTGCTTGTAAACAGAAACATTTGTCAATAAATGTATCCGTCTACTAGCCAACGGCATTTGTGTTTTTGCAGGTACTTGTGTAGGATAAATGGAAGGCAGGAAAATACCCCTGAATTGGCATATACGGATTAATAAGGACGTACTGCCAAAACTAAAACTGGAAAATATTTTGCTGAATAATAGATGAAGTGAGGAAAGAAGAAGCTTTTCGTGTATTCACCATGATGTGTGTGTTGTGCACATGTGTATTAGGAAAAGTTATATTACTGAACAGGAAATCTTTGATATGGGAACACCTGATAAAGATTTCATTACTTCTTTGGGCTAATACTTTGTATTTTCTCTGCATTTTTATTGAGTTGTTAATTGCTACTGTCAATGAAAAAAATTGCTAATCAGCCTAGAGAACCACTAGTTTGGGGATTTTTTAAGTAGACCAGGATCATCATCTTATACCTATTTCCAGTTTCACCATTGGGTGCCCCAGTAAATTCTGCACGATCCTACACATGCCCACACACCCCCCTACACTTTGATAAATAACAAATGGCAGGTGCAGCTGGTCACAGATGTTGCCAGATTTGTCTCTTTGGTCAGATTGATGATGTTACGCTGAAGCCATGGTATGGAGTGAAGTGTTCTCTGTGCCTCTCTGGGGAGCTGGTGCCTGTTGGGTGCCAAAACATCTTTGACAAGCTGCAGTCACAAAGTAAGTACATCTGGACTCCTTGGAGACGACAAAGTTTTAATTACATTTAGAGAGTACAGCATCTTCTGGTACATTGCTTATTTAAAAGATGTGCAAAACATTCTTCTAGCAACACTCTGGTTTAGGAGTCATCATTTTACCAACACAACTCCCAGAGTCTGCAGCTTGCATCTTTCACCTTCTCTGGTGACCAGGTGGGAGGGCAGGCTGCAGGCCACAGTTGGTCATCACAGATCACACTGTCATTCCTTCTGTTCCAGGGGACCTGCTTCGCTTCTGCTGCCACCAGAGTGCTAGGGCTCTGCCAACAGGTGCTGAACACACGTCTTACCACAGAGGCAGATATACATGTGAGACACCTGCATTTGGGCAGGTGGTAATTACAGGCAATATCCAGTTGTATGTCTGACTGCACCTCCTGCTGTGGCTGCTGTGTATCTGGATACAGGAATGCCTACAAGCTATGAAACTTAACACACATTTCTTCAGAAGGTTTTCTCTGCTGGAGAAATATCTAGAACACCGCTACTATAGGCAAAAAGTTGGAGGGATCGTGGACACATACCAGAAATAATGTAGCCAGCAGGACTAGGGAAGTGATTGTCCCTGCTGGTGAGGCTGCACCTTGAATCCTGTGTCCGGTGCTGGGCCCTTTGCTACAAGAAGGACACTGAGGTGCTGGAGCATGTCCAGAGAATGGCAGTGAAGCTGGTGAAGGGTCTGGAGCACAGGTCGTATGAAGAGTAGCTGGGGGAGCTTGAGTTGTTTAGCCTGGAGAAGAGGAGGCTCAGAGGGGACCTCCCTGCAATTACCTGACAGAGGTCAGTCTCTTCTCCCAAGTAACAAGCAATATGACTAGAGGAAACTGCTTCAAGTTGTGCCAGGGGAGGTCACTGGTGGCCTTTTTCTCCTGATCTCTTGAGACAGTGAATCTCTGAACTCGGGCAGCATGAATCAAGGCTTTTCTGCATAGTTTTTGGGACAGACTGACTCATTTCTTTCAGAAAAAAATTCAGCCTAGACTGTGTCACACTTGGGGACCAGTTTTCCCAACAGGCTTTTGAATACCATCTCGTTTTTTCTGCTTCTCTTTCAAGGAAGAGTTAGAAGTTTGAATCCTCTCTTAAAATGAACACCTGCAATGTGTATCTCAGTGCAGGAAGCTGTTTCTGAGCCTCAGGTACAGCCTGACAAGTCCTTTCTGTTCCACAGTGGAAGACAAGTATCTTCATTGTGGAGTCTGGAAGCACCATGATTGCATTTGCATGATGCTATGTTGGAGCAAGTAACTCTTACTTCTCTACCCAGTCCTCTCACAACCTAAAGACTTCAAAAAAATAAATCACTGTAAACTACTGTGTTCTTTTGGATGACGTCTCTTTTATGGTAGAAAATGATAAAAGGTCTCTGGGAAGATCAGGTAGAAGTATTAGCAGCTACTGACAGTCTTATTTAAACAGGACATAAAAACAAATAATCAAACCAAAACTGAGTCTGCAAGTGCTTCTGTACAAACCCTTACAAGCTTCTGTCAAACCTTTACTAGCTAATACAAATGGATTGGAGTGTCTGAATTTCAGTTAGGATACTTTCACAGTGAATATTCCCAAGTTGTAATATTTGTTTGTATGTCAGAGTAGGCACAGGTTACAACATTAGAATTATGGCTTTGTGCTTCAAGGGCAGTCAAACTGGATAGCATCAACAGGCCAAATGTCACCAACAGGTGATTCAGTCTATGTGGATAGAAATTGAATATTCCAGCAATTATCCTGGAAATATACCAGCAGTTAACACAGAGTGGTGATCATGATGCAGAATATGGAGAAAAATGAGGATTGTTGTATTGTTAGAAAACAGTAATGTCCAGAGAATTCAGTTACTTCTCCATGTTCTAGGAAGAAGTCACAAAAAGTATGATGTGGAAAAGACAATCAAGTATGAATGATTTTGTTGAAGAACCCACAGGAAAAATTCTGATTTTGTTGTGAGGCTTCATTTGCAATTTAGGAAGAGTTGTAATAGATGATGTCATGTACTTTAATTCAATTTTCTTATTAAAAATGAAAAGGCCTCCCAAAAAAGCCCTCACTTCCCATTATAATATTTCAGAAAGGAAGTAGATAAAAATGAGGAAACAATTGAAGGCATATTAAAAGGAGCAGCAGAAAGGGTAAAATACATAATAGACTATGGATTAAACCATGGATTAAGCTATTAAACTATGGCTCTGGTTTAATGTGTTTCCTGTAAGTGTTCTAGGTTTAATAGAATGCTACATATCAGAAAGAGTTTGCTGTATAAATCCATGGTGCAGAACTTCTTGAACACTGTATATGATTATAGTGTCTCTATCTCATAATGAAGGTACCATAACTAAAAATGTGCAGAAGACATGGAACCACTTTGGTGCAAAGGTAATTCCAGGTGATCTGGGGACTAATGGCTGGATAGGGAAATGGGAAATTGTCTGTAGCTGAAGTCAGCAAAATAATTAAGATCATGGAGAAGATAACTAGGAATGACTAAAGGTGCACTCTTCCTGGGCATTGTAATTGTAGAATGTGCACAGGACGGGGAGGGAATTAGACAATTACTAGCCCTTGTTAGAAGTGTCCAGTATGATCAGTGGTGTTCTGTAACCCAGGAAGCATCTGCCAACTTGCAAGTTCTTCAGCCACCAGCTGAAAAAAATGTGTGTTTCCTCTGTGTATTCTATAGTTCTGACTTGTGTTTCATTCCTTACTAGGAAGAGAATATTCAGTTCAAGGATGAAAACAGGTATTTGACATGCTGGAATGCTTTGTACTGTGAAAAATGTCACCAATTCAAAAGCTAACTTTTTGTTTTTTTCAAGAGAGCATGTTTTCTGTCTTTCTGTACTTTGGTAAGGTCACTTGCTTGACATGTATCTTAAAGTTACTTTTCTTGGTAGTTGCTAAGCATTTCACCAAATTGCTCAAAAATACTGCTTTTATAATAGAAATAGGAAGGAGCTGGTTCTGGACCTCTTTGGATAGCTCTTCAGGGAGCAGTTGGACTTTCCTTTTAACTTTTTTTTTCCCTTAAATTGGCCTCTATTAAGTAATTTTGCTGATATGTGCAGTATGTTGATTACATACTGCAATAGTAAAACTTAGAATACATGTTACTTAAAGATGAATACATTCATATTTTTATTCCAGAAGAATTTTCTTCCTAAATCCTGAAACTATCCTACATTTCCTGCACAAACAGTTTTATATGAACAGAGGTGAAGATTTTTACCCTCAGTTTTGTTGGGCTGAGCTGATGGTGCTTGTGTTTTTGGATAACACTGCCAAAAGCTAATACACATAGCAGCATGAGTCAGTGGCTGTTGACCTTGTCACATTAAAAATGTTTGAAAGAGTTTGAAAGAAATGCCCAAGTGCGTTTCAAGTAACCATAGTTAGCAGTCACTGCCTTTACAGAACTTCTTGTGTTCTCTCAAGGAGGTCTAGATGTCCTTCTAATACAAGCAAATTATATGCACAACAATATTGAGCATTGTTATTTCAAGAATTATTTTTCTTGTTTCCAAATGAGTTTAGCATATGATTTTGTTCATTTGAAGAAAATTCTTACATGTTCAGGGGACTGTCTGTAATCCAAGGAAAAGTTTAGTTAAGTTTGCTTTGACTGTGATTATGTAGCAAAATGATTTATTGACAAGTAGGTGTATGTGAAGAAGTTGTGCCTTCACTTTGCTTGTGAATGTGCACTTTATCTCTTCAATCCCTGTAAGAATTGTGGAATAATTTAGTTTGGGAGACTGGATGTCTGAATGCTGCCTAGCCCAGCATGTTCTGAGCAGCCCCTTAGAAGAGGTTGCTCAAGGCTGTTCTCACTTGAGCTTTGCATATGTGCAAAACCGGAGATTTCACTGTCTCACTAAGCAGCCTGTTCCCTTGTTTGACTGCCATCACAGAGAAAACCTTTTCCTTGCAGGTAATCTGAATTTTCTGTCATGCAGTTTCTGTCTGTTGGCTCTCCCTCTGTCACTCAGAACCTCTGAGAATACAGGGCCTGCCTTCAGTATGTATTCATTCCCATTATGTAGCTGAGGATAACACCAATGTCTTCCTCTGTGTTCTAGTCCACAGTGTGAGAGTGAAAAAATACTCAATTTGCCATTTTGTTTTCCTGTGGGAATTGTAATATGGAAGTCTTTTGCCTCAGAAGTCCTCTGTTGGCTGAATAGTCTAATTATAGGAATTTTTCCTCCCCTTTTTAAGGAAGTGTAGCCCAACTGAAGTTGTCCATTAGAAAGTGGTGGAAAGCATAAAGCACTTGAATTACCAGAGAATTACAGTTCCATTTTGAATCCAGATATTTTCAGCTTGAAGTGTGGGGTTTTTTCAGGCTCTGTTCCAACAAAGTATCAGAATCTCATGTGTGTAAAGCAGTATTTTACAGGAAAAACTTGAGCTTTGCCATTCAATATAAAATGTACTTTTTACTTAAGTTTGCCAGAAAGCTTTTAAGCAGATGTCTAATGCATCTTAATACAGCTGAATGCATTTTTGCTGCTGCCAGAAGAATTGTACCCTAGCAGTTTTTGAACATTGTGATCTTAATTTTTCTCAAGCCCTCTGAAAGTTCATCTTTTGTGTATTTAAGTTGTCTCAGTTTGTGATGTTCCAACCAATTTTGATTAGGTTGCAGTTGTTGACTCTTTTTAATAACCAGCTAATTTTTCTTTACTACTACACCAAAAAGCATAAATGAGTGTAGCTTTTGTGTGCTTTTCAAGTATTAAACTTGAACTTTCTTTGGAATATCCAGGAGACAAGGTAAAACAAAAAGGCAGGGGAAGTTGTTATATTGAACTGTGGTGTTTGGTTTTGGCAAATGGACAGGATAACCGCTCAAAACATACCATGTGTAAGTATGCACACTGCAGTGCTTTGACAAACAGAACCTTACAGCCTTGGTATTACAGAGCAAACATCAAACAAGAAGGTTTGGTCTTCTAAGGTTTATAAAGAAGCATTTTGGATTTCAATTGGAGGAGTATATGACTTAAAATGTAGAAAATGCTGGTATCTCAAATGAGTAAAAAGGACAGAGAATCAAATATGATTTATTGTGGCCTCTCACACAGTGAAATTCAACTTGTTCATGTTTATAAAATACAAAGAGATTCTTAGGGCTCAGTGCATGAGGCTGATGAACGTGGTTCTGTGGCTTTAGTTTACTTTGCATCACACCTAGATGTGTTTTGCCTGGTTTGAGCCTGTTAAAAGGACAAGACACCTTCATCTTCTCAAGCTCATTCCCTGGAGGGAAAGTTTTGAAAAAGTCTTTTCATCTCAAAAGGTTTTAAGATGGCCCATTGTGGCAGGAGGAGGCAAACCCTGTCCAGTGCTTGGATTTCCAAAGGAATGAGAGGAAAAATTAGAAGAATTTTACAACTAATTTTTTATGAGTAACAGCACTGATAAAAGTAAGTACAGCTAAGGTTAGAAGGACTGTGTGAAGGCAGTGAAAATTTCTTTTGAAGTATTTCTCATGACAAACACTGAAAGTGCTCATAGCAACTATCACCAGGGAGACCAGTGAAATCCTGAAAAACCCGAAGGTCAGATGTGAGCACCAGGAGACATTCCATCTCGATTAACTGGGCTTTGGGCCAAACAATCCCTTTCCCCCCCATTTCAGTGAGGTTTTTTTAAGTAGTTGAAGAACACTGTGCCTTAGAATAAAGTATCACTTCATTGCTGAAAAAAGTTACACAGATACAGACAGTATTATGTAAGGCTGGGATGGGACTGGCATCGTAATGATCTCCAACCTCAGAATAAGCTGTCAGGATACCAAATGGCTGTGAAAATTAGCTGTAATGGACATAGTAAATGCATATTAGGCATGAGTCCACAGTCTAACAGCTTGCAGCTTCTTTACTTTTTTAACATATAATGGCCACCTCCTGCAGGCACAGACTTTCTTTTTTTTTTTTTTTTAACTTAATGGGAAGTTTTAAGTAACATCATCCAATTTTTGTTTTAGGTCAAAGATTAGACTCAATGATCTCAGAGGTATTTTCAAACCTAGTTGATTCTGTGATTCTGTTGACACACAGTTGTTCAATGCAAAGCCTGGAGATGCACTGAAGAATGTGTTGCTTGTGTTTGTTTTATTCTTTGCTTGTAAATTAGGAGGAAGTATTTCACAATACTCTCATGAATATTAAGTGAAAAATTATGTTAGGAATTCAAAATGTGTAATTGCAAAATCCTGGGACCATTTTTCTGTGTTTTTTGAAAGGGTGACTGCTGGAGCCAAGTGCCCTTTTTCTCTATGAACAGTTAAACAATGGGTATGACATTCTCGGTGGTACTGTCAGATTTTTATTTTCTTGCAGTGCTTTCTTGAAAGAGAATGTCTTTGCATCTTTTTCTTCATAATTCTTAGTTGCCTTCTTTTTTACAAGTTTATTTTGCTTTGTCTAGGGCTTCATTCTATTTCATTGCAAAAAGTCTTAATGTATATTGCTGACTTGAGGTTTATCTGTAACTTTTGCCAGTTTTCTACTTGGGTTCTGGGAAATGCACAGTGGTGGACGTCATGCCCTGGCTTGCTCTCCAACCAGTCACCATCCTCCACTCATCTGACACATCTTGTGTTTTGTGGCCTTTTTATTGCTGTGTTTTAAATTGAGAGCAATAAATAGGCCAGCTGGCATAAAAAGTGGGGATAGCTGTTTTCTGCTATTGATTAACTTACGCACGACCACACTTTTTAATTTGTGTGGATAAACAAAAACGAAGCAGCCAGGCCAGCAGCTCATTTCTTACGTAACCTTGCCAAATGAGTCTCTTTGGGCTGCAGCCTGGATCAGTCGGGCTGGCCTGCACTGATGAAACTTAGCAGCAGTGGGAAGATGTGGCAGCTGTCAGTGTTGTCACTGCCTTCATGGATCTGTCGCCTGATGAACTCTTTGTAAAATAAATGGATAGAGAAGTCACTGGGGTTTGCTCTGTGGTGGGGGTGTCCTTTACATTCAGGGATAAATCAGATCTCCCTGTAGTAATTGCTGTATTTAAGTTTTTGCTAAGAGCATCTTCAAAATGACCCATGCCACTGTTAACAAGAGGTTGCAGACCACGCTGTTGGAATGCCAATGCGCTTCTGCTGCTGCCTTCCTCATCCCCCCATAAATGCCCTAACAGGCTGACAGGGTGTTGCAGTTTCTGGGGAGCAGCCACCGAGCAGCTCTCCTGGCTACAGCCCAGCTGAACCCACAGCAGACATGGAGAGCAGGGCCCTGGTGGGGACGTGGGGCTTTGCACAGGGTCACCTGTGCTGGTGAGGCCAACACGGGCAGGAACAGTGGTGAGGCTGGCAGAAAGAAGGCAAAGCAGGTGAAAATGATGTGTAGGAACTGCCTGTGCTGTGTTCCTAGAGGACTGGGATAGATCTGCTTTCCTTGAGATGACAGCTGTAAGAAGAAAACATGAAAGGAAAGCAGAATGCATTCCTACAGAATTCACCAGATCTAATGTCTGAGTATTATATCACTTCCCCAGTGTCAGGATGAGGTGTAACACTGGAGAGATTTTTATGCCTATGGTTGCAGAGCAAATACCGAAGTATTTATGGCATTTTCCACTAGATTTCATGCTTATGCTTCTAAATTATTCAACTTTGTTATACAAAATACTCAGTACAGTCCAGAGCTGTTAATGTCTACAAGAGATGTCTTAGTTTTAAATTAGCAAACTATCCCTAATATTTTAAATTTTGCCTTAAAACTAATAATAAGATGGTTTTCAGATGTTGCTGGCACCCATCATGATTGTGTTATGTGATATCCCCACCTGCCTTGGTGCTGATCTTAGTTTTAGTTTAGAACAAGGCTGAAACTTCACTGAAGTTAATGATGCTCTTACATCTACGTCACCCTAATTCAAGCCTATTGAAGTATTGGAAAGTTTTCAAGGAAAGAATTTATTTTGTTGTGAAAATGGAAATGTTTTTATACTGATCTTTTCTGCTATATGAAAGAACAAACTGATTTAACCTTAATTTTTTATTTATGTAAAACAAAAAAGTATGAATTTTCAATACCTTTTATGTCATTTGCAAAACTTTGGGGTTTGGTTGAGACAGATGGATTGTTTGGTTCGCTTTGGGTATTCACAGTAGAAGTGCAAAACCCCAGAGTAGGAAATGGCTTTTTATAAGACTTCCATAAATGCCTATAGTGTGCCTTTTATAATGGTATACCTGTCCATTCTAAGCATGTAAATATCATGACATTTGCTGAGAAATACATCTTGTACCATTTAATATTTTGCCTTTATAACAAAATGCTCATGAAAAGAATGCAGAGTTGCATAAGAATATGTTGTTTGCTCTCAATAATAGGAGGAAGTGAATGTGACTTAAAAGACACGTTTTTATTTTACTGGTGGTGGTGGTGGAAGTATGTTCTCTGAGATAGACAACAGTCTTCTCATAGAACACAGGACAATAAATCTTGCATTTCACTAACTTGCTCATAAGCCATCATCAGTTTGCTTGTCAGGGTTATAAGATTCAGGGAATCTCAAGATGGAAAGAATCTTTGCCTTTTAAGTATTTGATTATTTTCTGCCTTGATTCTTAATGGGGAGAACATGAGAATTCTGCTCTTAAAAAGGACTGGGCTGGCAATATCATGTTATTGGTTAATTTATAATCATTATAAATTAATGAATTAATTGCATAGAAGATTTTTATGTTCCCAGTTCTGATGATGGCAGGAATGGTTGTAACTGTGGAGGATTGCTTTTGCTTGCATTTATAAGCTCTCTCTGAAGCTTTCTGCTTCACATGGGTTTACACTGACATCTTGCCAGTGAGTTCACCTCCACACGTATTTATATCAGTCTTCATTGCTGTTGTCTGCTCATTTTGCTTGCCTCAAATGATGTTGTATGGTGCAGTGACTACCGCAAAACACACATCCCAAAAAATCGTGATTGCTGGGTGTGCAGCAGCCTGCCTGTGATTTCCTGGCATCTCCAGCTGTGCCCTGGCTGAGCAAGAGACCTGGAACCCTGCTCATCTCCGGGAGGAAGCCTGCAACTCTCCCACTCTTAGGCGGCACCCCGAGTTTCAGTCTTCCAATGATAGGTTGTGGTTTCCTCACTAAGCCTAATTTATCCCCCAGACTGTGTAATTTTGTTCTTTTTGGAGCAAGGACACACTGGATTTAGAACAAAACCTGTACAAAATAAGCTTTGGCTTTGAAAACACTGAAATTGCCTAAATGCAGAGCATGTTTGCTAAATGTTTGGCCAGCGCTGGATGAGCTCAGATCCTTCTTTGGAGCTCCCCTGCGCTGACACCTTTGGGAACTCCTGGTAACTCATCAGGCTTTGCGGCAAAGGTGCTGTTTATCCTGTAGGTTAAGCCTTTGGTCTGCTTGTGCCAGCTCTTCCAAAGCAACATTTGCACCTAATTGGAGACAGAGTAAATTAATTCCTTAAAGCAGCTTGGCCCATTGTATTTCAGGAGTACGGCTGAATGTTCTTATCTAGGAACCCATTGTGTTGCTTCCATGTTCGCTCTTCCCACAGCCCCGCTGAATTACAGCCTTAAGACGTACAATAACTACTCTATTAGACGATGCTGAGTTAGGGAATCTCAACAACTGACTTATGGTGCAGTGCCTTAACTATTTTTTTGCCTAGCAGCTTTCTTAGTATTCATAGCTTTATTGTGTATTCATAGCTTTATTGTGTATCATTTCTGTTTCACAGCTTATGTCATTCCTCTTCTGAATCATGGTCGATAAAATGGTATGTTTCTTACTCCAGGGGCACAATATGGTTCTGTCATGACATTTCTAATGCTGGACTCAACTCAATGTGGAGGTTTTTACAACTACTTTGCAAACTTTGTGGTATTTCTGTCTTTGTAAAAAACGAAGACTTATCTCTGCATCTACTGGAAGTTTTTGACAGCTATCTCTGCTGGTAAACTGCTTGCATCATCTCCAGTAAAATGGGTGTTAGTAGTCATTAGAAGAAATCACTCAGAACAAAAGCTTAAACAGATGCAACTGGAACAGAACATGACAAAATCACAGTGAAATGTGTGATATATTAATGGTAAGTATGGGAGGGTGGGGGAAGAGAAAAGGGGGACGGGTGGGCTGGCCATGCAAGGCAAAGAGGGGCAAAGTAGTTCATACCTTGTGAATGCTGCTAGAGCACTCTCTGAGGGAACAATCAGTTTCATCCTGACCATGGCTGGAAGTTGTGCTTAAATCTCTTATGTCAGATGTCTCTAGATGTCTCTCAGCTTACTTGAGTGGCTTGAACAATATAAAGTAGGGATGGTGCTTTCTTTGTCTTCTTGCTGATGGTAAACTTTGGGAATGTTGTGTGTTCCTCTCTGTTTGCACATTGTTTAGCACAGTGGTCTTTCTTCTCAGCTGGAGTTTCTGGGAGCTTTTATGCTGAAGGAATAGAATAATTTTATCCACTTCAATTATTAACCCATGCTCATCTTCAAAAAAATGAAGATGACAGCTAACTTTTCTTGTGCCATGGAAAAAACTTAATACACTTAGCTTATTTAAATATACACTAGATATCAAAGAATATTATCCTTGAATGGAAATATCCCACCAAATCTTTTACACTCAAAACCTGCTTTGAAAGAAAAAGAGTTTGTAGTCCTCTAATGTGGAAAGAAGCTACTAAATGATGTTCATGAATCTCATTAAAAAAATGACTTCAAGATGCTCTCAGTATTGGTGCACTCCCAGAGTATTCAGACTGAAGATGTTCTTTGCAGAGGGCAATGACTAATCAGGTGAGCTATAGTTTTTTCCAATTGACAGAACTAATTACAGATCACAGTAGAAATCTTCCAGTGGACTGGAGTGAAATCAGGCTTCTCATGTAAGTATCAACATTCTCTAGCAAAAGCCTCTTGCTGATTGCATCAATAAACCCCTGTCTGGTGTGTTCACATCTGTGATTGTGGATCTCCTTTCTTGTTACTTTTTGTCTAGGAAAAAAAAGTTAAGGACTTTTTCTGTGTTGATGACCAGAGGCAAGACCTAGTTCTGGGTGTTGCTAGACTTTAAACTTGTGTCTTTACAAGGTGTGAAGATGAAGAACCACAAGTGGGGCCCTGATGCCTCCTTCAGCAGAAGCAGCAGTAGAACTTGCTTTGGTTTCATTGATGCACAAGTGAATCTTAGGTGTTCTCTTCATTCTCACATGTTTGCCTTGGCTTTAGTTTTCATTGTTTTCTGACCTTAAAATTTTTAATCTAACATTAATTCGTAGAGCTGTTTTTTAAAAAAGCATCAAAACACAGTGAGAACTGTAACTGCCCATGAAATACTGAAGGAACTGTGCACTGGATTTGTACTGAACTGTCAGTGGTGCCTCTTGCAAGACTGTATTGTGTCTCTGAATTGCTTGTCTTGGACCTTAAATGTGTTTCTGCATACATGAAAACTGAGATACTTAGGTGATCTATGTGAGATTAACTAAATCCTAATGCATGGGAAAATTTCCTCTTCCTAAAGGTAAATTTTCAACAAAAGAAACTGTTATAATTTTATTGTTCTTGTTTTATTTTCTCATTTTTTTAATATAAGAATGTAAACACAGTGCTGCCTGGGGCACTTGGAAGTCTGGCTCTTTCTGCTCTCATTGCATCATACTGACACATGGCTCAAATATTACCATTCACAGTCTGGAGCACCCACTTCTTGCACTGGATTTGAGGAGGATGATCTTCTCCTTTTTGTGGGGGTCAGACTTTCCTGAGTCATTGACCAACTGAAGTGAGCATGTGTTTCACTGCAAGTGCTGTAGCCCCACTGGTGCCAGCATAGTAGTGTTATTCATGCTGGAAATGAGTGGCTCTTCACAGGGTCATGGCTGCGTAAGAAATTTTTATATTATATGTGAAAGTTTTTGTTGTGGTAACTGCCAGTGGATTTTGATGACACTACTGCTGTGAGCATCAGAAATAAGTTATGGTTTAGAAAATGTGCATCCTTTTAGAGTTTAAGTTCATGCTTGGTTTTCTGACTTCCTCAATATATTGGAATTGTATAAGCACAATTATGCTGGCATTTTGAGAAGCTCTCTTAAAATTTCCAGTTTTTAAATATGCAAAGCTACCCTTTAGCATTCCAGTTCACCTCTCTTCAAGCGGGTTCCCATTTTCTCTTAAAAGCAAGAGATGATGATTTGTTTTCTGTCAGGATAAGAAGAACTTGCCTGTTTATATTCCTTTATACTTTGGATTTTTTACCTGTTTTCCCAAGAAAATATGTACGATGAGATCCAGCTGTGTCCATCCATCTGGCTTGCTAGCCTTCACCTTCCAGCACCTTTTCAACTTGTGGGCAGATCTCAGTCACATGGGTCACAGGGTCAGCAGTCTGAGAGACAGGATGCCCCTGAGAGCTTTTGCAATATGCATAACTGTCTGTAGGAGCGAGGTTTTATTCCTGTTCCAGCTGAGGTGTGTGCTAATTAGCTCATCTTTCATTAGCTATCAGGAGACAGAAGCAAACAGGTTACATCACTTCTGCTTTTATTTTCCTCTTTCCTCTGCCCTTGCCTATACTGTTTGCCATTTGTTTCCCCTCTCAAACAATGTCACTCTCTTGGGAGATCCTGTTGTTCGTCATCCTGTTATTTTGACCAGCACTCTTGTCTTTGCTCCACAGCTGCTTATCTTTTGAACTTTGCTTGCCTAAAAATTATTGAAGATGCTGCAGGGAAACCAGCTGGGAGTCAGAAAAGCCATCAGAGCTGTGAGGTCTGTCAGGAAACAGGAAACCCAAGTTGTGAGGGTTCTCTGCTGCAAGGCTGCAATCAGTGGAAAGTCTAATCCTTCCATCCTTTAGTGACTAATCCTAGTTTGTGTGCTCAGGCTGTGGGAAGTCAGCAGAAGCTATCTGTGTTTGTAAAGAGTTGCTGGACCAAGTCTTTATTTTGAAAGGCAGATAAATGGTTTCTTGCCTTTGAAACTGGTGCCAGCAGGAACAGTCTGAGCACGCTGAGAAAAAAGATGTACTTCGGTGAGCTAATCGCTTGAATGTTCAACAATTGGCTAAGTGGTAAACTTTAAGCAGATTATGTTACACTGATTGCTTTTCCTGTTTGTTTTTTGTTAAATGTCAAATATATCACAATGTAATGTATGAAGACGTGCCTCCAAGTAGAACCACAAACACTTATAGGGATACTTGCTTCAGACAACATATGGCACATCCCATGAATTATGCACAGCCAGCATACGGAGAATGGAGACAGCCTAAGGAAATGATTAGACCTGTTATCGTAGCACTGACTGTACATTATTTTCACTTGACTGGGAAAAAGGAAATTTTACTCCTGATTGGGGCCAAGATTGTTGCTTCCAGGTGCAGTAATATTAACAATGCATATGAATATTTAATGGTTTCTAGGAAATGTGGTTTAGTTTTGGCTACAACTTTAGTTCATTGAAAAACTAATTTTATTCTGTGCTGAAATCTGTGTTTCTGATGTAGCTGTTACATCTTGTTGCAAGACTAGCAGCATAAAAATAGATCTCAATTTTTGTAAGTGTATTATTGTAAAACATTAAGGTACCCACTGGCAAATATCCTACTCCAGATGTGGGTGGCTTTCAGCAGGTTTGTATTTACTGATTCCTGCTTTTCTTGTTCTGAAAAGTAGATTTTATGTCTTTACACTCAGGTTAATTGCATTGTTCCACTGACAGGATTTGTTCATCTTCCAGCGGAAATGCTATTAGTAAAATGCTGTTAATGCAGACTTTGGGCTCTTTTTAGGGTGAAAGGCCCAAAGGTTTTTAATTTAAATCCTGGCTCTGCTTCTGAGGGTTGTCAGATGTCTTCCATAGCGTCCACTTCCTGAAAAAACCCACCTAAAACTGGCTAGCCCACAGCATTTCCCTGCAACTGTAACAGTGCCCACGTGTGACTGGGCACCCAGGACACTGGGCCAGCTTGTAGAAGTCAGTACTGGGTGGCCGTGTTGCTGCCAAAATTTCTACCACAGTTAAAAAAGAAATCGAGAGATGACATTTTAGTTTAGATAGTTCCAGTTTGCATTGCAGAAGTGAAAACTTCCTGAAACTTTATCTTTGTGATTCAAGTGTTGCAAAACCAAAGAAACAGAAGTCATAGAAAAGAATGACCTTTTGCACCTCAGGGTTACCCGCCAGACCTGCTGCTCACTGGAACCCGACAAGTTTAAGCACCAGACTGCTGCTCTCAAGCCTATCTGAAAACCACTTGTGCCATCCATTATCGCCACTTTTCTGATAGCATTAGCCATTTAATTCTTCCCAGCTGACTGATAGTTAAATAGGTGTTCTTCAGCCTCTTAATTAGGTATGTTTCCCATCACACTTTCTCCTAGCCAGCCTGCTAGGAAGTGCTACATGCTGATAATGAGCAAAATCAGAATCCTTACTCCATGTTAACCGTCTTAGTTCTGCCGCTGTTGTTTTCAGCACTCTCCGTATTAGGTATGTGAACATCAGTTTACCAGAGATAATAAAGCTTCTAGTTTTTGCACACTGTAAATCAAAAAAACTCATGTGATTCCAAAACATTTATGCTTTCTGGCTTTACTGTTCCTGAAGACATCTGTCAGAGCATGGTATAATAGCTTTCACTATGGATAATTCACAGGTGCTTCACAACATTTATATGCAAAAACTTCATGGAAAAGCTTTTACCTTTTCTGTGGAGGAAAAAGAGCAAAGAGCAGGAAGTGTCTCAGTCAAATGATGAACAACATTGCTAGTTTTGGAAGGGGAAATTTATAGGTAAATCTTCATGTCCTTATGTCTTTTTATTTTGTATTTGTCGGATTGATTCTATTTCTACAAATTCAGGGCACCTTCCTTTTTTAGGGAAGTTGGAGTGAACATGACTCTTCTTTTGAAATTATCAAGATTTAGAGCCATGCTGCCTTGCTCTGCATAGGTACATATTAAGGCATGTGTGTTGTGCAAGACTGATAGATTTGAATGTCACATATGCAGCCATAGATGATATAACCCCTAAAAGATGTTGAATTTATTCAGTGTGATACCTCTAAAAATTGAGATCACAGTTTTACTACAAGTCTGGATGTTTTCAGAGTTTTACTACAAATCCAGAGTCTGGGATCCTCGATGTTTTCTCTTTCCTGTTCGTCATATCAGCATCTGTAGAAATGAATATGCACACTGCAGGAGGATCAGGAAATTCTGCCTTGTAGTGTATTGAACAAGACTCAGCATAACATTTAAAATATTTAAAATCAGAACAGAATATTTTGATAATGTCTTTTAAAAAAAGTTCTGACTCAATTAGCCTTCTCCTGTGTTATGTTTAATGAGGTCAAGATTTTCTAAGTGGAAATTTATTCCAATATCTTTTTGATCACTTCAGCTTTTGTCTGTTGCTCTGACACTCCTGCTGAGCTTGAACTAGCCTTAAGTTCTGGATCTCTTGATAAAAATAAGTTTCTAATATGGGGTTGTGCTTTTATGGTAATATTTGTTATTGAATATCTTGATCATTGGAAGAATATGTAGGAGTTTAGAATGTAGAGATGCAATGGACTTGGAAGTAAGTGAACAAGGTTTTTTTGTTCAATGACACCCTTACTAAGAGGCTCAGTGACGTAGGAGCTAACCCTGCAGCACTGCTGCCTGCTACAGTGCGAGTCAGCAGGCAGGCTTGTAATCAGAAAAACATCCTTCTACCTTTGAAGCCAATATGCTTTTTTCTCTATGGGAGGCAATATCACCATCCAATTTAGAAGTGCTTTGTAATTGAGAGTCACAGAAGGCTTTATTTCTATGAGTCTAAGGATTTGAACATTAACTTAGGGATTTTCCACAATACTTTCTCCACTCTGAAAAAGGTAGTCACTTTGCTGAGTTTCCCCAAAAATTTGAAAAGTTCAGGCGGACAGTTTAATAATAAATTTTAGTTGTAAATCAGAATTGCCTTTAACTGCTGCTTTTCATCTCACTAGTGTATGCATCAACTCTTTTCCAAATCAGATAGTATCTTTCAGACAGGAAGCAGAAGATAGTAAGTCAACTTCTTACTATTCAAAAGCATAATTTAAATTTCTAGTTAGAATTTTAGGCTTGCAACCAAGATAATACAGAAAAACTACAACTTCATTTTGGAGCCTTCAAAGATGAATAAAATTACAAGTTACGAGCAAATCATACTGTAAATGTAGATTGGTTGAAATGTTGCCTCACAATTTACAATTTACTTAGGATATTTTTACATGGCTGTTGTCTAGTTGTGGTGTAGTTCCTTCTCCCCTCTCTTCCCCCCCCCCTCTTTCTTAATTTCTTTTGTGTTTTCATGCTGTTTGCCATCTGTACTGGAACCTCTTGCACTCTCCTCGACGGTAGCACTTACTTCCTCTTGTAGCCTCAGCTGCTGGAAGTTGATGCAGAGACCTGTAGGGTTCTCCTGCCTTTGAACTTGGACAATAAACCGCTTGTGACTATGCAGATGTTTGTTTTGTGCACTAAAGGCAGCACTGCACACCATTTCCTCTCTTCATCCTACACATGTCTACATACTTGAGTTGTAGAAATGGGCTTCTTGACACCAGAACAAAATGTTTTTCTTAAGAAGCAGGAGGGAGTTACTAGTACTCAAACCCGCAGCATAGCTGTCCAGTGAGATGTTTCAAAAGTACTGGTATGCAGGTAACCATGTCTTGTATTCTCTCTCTAACCAGATTGTTCACTCCTCCTGCATTTCTTTTGCCATTAATGCCAGGCATTATGTTTGTGAGCGTGCTGGGGGGTCAAGCCTTTAGCTGGCAGGAGGAGGTGGTTTTGGTGTTAGAACTGCTCTCAGATCATCTTGTGCTGCTACTCAGCTGTTTCTTCAGTGCTGTGCCCTTGATTCCTCTGATGGGACATCAGACAAGTTCTCTTGCTCATGCTTGCCTTGCTTCCCCAGGCACTGCACCAGCATACCAATACCTGCCTCACTTATACAGTGCTTGTTAAAGATGGTCTAGAAGTTTACTGTGATGTTAACTGTATGTTGTTTTAATAAGGACCACCTCTGTGAGTCACAGCAGATGAGCACCTGTAGCTTGGAGTCTCATGTTAACCTCAGGAGAGTAGAAGAGAGTCATGGTGACGGGGAGCAGCAGTTTGATTGCCAACTCTGACAGTGAGATGCACCATAATCTCTGTAGCTCTTAGGTCCTTTGTGCCCAACTTTATTAACATCAGGACAAGGAATGAAGATACTGTGATCATCTCAACACCTTTTCTCCCCTACTGCAGTGTGTATGGAGTGACAAAAACATTCTTTCCTTGTCAGTATATGACAGCAGCAAGAGGAGAGAGACTGTGTCATCTCTTTTTTACTCCTGGCAGCAGGCAGGCAGGAAGAGATGAGATGTATAGGCCTTCTCCCACACTCTCTCCAATGCTCAGTAGCATAAGAAAAGCCAAGTTAGAAAAAACTAAGAGGAAGCATAAGGAACTGAAAAGGAGCTTTCAAGATAGACAACTGTGTCTTTGGAACACAAAAGGAGTGGACATGAGAGATAGGAAGAGTAACAGTGAGATGGGACAGGCAGTGTACCACTGCCTGGCACTGGGCTGTGTAGAATATGGTAGCTCTGAGCCAGGAGTCCTGTCGTGTGCTCCGCTTTGATGACCAGCAGCCGGTGCAAGGTCATGGCACGCTCCTGGAAACAGGAGTGGTGAATCTTTGAGGGAAATGCTTACCCCAAAAGATTAGAGGGTGAAATGCTTTTCAGTCTCTTGACTTTTGATCCCTGTGCATTTCACACCTTGTTACTTTTCTTCTTTCATTTTTAGCATTGATTCCCCAGGAGCTTTTTAATTTTTTGTTGGGGACTATGTTTTTAACATGTCAGCAAAAACCCCCAAAAACCATAAAGTTCAAGTCAGATCTCAGCTTAGATGACTCCCTCTGGTGGTTTGGAGGTTGACTGGGTTGAAGTTGGTAGTGTTCCTTTAAGATTGCAAATGATAAAGAAAATAAAGCCAGGCCAGCTGAGCTCTGCAGCAAGGCAATTCTGGGAAGATTATCACCCCATTAGTGCTCCTCATTCTGCCATAGTTGTGATCTTGTCAGTACTGTGGTTTTCTAGCTATCATCTTACACCTGGAAAGCATTAACACAGGCTTCAGTTCCATGTAGAATTTTTTCAGATGCATTTGTTTGTGGAAGTAAGTTATCTCTTGCATTTGACGTGACATAATAATTATAATTCCTTTCTCCTGAGACAACTGTTTCGTTCTTGTGAATGGTTTTTTGCCACAGCATTTCCTTTCTGATTTATTTGTTTTATCATTTTAAACCCCTTTGAACAAAGAGATGCTTGGTTTTGTTCCTTATTTAATTGCCATAGTTACACTCTTTCCTGACTAGTATGTTTGTAAGCATTCATAACTTCTTTTGTGTTAGTATTCCAACATCTGGACTTAAGGGTCCTTGATAAGTGCTTCTGATCCATAGTAAGTGCTGGCTGTCGTCTTCCATGAAGCTCTTACTTAAGCAGTTGCGTTAGGACATCAAATATGTATTGCCTTCTATCTTCCTAACAGAGGGGAAAAAAGGAGTTGGAAAGACTAATAGCAATAAGGGAAGTGTTGCTGTAGTTAAAAAAGGTATCCCACTGGTGCAGGAGAGGTTGTCTCAAGTCAGTCTGCTTTGGTGCATAGCAAAGAGGCATGTTTCTACTTCTTCAGAAAAGGTCAGTATGGGTCTCTGTCTAACATATCTGTTATCTGGCTGGTGACCTGGCCAAGCTCCTGCTTGACAAATCTGTCCCTTTCACACATTGATGCATGGGCTAATCTTGTATTCAGCCCTTCGCTAGAGGGAGAAGCCCTGAGCAATGCCATAAATCAATGTCCTACCTCTCTGAGACTGCTTCAGAGAGCCAGCTCATGTCATGGGAGTCTTTTCTCCCTCTCCAATAAAAATAACCGGATATACAGGATAAGGTTATTTCCTTTTCCTGACACTGAATAACATCCTGACACCTCCATGCCTCAGACTTAATGTACACATGAAGAAGCAATTACATGACATACCATTTCCTCCCCATCTTCCGACGTGATTCAGTTGCTTCATGTTCCCATGTCCTCTCAGCACTGGTTGACCTATCCCTTGTCACAGGTGTCCCAGGACCCTCAGGACTGGCAACCTGCACAAAGGTGGTGGAGGAGGTGTTCACTCTGGGCATTGTACCTGCTCCGAATTCCCTGCAGGAGGGTTTCTTTTGCAGTTGACTGAATGAGGATTAGGTTCCTGAACTAGGTACTGCTGTAGATATCATAGATCTCTAACGTGGGTGCTTGCCTTTTTGAGGCACGGCATCCTGTGGATTGTTGCTTTGCACCACTGCAAACCCAATAGCAAGGTAGATGTGTTAAATGATGGTCTGATCTGCAAAACCAAAAGGAAATTCTTCTGCAGGAAATAAGGTGAAATATGTGGTTGTGCATGCTGCAGGCTTTAGGCAAGAGAGTAATTTATCAAGGAGGAAGCTGTATCATCCTTTTTGTTAATGCTGTACATGTGCATTTTTACTCAAGTGCTTGACAATATCTATTTTACTTTATGACTGACAGTAAAAAAGTCACCCCTATGCTGTAGGATTTAAACTGGAATACAGTGAGCCCTTGGCATTGGTGCTGTTACTCTTGCCAAGGCATGGGAGTGTCACTTGTAGGGGAATGTATCCTTGTAGGGACCTCATTGGGGTGCCTAATGTACAGCTGAGAGGTAGACCGTGCCTGTGCCAGGCGCTGCGAGAAACGGCAGAGCACATCATCGGATGACAGCATATCATGCAGGGCAAAGAGGACTTTTCTTGGCCCTTTTTTTCTGATGTGTGCAACTGCGTACCTGAATGATTTAAGTGACGTTTTGTCTATATGCTGCTATGCCTGTGTTCAGTTGTTCTTGCTGCCCCTCCCTGACTTGCTGGCACAGGGGGCTGCCATTTGCTATTTCAGATGCTGTTTCCCAGTGCAAAAAAGGGACTATATGGAGACTATTGGTTTATAGTCATCAAATCCGTTGGGAGAGAGGCTGGTTTCTCTGGGTTCCCTGTGTCTGCAATGGAAAGAGGAGCAGCTATCCTGGAGAGCAGACCAGAGCACATGACACTTGGCTACTGCTCTGAATCAGTGGCTGAAAGAAGCAGAG
Organism: Sakesphorus luctuosus; assembly: GCA_013396695.1. Lineage (NCBI taxonomy): Eukaryota > Metazoa > Chordata > Aves > Passeriformes > Thamnophilidae > Sakesphorus > Sakesphorus luctuosus. The sequence goes on along the minus strand of VWZD01012783.1, from coordinate 236,072 downwards.
TGGAAGATGAACTCTTCTAGGCCACAGTGATAATAAAAACCTATTATGAGGGAACCCGCATGGATGGAAAGCAAACCTTACCTTCAGTTCCCTCACCCAGTTCTTTTTTCTGGTTGTATTCAGGCCTTGGTCTGACAGGTCATGGGGCCCATGTGTGTCTTATCTCTGGAGGGTCTAGAAGGAAAGAGAAGGGGGTGAGCAACCAGGGACAGGAGGGAAGGTGGGCCCATGTATTTCCTTCAGAGCTCACAGTTAATCAGCTAACAGAGATCAGCCAAAGCTTCAGTCCATCTGCACCTTCAGTCCATGACTGATCTGGTTTGCAGTAGCCTTCTTAGCCCCTGTCATATGTTCTTGCCTTCTCCTTCATCTCACAGTGGCAGTGAGAGCTGATATGAAGGATAATCTTTTTTACCTTGTTAATTTTTAGCAAGATCAACACCCTAAGCAGGCATAACACATTTTAGCACAGATGTGCTCCTCTAGATCCAGCTTAGGTCAGCTTAAGTTGCACCACTGCAGTGTGCAAAGGGCAGTCAGATGCAGATCGTCATTTAACAGCAAGTACAAAGATAAGCAATGAGGTTTCACCTCCCTTGTAACACCAACTTTGCTATAATATTACTAAGTTCTGCTTTTGATAGTGCCTGTGGTAAACAGGATGGCTGCTGGGTTTTTGTTCTGCTGGATTTCCTTTCTCCTCAAAAATTGTGTAGGTCTTGCTTCCAGAACACAAAGGTGAACTCATCCTTCCCCTTCATTACTTTCTCTGAATATCAGAGCTTGGGTTTGCCTCCCTGCTGCTGTCTGAGGTCAGCTGTATTTTAAGCGTTGATAAGTGGCCCATGGTAGAGAAAGCATGGCCAGATACAGTCCTGTCAAACTGAAGGGTTTTGGGTTTTTTTTCCCCAATAATCACTCTGAGATGCCCTCATCTCAAGCTAATACTCCTTCATTTAAAACTGCTTTTTAAAAAAAGTACTATAGGTTCTTTGTAATAGTCAAACTTTGTACTGAAATGCCCTTTCTCTTGCTTAAAAACACCAAACCACCCACTCCTTGGTTTTTTTCCTCTCTTTTTTTAAAGAAGTTTAAAAATTGAGGGTACAAAAATTTTTTGAAAAGGATGAGTAAGTTACAAGGCCACTGTAAATTCAGTCATGGAATAAGGTAAAGCACCTTCTCCTTAGATCACACAGTAATTTAGTGAAAGCTGAGAATAAAATCTCCATTTCCCAGGTGTTGTGTTTGTACTGTCTTCACCTTCATCCAGGCAGCTTCTGTCTTTTGTGTGTGGGTACTTAATGCCACATGAAAAACACATTGTTCCTGTATATGCCACATTTGTCAAACAGTGGTTTGAGATTTAGATGGACATGGCTGATAGAAAGGTCACCATTCTGTACTGCCACAAGAATGAGCTCGTCTGTGCATCCATTCATTTGATGAACACAGCTGCTGTTGAGAGCCATAAATGGCTTCCTAGAGCAGCCCTTAACAATAGATGTCTCATATTAAAGAGGGTGCAATATTCTGTATTTTTATGCTGAAAAGGTAGTTTTCTGAGTTGACCTGACCTTCATTTTTTCTTAAGTATTAAGCATCCCTGTATTCAGATGTTTATGTCTACAGTCTTTAAAGGAATGTAATTAATGCCACAAAACTTTGTTCTGTGTTTTTGCAGAAGAGTTTGTCAGTCTTTCAGCTCCAAATCTCATGTATTCATCACATAGATTCTTCTATCCTCTTCTGCTTATCCAAATGTTTCCCATTTAAGATGCCTGTAATGGAGCAAATGATTCTGCTCTTCCAAATTTATTTTTTGCCCCCCACCCCTAAACATATGGGGAATATAGAGGGAACATATGGCTACTAAGTAAAACATCTTGGTAAATAGAGAGGAGCATCCTGCAAAACAGGGTGTTGTATATGGCTGTCTAGCACCTATGTAAAAAGGTGATGAAAGTATTTCATTTTGCTCTCAAACAATTAAGGTTCTTGCTATTCCTCCCTTCCCACATTCAGAGAGCATCAACAGAGGCACTTGAGCAATGGCAGAAGGTATTGGGATATCTGTATAGGGCAGGGGGAATATAATGAAGGCATTCAAAAACCCATTTTCAGAAGGAGACCTGAAACTGCTATCAAGGTAATTTTGGATTCTTTTGCTTGGGAACACCATCCTGAAATCACCCATGCACAGAGGAGTTCAGAGGAAGGATGTAGGTGGTTTGAATCCAGCCCAGATCAGAGGCAGATGTGTTTGGCATTATACAAGCAGTGACTGGCCAGACAGTGTGTTCTTTTGCATAGCTAATGAGTGCAGGTTTCTGTAAGACCAAGTGCCTGAGACGGGCACCGCACTGAGCTGATGGGGTGTGCACTGCATGGCAGGAACAAGGACAGCACCTTTTCCTATTACATTTCAGTGAACAAATGCATAGATCTGAAGGTGCAAATTGGAAAAAGTCTGGCACTCGTGCGAATGCTGGCAGTCTTGTCAAGTCTTGTCAAGAGGCTGCCAGATGCAGCCTCTGCAAGGCTCCTTCTTCTCCTGGATCCACTATTGGCTACATCATTGAAAGCTTTTACTTGCCTTAAATTTCCTTTGGCAGCAAGTGTTTAGGTCTTTTTACTTGGAGATTTAAGTCATAAAATTTCTGGCTAAATTATACTGACATATTAAAAAAAATATTTCTCTCCCACAGGAAATGGGAATGTTTGGAACTTTACATCTTATTTTTACAAGGTTTTAATGAAGCAAAAGACTGAAACTTTGCAGAGGAGGGAAGTTTTAATTAAAATCATTAGGTGCTTTAGAACTTAAATATGTTTGTTCTCCTTTGTTAAATAGGAATGCTGAAGGGCTTTCCTCATTTGTTTAGATTTTTTTAAAAATCACCTCTGTCTGCACTGTCCATTCATCCTCATGGTTGAGATATGCTTTGAAAGTATCTTTCCTGTTGTTCCACACCCCTGGTGAATCTTCAGTGCTTGTTCAGCTCGGGTATGAACTGCTTGTAGGTCTGCTGGAAAATTTTTTCCTAGCAAGTTGGCTTACAACCAGCTTTTTCTCTTCAGGCTACTGGCTCTTCTGATCTGAATCTCTCCTTCAAGAGTGCTGTATACCTGGGTGGTTAGAGGACTCTTTCTGTGGAAGGTGGGAGATGCTTGCTTGGCTCACTGGTAAAAGGAGGCTGAGCTCAGCAGCCTGGCCGGGTGCCATGAGCAGTGATATTCCAGACCAAGGAAGGCTTTTGCCAACTCCTCTCTCTCAAGCAATTTTGTAAATATGGGTCTAGGGGAAAAAATATACCTAGTTGTAACTTCCCAGTAGACTTCTATAATAATTACAAGCAGTTTGGGAGTGATTGACACAGTTTTGGGCAGGATTGTTTGTTCTTTAAGCAAATTCACTGCTGTTTGGAAGTTGAGAGAGAAGGCTCATGGTGAGGTTAACCTGGTTCATCTGCAGCAGGATCTGGGTATTACAGTTCTGCTGAGTTTTCTGACAAGCCTTTTTCATGCCTGAAGTTCTTTATTTTCTCAAAATTTGACCTTATTGGTCAAAACCAATGCTAATTTGGGATGAAATTGTCTTTAAGACAAGGAAAGAACCTTTAACTGGAACATTGTGTCAGAAAGACCTGACTTGCAGAACACTTAAATACTGAGCACTTACTGTCCTTGCCTTTCATTCTAGGTAAAGAGTTTCTTTTTTTTCCTCCTATCAGCATTTTGTTTCTTCAAAGAAGACAAAAGCAAATGATACTCAAAATGCTTTGACAGCATCTCCTGACTGTCTTATTCTTGTTCCTCATAACCTGAAAGTCTCTGTAGACAAGTAAAAATACATCTCCAAGTTTTTGATGACACTAATTGTTTAGAATTTGTAACTTGCCTTTGGAGTCCAGTCATTTGGACCTTGCTATTTGTAGTAAGACAGTGTTTAGAAATACAGCGTGGGACACCAGGATCATATGGTTTCCAGCCCTGCACAAACGTCGAACCAAATTTGCTGCAATGGTCTTGTTGCCTGAAAAGTTTGTGGGAAAAACTTCAAGCCGATTTTGTAGAAGATTAGATGAGTAGGCAGTGGCTTTAATGAGCTGTGCTCGCCCAGGAATACATTGACACGCACGCGTGCAAACTCTAATTTATAGGGCTTTTATCATATAGTCTATCCAATCATTATTTTACACATCTTCCATTTCAAATTTGTCCCACCCCCTCAGGATATGAGTCAGGGGTCGGTGGGACCCCTTCTTCATAATTTTCCTCTTCCTCGGACTTCTGGAGTTCTTCCAGTGTTCTGACTTCTGGGTCACTCTGCCCTGTGTTTATATCTCCTTTTGATATTCTTCAACCTTCTGCCTTGAAAAGAGACTAAACAGCTGAAAGGATTTGAGCTATTGATACGGGACAGAGGTAACAATAGACAAACTTAAGCTGTTAGAAATATTAACACACTAAATCTGCCTTTGTTACAGCTACTGTATTCCTAAAATCTACAAAATGTGAAAATCAAAAATCAAAAAACCCTTCCTGCATCAGTCTTGTACCTTTCTGAGCAGTGTTTGTGCACATGCTCCCAAACAGGTCATGGCACCTCCCAACTACATACTGCCATGGTTTCACCATTAGTATATGATGTGCGTTGTATTTATGCCTGCAGCTTCATCTGAGTTTGGCACTTTGTTCATCCCCGAGTGGGCATACAGTAAGTTGGATGTAGAAGCTGAGTTATAGATGACTGTCCTGAGGAAAGTGCAGCTAGGTGTGAAATGGTGGGGGTTGGTTGGATAGAGAAACCACAGCAGCGGTCTTTTAGGTAATACCCAGTTTTAGACTGAATCAACCAGGATTCCTTGAACTTCCTGTGAATGTAGTCTTTGTTTCTTGGTGATATTCACATGACAGAAATGACAGATTACCACCAAAGTGACAACACAATAGATGAGCACTAGGATGAAAATGTATATCCAGGTAGAGAGAACAGGTCTGATGCTTCAGTAAACACTCTCTCTGTACTGACAAACTAGGTGCAGGAGGGAAGATTCAGCCAAAATGCAGATTTTGCAGAAACTGAAAAGATTAAATGTTTTTAATTGGTTTATCTGTATTTTTGTGCCCTTTAAGGTTTGCTGTTAGATTTGAAATGGAACAGGAACAGAGTAACTTGAGGCAAATGACTGCAGGTAACTTGAAGCTGAAGGTCAGCTGTGTTTAAGTTACTCACTATCTGTTGATAAGCTCAAATAACTCTAATGGCTTTTCACCATATAGTTTTCTTTCCCAAGAACTGCCCTGGCTTCTCCTTATCTCTCTACCTGGTTTTGTTTTATAAATACTTCTGTTAAGAGCTTCAGTAACTTACTTGATGCAGAAGTAGCAATTTGCTTGCCTAGAATGCACTGGCATCTCTCTCTACTCCCCCTCCCCCTTTCCAGGAGATGCTGTCCAGTCCTTTGGTCACAGCAGCCACTTTCAGGGCAAGGGGATACATTCTTGTCAGCAGTTTGGCCACTGCACCCCTGGGTTCATCCAGGCTGAGGAGATGTGCACTGCCCGCACTTCATGACCTATTGGTCCTTAGTTAATCTTTTTGTTTCAACTCTTTCCCAGTACTCCAGACTAGCTCTAACTCATCTTTGTTTTAAAAGAAAAGAGCAGCCCTAAGGTAAACATGTGGAAATCCAGTACCATATTGGGAGTACTTAGAGTATTCCTGGTTAAGGAAACCTGAATGAGGATAAAGTCTCCTTTAGCAAATTGTCAGAAGCCTGTGAGACTCATATTGTTTGCCAACATGTCCTTCCAACTACCCTTACTTTTTTCCCTGATTGGTATCTGTGCTTAATGCATTAATTCCTTCCAGAAAGTTTCCTTAGTATTTTGCTTATGTCTGGAGCATGGGCTAGTTACAGGATAGAGAATACTCCATCGTAGATGTCACGTCTTTAATTTCTTCACTGAGTTGCGAACCATTTCCTGTGTATTACCCACGTTTTTTCCCAGAATAATGAGTAACTATTTCTGCACTTTGCCATCCAGCTGCTATGGCTGCTGATGTGCTTCTCGGAGCTAGCACTTTATACTTAATGAAAATCAAGATTCAATTTCAGTTTAGCCTTGGAAGGGGCCTGGGCGCTACAGATGCTGCCCTGGCCATTGCAACTCCTTTACTCACTCCTGCCGGGCTTTTGCTACCAGAATGTCTACTTCCAAGTGGAGCTAGGCTAAAAACACAAGCAATAATATTTTTCTAGCCTTTTTTTAATAAAGGAATAAAGGAATCCTTAACTTAAGTAGCATGTGAAACATTTGTCCCTTGGCCATTCACTGAAGGTGCCCCAAGTGGCACATCTGTTTCCTGCAGCTGTTCTTGGTGTTTCTGCTTCTGTAGAGCAGTCATCAGAGCCCTGCTGGAAATCCTAACCACCCATGTGTCTGTTGGAGTGAAATATTTGCAGAACAGACAAACCAGGGAATTAATGCAGGAAGGTTATGCAGATACTGGGTTCTACATATCATTAACTTTAAATATTTTTGTTCTGATATTTCATCTCATTTTAAAAATGTGATTTTTTTTTAACTTCTAACAGGTTGAAGGCTGTTTCCAGGGGACCTGGAAATATGCACATTATTTTAGCCCAAAAATTCATTTGCTAGCAAATACTATTATTCATCTTACTGTTGAGTGAGTGAGCAAGAGTTACTTACAGTCTCACAGGAGATATTTTTTTCTATTCCCATTAGCAGAAACCTTGGGTTCCTTCTCCTCCTGCTGTAAGAACTGAAGATAAATTTAGTCAAATGTGGTCCACAATCCAATTTATACTTCCCTGGAGCAGGAGGAATCTGCTCTGTGACACTGAAGGATTTGGTTTTTTCCCAGCTGCTGTTAGTGGAATTTGAGGCTCTGAGTAACTGGGTTCAAATTTGTGAGTAAACCTTCCTTTGAGGTAGGCATTTGATTTTCTCACTCAGAAATTACACTTTTTACCAAAATAGAGCAGTACACAGACAAATGTATTTGAAGCATGGCATAGTTTATATCATCTTATTAAATAGGTGATGCATAAGAATACCTGTCTGTTACTACTACTCATTTGATAGTTACAATTAGCCAGAATGGTGATTATCTTTTTTACATTTATTAGGACTCCCACAAACAAAAAAAGTTATTCCATCATTATAGGGATTATTCTGTTGTTTGATTATTAAAAATACAAACTTGTTCTGCTCAAAGTTTGGCATACAGAGCTTCTTTTTTCTTTCCCAGAATGCAATGTTGTCCTGTTTCTTAAATCATCTATTGAGTCAAATTCAGTATTATTTGCTATGTGAAAATGAGACAAGACATTGAAATTTATTTTTGGATAATATCATAGTCATGCTCAGAAGACCAGTAATCCCACACTGGGACTTTCCTTGTGCAGACCCAGGTCAAGTCTCTACTGAAAAATTCTGCAGATCAAGGTCCGTCTGGTCTGATAGACTTATTCCTCAGCAAGACTTGCATTTTTACAGTTAAGTCTGTACAAGAAGTGTGAAGTGTGGTGATATGATTAGTTCAAATATATGCTGGGTGGTAAACACCATGTTTCCCAGTGAGGGAGGAGCCCTGATCCCCCACTGCCACAGGGATACCTCACCAAAGCAGGGTGATGGGGACAGTCCCTGGCCCGTGGTGCCAGCGAGGAGTGTGCTCATGGGCACTGGCTAATGCTCTGCCCAGAAGTGTGCTAGCAACCAAACCAGATTCTGTAGCTCTGGTGTGTTGCCCAAGACAGTGTCCTTCCCCCACTTAGTTGGACAGGGTAGACAGGACCTTAAGTAACTACGTGGATGTACTCAGGTGAGTAATTAGCATGGGATGTGGACACAAAGTTTTAAAACTGGTGTTGAAGGCATCTCGGTGACATAGCTGTTTGTCTCAGTGAAGAAAAGGAGCATCATGAATCTGTTGCAGAAAAAAAAATTGTTTTAGAGGAAAAACACAAAGGTGCTCTATATATTAAGTTTTTGGGGGTTAAATGTGTCAAAGCTAAAGGAGCAATAGTGCAAGTATTTCACTGTATGTTAGACAGGTTGGACTGAAAAGGTAAGTGGGTAAAATCCTAGCACACTGCACAGATTACAGTTTCCTTTTTGTCTTTAGCTGGACTGTTACATCACCTTGGGACTTAAAAGAGCTGTCGCTGAAAGTCATGTCTTTGTCAAATGCATGCTCTTATTTATGGCATGCAGCAGGTTGTGTGTGTCCTAAAAATGTTTTAGGGACCTCTTAAAGATGTGCCATGCATGGAGAATCATTTTCACAGAATGTAGGGAGGGCATTTTCTCTTTTTATTAATTCCTGAGTCTTACCACAGTGATAGTCATCAACGTACAGGAGATGCTGTATCTGACTGAGGTGCAGATTTCATGGCTTTCTTGCTTGTGCTGCAGTTCAGGAGTTCCTGTCCTGCACTGCTACTAGCGTAACTCTCAAGAGCTATGTCACCTGCCAGAGATTCAGAATATTTTTTTTTTGTCAAGAAAAGACACATCTCTCAACATTTAATTTCTAGAAAAAGCCTTCAGACATTTTCACTTGTCAGCTGTCCACCTGAGATATTAAGAAGGAAGGATGGGGTTTACCGTGACAGAGCTTAACAAGATGAAATGGTGCTGGTCTGGACGCAGTCGTGCTCTAGGATGACCCTACTTGAGCAGGGAGGTTGGACCAGATGGTGAGCCACTGTGGTCCCTTCCAGCCTTACCCATCCTGTGATTCTGTGCTCACATCTGTATGGTAGGGAGAATTCTGCTTCTCTGGAGGTAAAGAATGTGTACTAGTACTAAGCCTGCAGTCATTTCAGGATAGTGTTGGTGGACGGGTGGTGCTGTGTCTGTTGCAGAGTGGATCCTGCTGCACTATCCAGAGGCAGCTCCATCCTCAGCCTTGTGGCAGCCAAGGCAAGAACTTAACCTGATTTCGCCCAGTTTACAAGTAATGGAGCTAATTAAGCATATTAGATTTTTGTTACTGTTCAGATTGTGACAAACTGGGTTTCCTTTCCTACTGGACACCCTGGTTGGATTTTCGGTTTTCTCATGGAGTGTTCATATCAGTCCAGCATTCCTGACATTGTACAAAGAACGATTCAAAGGAGAACCATGAGTCACTTTTCTGTTCTACTGGCAGATACCTCATTGGTGAGAAGATAAAAAAGATTGGGGAATATTGAGTTTCCTTTTGATTTTCTCACGTGCCCCAAATTTAAGTCTGCTAGAAAAGGCTCATGGTGTCTTTAACAAGCATACCAAAAAAAGGGGATGATCAAAGCTCTTCAAAAGCTTCAGAGTAAGTTTTCACATCTAAACTTGACAGTTTAGATGCCCTAACTGGGTTTTTAGACACCTACTTCATGATCACCTGTCTGCTTGGCAGACAGAGATGGATGGACTCCTTCTCTCTCTTGCTGTCGCTCTCTCTTTTTCTCTCTCTCTCTTGCTCTCGTTCCCTCCCCCTCTCTGTCTCCCTCTCCTTTGATTTCCTATCTCAGGTTACAGAGCTTTACCATGAACACCACAGTTGGGGTATTTTCTGCTGTCCTTTGTTCTTACATGTGTTCTGGAGCTTGTTTGTTGTGTCCTGGTGGTTTGCAGAGCTGATTTGCTCATCTAGAGGTGGGGCAGTTGCATCTGCTCTTGCAGCAGGACATGAGGGCTGGGTCACACTGATGAAAGACTTTGCATCAGACTGTTGAGGCAGAGGAGGCATCTTGCACTTTGTTCTCTGCTCTTCTGGTTGGTGTTGTTTTGAGATGAGCTGGGGTTTTAGACTTGAGCAAAACAAAGTTCTGTCTTCTCTGAGGGACAGAAGGTTTTGTCCTCAGAGTCCCAGCTCCTGTCACCGCAGGGACAAAGTATGCAGTGCTCAAGGTTTGGTAGGACATAGTGCCAGCACTTAGTTATGTATGCAAAGGAGCAGTTGCCACAAAAGCAGTGGCGCTCAAAATGTGGTGCAGGCTGCCTGCCTGCTTAAATCCATGGTCGCTTGGCAGTAGCACTGTGGCAAAAGTGTCCTGCCAAGTCATGAGCTGGCACACTGCCACCTATTTAGTTTGGACTGTAGGCAGCCAAGTGACCAGCAGCTGTGGCTGTGAATAGCAGGAGGGTGCTAGTCCAAGAACAAGAAGAAAAGCTTCTTCAGCTACAGCTAGAGGTTTTTTTGGCTCTTCCAGACATGTCTTCCTACTTCAAAGGGAGCTGGAAGGTGGAAGGTGCCTTAATGCAGCTGCTCCTTTTGAATCTTGTCTACAGGGATCCCCCAGTTACAGGTTCTGGCTGGGGACATGTTGTTGCTCAGTCTGTGGCTGCAGGAGATAGGAGTGTGTTTGCTTGAAGGTATAGAATGAAATTTGCAGCTGCAAGGAGAGAACCTGTTGTTTCTCTGCTCTCTTTATTTCAGCATGACAACTGAAGTGACCTGTAAACAATTGTCTGCATCCTGCAAATGGCTTCTACAGCAGATTTCCTGCTAATGGCTGCATGAGGACTATTTTTATCTTTAAACATGCCAAAGTGCTTATAGGAACATGGTTTACAGTTTTTAAAGGGGTTGACAGATTTCAACAGGGGCTCCAGATTCCTGACTCTTTGTACAGCCCTTCAAATACTGGGCATGATTTTCACTCCCCATCCATTTCTGTACTACAGCCTGAAGACATGTTCTGTCATAGGTAACCTCAACCACACTCTCTAAAACCCCCAAACAAACAAAAAATCTGAAATTCATTCTTTGGGAAATAGCACAAAGTCAAACATTAAGTTTGGTGCTGGGATGTGCATTGCAGAGGTCATACTTAAAGTGGAAACATGTATAAAGCTGTATGCTCAGTGTACTAAGTGAAATTGGCAGGTGTCAGGGTAGAACAAAGTCCACAAAAGCCCTGCCTTTGGAAGCTGAAGGGCATCACGGTCTCTGCAGCCACACTTCTTGCATGCTGAACACAGGGAAGTGATTTCCACTGGTCTGTCATAGAAGGTTAATGTTGTGGTACATGCTCATGATCTATTTAAAGGCATTTCTGAAACAGCCTGCGAGATCCTCACTCCAGCATCTCTCATCAGCTGTCAGACTGGTGGAATTTCCTGGCTTTTGAAGTGGATTTTCCTGCTTGTGGTCAAGGAAAATGGCAGCAAGGACCTGGGAGAGAGTGTGAGCCAGACTGCCTGCCGACCACAGAGCTTCTCTTGCCATTTGTCATAGAAATACTTAAATAGCTTTCTAGCCATGGCTCTGAGAAATACAGACTTGGTCAGCACTAGTACCTTTAGGTTGTGTATCTCAGAGATGAGTATTGGCAGCGGGGTCAGAACACCCACCACAGGTCTGATAACCACCTCTCATCATCTTCATGTCTGTTGAGAAAAAGGATCGTGTCCCTGGGTGATGTGGGAGCACTGATCCTGGGGGTGACATGGCATTAAGGACTACTAGTGGTGCACAGGAACACCTCCAGTCCTGATGCGGTTTCTCTGCTGGCAGCATCTTCAGTGGGCTGGAGATAAGTGCTTTCCTGAAACAAAATCTGAACTGCAGATGTGGGCCAGCTGCATGCAGCTGGACCAAAGCTCTGCTCATCTTGGCAGAGGAGCTAAAAACAAGTTCTTACAAAGGCAATGGCCAGGATGAAACAGGAATGATCAGTCCCCCCATGCAGCACCCCAGAGTCTAGCAGCAGGCACAGGCGTGAGCAATTCTTAATGCTAAATAACTGAAGTGCAATGAGAGGCATATAAGACTCAAGTGTCTTTAAGAAGGAACTGCAAGATGATTAATGCTCCAATAGCTGCTTAATTACAAATGCATGTCGGTGACCAGATGATATCTAGGCTGAATTTAAGGTCTGAATCTTTTCCTATGAAATATGATCTGAATATCATAAGCATGACAATGAGGGATATGTGTGTTGATAGCTCACTGAGGTAAAAAAAAATCACTAAGTCTAATGGTTCAGAAATACAAAGTCTAAGATACTATGGTTTTAGTGCATTTGGTGAGGCATTTCTGAATATTTTAAAGCTAACTTTTTTCTTTTTTTCTTTTTTTATGAAGGAAGTATTTGAGAAAAGATGGGAGGTGATATGGCTTTGTTTAGTTACCCGAGCAGACAAAACCTGCAAATATAACTGTGCCTTGTAAGAGCCTCATTATACTCTCAGATAGTTCTGAGAGTTACTTGCTTTTGTAGTCTTTTGCAGGGTGAGGCCCTGAGGTTGTTTGTATAATTACAGTAATACCACTGGATTAATGTGTCTGCATATTTGGTATATTGTAATCATGACTTAAATATAGCTCTTTGCCGGGCAGGGTGAGGCAGCAGGTGGGAGGCTTGCAGTGCAGCTGAGAGGGTGACAGGGAGACATGTCTGGTTCTGTGGCACCTTCCAGAGCTTTCAGCAAACACCACACCCCATGCCAGGGCTGTTCTGCAAGCACGAAAGTTAGTTCCATTTAATGGGAGCTAAGGGTGACAGGGCTGCAACAGCTCTTGTGGGGCTCTGGCAGGAAGCATCTTGCAGCAGGTGTGATGCTGTGCACCATGAAGCATTCTTCAGAGTTGCTTTGCTCAAGAGTTGGTAATGAGAGGTTGTGGTGGTTTGAAAGGTCTCCAGCATCTGAAAGACTAGGCATACCTGGTGCAGCATGGCCAGAGCACTGCAGTACTGTGGGGCAGGGATGCAGGTGGGCCTTGCAGTGGTGAGTTCTGCGTTAGAATGGCAACCTGCATGCAAAGTATTGGTCTCTCAATGGGTTAATTTGGTTAATACTGTGTATTTATGAGTTGTGCAGCTGCTGAGGTCTGGAGGGGTTTTCTTGTGACTTTCTGAGATGCTTGATGGAGTTCAGTGCTTTTGTGTGTGTGGAAGTGAAGGTGAAGAACTTTATTCCATGCTAGTGTGCAGCCAGTATCATCATTGTGTGTCACATGGTAGTGCATCTCCCCACAGGTTCCTTCAGGTGAGGCACTAACCTCTAAGTGGTTACATATATCTTCTCCAGGGTAATGTGGTGCATTACTGCAGTGCTGTGTAGGTCATTATTTGTGATACTGTACTGTGTGCGAAGAGGTAACCTTGTGGAGTTATTTCTGATTACGATTTGGGTGATGTCAGTAGTTCAGCTTCATCTGCTCTGACTTAACTTTCAAAATAGCTATAAGCTTGTCTCCTTTTGCTTTCATTGGTGCATGGATTTAACCTCTTGTCAGAAGAAAATAAAGGTTTATTGAAAGGTTAGAGTTACATCTTCAAGACTGGCACAAACAAAACCTATTTCTATACTTAATGCAGGATTTCTAGAGGATGGTGCTAGTGAGGGCATAACTGAAATAGTTTTTACCATTAAAATCTTCAGAAATAAAACTTTAGTCAGAGTTTATTAATTTAGTTGCAGTCACATTCACTGCTTTCTTACTTTGGTCATCTGCAAATCTTGGACAAAGGGTAGAGGGGGCACTTTTTCCTCTTGGTGTTATTTCAGTTTGTTCAAGGTGCAGTATAAATGGATGGGATTCCTTTTGAGCCAGCCCTGGCCAGAAAACCAATGAGTATGACTCAAAGCTGCTAAGAGGATGAAGGAGAAGGTGTTAACTGGTTCAGGGTTTAAATGGGCCTGTTCCTGGCACAGAATAGGCTGGCAATTTGACATCAGCCACCCCACAGAGTAGAACAGGACAATGTCATTGTCCATTACAGCTGATACCAATTCAATTTTGAATTTAAATGTACCAGCAAATTAGAATAAAGTCAGGCACCCTTCTGTTGCCAGCTTCACTTGTCTCTGTATCTGTGGAGTTTGGACTCTACTTGATACCTTCTTGTGTTGGGTATTTGTTTCTTTGAATAAAGGGCAGCAATTTTCCATGCCACTCTTTTAGCCCTAGGGAAATCCCACGTGTGAAATGGTTAAGGAAGATAGCATTGCCTTGGTGCATTTTTCCAGAGCAGTAGGTAATGAGTAGTCTGTGTTAGTTAATAGTGCTTGGACAGTTCTGATTTTGTCATACACAGCCACTCAGGCTGCCTGGCTGTTACGCCAGTATTTGTTGTGGAGTTTTGATAATTGTTGGGTTGGGTATTTTTTTTAAATCCACAGCTCTCCGTTATCAGAAAATGGAAATCACAACATTTGCTGATCTAATTTCTTATTCATTGTCATCTCCTCAGCCTGCCAGTATGGCATTACACACATTATTAGTAAAAGAAGAATTAAAAAGTGCAGGAGCAGAATGACCTGAAAGACTGGAAAAACAGCTATTGAAATAATTTCTGGACTGACTGTGGTCAGCTGGCATGAGTGGGACAGGCATCTCCCCTTTTTCTGCTTCAGCAGGAGGCCAGAGGCTGAGCCTTTGGAGTCAACATCTTCCTTGTCTTTGCTGAGATTCAGATAGCCAGAAATTATTAATCTTCTTTCATAAAGCTGCAGTCCCCCGAACTCCCAATTTACCACCTTACTCAGAGCTTGTACATTTCCATCAGATTTCAGAGATTATGCTTCAATTTTGTTTTTTAATATACAAGTTTGAAGGGAGCCACTACTGTCCACTGGAAATCCAGACATCATTAAAAAGCTAATGCAGTTTATCATATTTTATCTGTTGTCCCTCATTCATTGTTTCTTTTATTTCTATTCATATATTCCTGTTTCTAAAATCTTTCTCATTCCTGTTGCTATGGTAAAAGCCTGTCTAAAAAAGAAGAATTATAGCAGCAAGATACACTGACCTACAAAATAATCAGAACATAGTTGTTCCATACAGAATTCTGCTTTTGAAGTAACTGCTAGAAAATCTGTGGTGGGAAAGTGAGATGGCCACAGTGTAGGGACTATGTACATGGATCTGAATTTAGTAAAAACTCCAGCTTATGGACAAAGTTGCTGCTTCTGATCAGTGAATCTGTACAACTGGTTTCCCATATGCAGGAATTTTCCATGATTGCAGTATTAACAGTAGTGGACACCCAAGAAAGTGGTCTTGGGTTTTTGTTGTTAACCTTCCAGCTCCAATGTGATTGTCTCCTCTATGTGCATGAATGCCATTGATACAGTGTTGTGTTACACTGGCTCACCCTTGCTGGAGGCATGGTTTCTTTTCCAGCAAACTGATTTGAAATGAAGTGAAAACCAAACTATGAATTTTTTGGTTCACCTCTCAGACTATAAAAATGGATGGTCTCATTAATGATTAACACAGCAGCTGGTAGCTCGAAGGAGATCTGGAAGAAAATACTGCAGTGTCTCCTTCCTCCAATAAATATATTGTCTGAACAGCTTTCTGCGCTCACACCATCTTCAGTGTACACATTTGCATCCCAGCTGGGTGGATCTCTGTCTTCATACCTGCTTTTAAGATCAGTAAGGATGCACTAGGTCCTTGTTGCCTCAGATCATTTTTGGCAATGGTGCTACTACTTACTGGTTTCCAGTTCTATGTGATGTTAGCATGGTTTTTAGAATGCTCTTCTATTTCCAACTCTGCTGTGGGCATCTAAGATTTGCAACATCTTGCCCACAGCATGATTACATCATTAAGAGTCAAGTAAGAGTTCACAACAATTTTGCATTTACAGGGACATCACTTCTGGCTGTTTTGCTATTAATAAGTCCTTGTTACAGCATTAAATTGTTTAAAATGTATGCATACATTATGGCCACAAAATGTTTACTCCTATGTTTACTCCACAGTATTGGATTACACTGTTCCTGGGCAGCTGACAAAACTGTAATGAACCCGAAAGAACTGGAGGGATGTTTTTAGACTAAGTGTTCTCATAATGGAATTAACTGCTTAACACTCAGGAAATAAAAGTGCTAAAATAATAACAACCAAAATAAAAAATGACAAAACCAAAACCTAAAATAAAACCCCAACCACAGAGTAACTGTGCATTTGACAAATGGTGGTAAGAAATCTGGAGGCCTGCTACTCCAAAAGTGTGAGTGTATATTCTCATCTAAATTACCTGGGGTTTTATGTTAAAAAGTATACCACAGTCTCTGGGACCTTGTGCAAATTTTCAAATAGTTATCTCCAAATATAAGTACACTTTTTCCTCTCTATTCACTGTAAAATATTGGTGAATGCATGTCTAGTATACCAGTTCCCTCTCTGGCAGAGATGGGGCAGATACAGCAGCTCACCTGTGCAGAGTTACAGTGGATAAAGCCTCCAGAGTTTATCACAAGGTTGTTTTCACGGTGTACATGATGATACCACCTAGCAGCCAGCAGGCTGATCCTTGCCCAGAGGGTGCATGTTTATCCTGCCACTTATCAGGGCGGTGGAAGGAGCTGCTGCTGAAGTGGTTGGACACCACCTCCTGCAAGGAGATCACTCCCAGCTAAACGTTGTGCTAATGCGAGAGGCCAGGAAGAGGGTGGGAGGTGGAGCAAATCTGCTGCTCACCTGAGCCCAGAAGAGTCCTGAGCCCCTGCCACAGCCATTTGTGAGACAGACAGCAGGTGGGAGGATGCCAGGCATAAGCATGTGGTGGCAAAAGTGAGAGCTGCCACTGCTGTGTCCCACCACAGGACCTGAAATCCAGATCCAGCTGGTATAGCTGTGTGGCTGAAGTATGCTGGAGTGTTTGTAATTTTGGTTGGTATCTCTCCATTCTCATTTGCTTTCACTGACCTGAGTGGTTGTGTGTTTCTTTCATTAGAGATCCGAGCTCAACTTGTTGAGCAGCAGAAATGCCTGGAGCAGCAGACTGAAATGAGAGTGCAACTTCTTCAGGATCTGCAGGATTTCTTCCGCAAGAAGTCGGAAATAGAGATGGAGTATTCCCGAAACCTGGAAAAACTGGCAGAGAGGTTTATGGCAAAAACAAGAAGTACCAAGGATCATCAGCAGTACAAGTAAGAGAGAGTTGCTTCCCTGTCACCCCCATATTAGCTGTTGCTGGAGTGCTGTGCCACTGTTTGCTTCTGCTGGTTTTGAGCTCCTTGAGGTTAAGCCCAGGTTCAAAGGCCTATTTAAAATCCCCACTGCTGTTTAGCAGCGTAGCAGTTCCCACTGCAGCTCAAGGTAGATTGGTGCCTAAATGCTGTTGTTGATTTGGCCCTCTGAAGTTAATTCATGTAAGTGGTTTCAGTTTCTTGTAAGGTACATTGCACAAATATGATCCCTAACCAGCCATATGGATTTTAGACCACCCAAAATACAGCCAATATATAAAAGAGATGCAGAGCACAGAAGTGCTTGCAAGCTGTATGCTGATCTGTACTGGAGTTGGCAAGATTTTAGAGTGTCTAAACGAAGGTCAATCAGTGTTACAGCGAAAGAAGACAATTTTGACTGAAAAAGGCAATTAGAAAGAAATCTATTTTGATTTGTTGTTGCACATGAACTTTGCTGCCTCTTGACCCCTGGATTTCTGGAAATCAATATAATGTGAACTTTATGCCTTGCTTAGAATTTAATGTATCCCCTTTTATGGCAAAATATCTTTTGTGCAGAACAGAAATGGTTAGGTAGTATCTGGCAAAAGCTGTGTATGGTATGTTTTCTAAAGTGTTTCAAGTGCATTGCTTGCTGATACAGTATTATCTGGTTATTTTTCTTACATGAGCTAATTATTGAATGCGTTTGTCTGGCCCTATTACGCTTAGAGGTATAAAACAATGTTTTACTGTTTATAAAATTGAAAAATAAGTACCTTTTTCCACTGTTCACTCAGTCCTGTGCTAGAGGTAGAGCTGTTGTTTCAGGACAAAAATATTTTCCAAATACATGTGGAAAAGCAAAGGTTAATCCAGATACAGCTTGCACAGTTCAAAGAGCATTAATATATATTTCTTAAAATTCATTTCAGTGACTCCAGTGACTCTGCAATAACCAGTGCGTCCATATGCCACCACTTCAGAGAAAGCGCTGGTTTTTATTCTGCATGTGGCAAAATGTTTTTATCTTGTGCATACAAACATCTTTCCTTGTTCTTAAACATGTTACATCTGGACTGGCAGATGTGCATGAGAGTTATGACTTGAGTTCTGCCTTTGGCTTTGTTCTGCAATTCTCTCCTTTGAGAAGAGGTTATAGCAAAAATCAGTTTAGCTGTTGGTCCCCTGAGCTGTTCTCACCATTCCCCCTCGAAGAATCAGGTCTGTGGGATTGGCTTTGGGACATGCAGATGCAATAAGGACCAACCCATATCAGCACAGTCCTTCAGGAGTGCTCATGTTAGCTGACCTGGCTGATAAAACTCTGAAGCTCCTTGCTGTGAGTAACATTGTTAAGATGTCCATCTCAAATTGAGGATGTTTCTTTAACTCACTTCTGATTCATAAAAAATAAAGCACTAGTGATTAAGAAAATGCTTTTATTTGTTAATCATTGTTGCTTTGATTCTGAGGGTGAGAGCTAAAAGTAGACAATTAGATGAGAATTAAAGGACATATTCTAACATTTCTTTCAAACCATTTACCAAGAGTGGAAGGAGTTTCAGTTCATCACCACCTCTGTCTGTTTTATCTTCACGTGCTTGATCCTTTTGACTATAGGAGAATGCCTGCATAAGAAGAATAAAAAAGAGCAGCAAGTTTCTAGGGCAATTAGTTGTAAGGCAAACTTGATACTAAAATTTCAATAAAATTGTAAGACATTTTATAAGTAGGTTTTTGTTGTCTATGAAACAGTTGTTGAACTACCTGTATTTCTATTTTGCTTTGTGTAAAAGACATGAGAAGTCATCTGTGATTTCATTTTTCGATATATGAAAGCTTGGTGTGGGCCTACATTGCAAAAAGTCTGTCACAGGAGTTCAGAACTGAATCACTGTGGAAAAAGTCCACTCCTGCTGTTTGTCTTGTAATTGACCCATGTAGGGCCAGCAATAGCAGTGTATTTAGGAATGCTGATCACAAAACATGAATGCTTGGGACATTTTCTTCTACTTTCACAGCAGTTACACAAATCCAATGCAGGGAAACAGCTACACCTGCAATTTTGGTAGTGAAGGATTTGGGATGTGCTTCCAGTGCTTGTTTATTTCTAATGTCAAAAATTTATTACTCCTTCAGCAGTGTCCTTTTGAATATTTACATGTAGTCCATCTGTAAGCAACTGTAAGCTTCATGGCAAGATATTTTTATACTCTCAGGTGGCAGTCAGTAATCTAACTTCTTACGTTTTTTCTATATTTTTGTATCCATGCCTCATGAGACTTGTAGAATGTGTCTTAAAAGTGATCTGAGGCTTGCCTAACCCAGGTTATTTCAAGAATAGATTGACTGACTGTTTAGAAGCAGCCGTTTTTACATAACACTGACTGTAAATGTCAGTGAGATGTTTGTGTTTATAATGTAGCTTTCTCATTTCTATACATAATACATGTGTCTATCTCCTTCTTTAGGAAAGACCAGAACCTCTTGTCACCGGTGAATTGTTGGTACTTACTCCTGAACCAAGTGAGAAGAGAAAGTAAAGACCATGCAACGCTGAGCGATATCTACCTGAACAACGTGATCATGCGGTTCATGCAGATAAGTGAAGACTCCACCAGAATGTTCAAGAAGGTAATGCCTCTCCCACAGTCTTCCATCTGGGCTTGTAAGATGCATGAGAGACACAAGTGTCCTAATAGGTAGCATTTGAGGAGAAGATTCAGCACACATAGCATAAGATTTGTTTTAGCATACATATAAATTCTTCATGACTGTTCTCACACAGCAAATCCTTAGTGCTAAAATGCCTGGGATCCTGCTGTATTTGCTGGTGACCTTAAGAGCTGAATCACAAATATCCAAAAGGCAGAGAAAAAAGCCTGTCCTTCTCTCAAAAGCACACTTGTCTACCCATGCAGAAAGGAAACAGTTTTCACTTAGGACTCCCAAAATAGTATTGCTGTATTAATGAATTATT
Source organism: Sakesphorus luctuosus (assembly GCA_013396695.1). Classification (NCBI taxonomy): domain Eukaryota; kingdom Metazoa; phylum Chordata; class Aves; order Passeriformes; family Thamnophilidae; genus Sakesphorus; species Sakesphorus luctuosus. The sequence goes on along the minus strand of VWZD01012783.1, from coordinate 216,148 downwards.
TGTAAAAACAGTATTTCATTGTGAATGAAACAGATTGAAGCCAAAGCAAGGGTTTGCCTTTTAGTGCCTTGACATAAAGATGGTAGTATATGCTGCAATTCTCCTAAAAGTGTTCCCTTTCCTTCCTAGTATTAAACATGAACATACAATCTTGATAACACAGCTATTTATATTAGTTTATTAAAGCATTATCTCTGTCTATGTTTGTTCTTGTCCATGCCTGTTAGGTATTTTTCTGACACATACAACATGTAAATCTCTTATGTGCTAAGCAAGCACTCTAGGCAACCTTAGTCGAGATCTACATTATGTGTTTGCAGTCATTGTTGTTACAATATTAAATGCATATCCATCAGTCACAGTGGGATGCTGGTAGGCAAGTGTCCTAGGGAAGAGTTCAAAAAGAATAAAGGTTACAAAACATGAAGTGTCTGACTATATGATAGCAGAAGTACCAAGTTAATGTTTTAAAAATAGGGAATTGATCAAAGTTTGTGGTTTCTCTTCTCAATGAGTAGTGGTCTGTTCATATAATACATTTGATACGTAAAACTGTAATTCACTAACCACTAAACTTAGTCACATGGAAGATTACTATAGAACTTGAATAGGTAATGGGAAAAATGATTTGAATGTACTGTAGTACTGTCTATGTGGAGGCATCTCAGAGTTGCAAACCAGTAGAATTTTTTTTAATAATGAATGTGTAGTAGCTTTTCAGTTGCTTATGTCCTATCTAAGAAGTATCTTCTTCACTAGATGTGCATTATAAAAAGCCTGTTTGCTTTCAGCATAGGAAATACAAGAGGATGAGACTTCTGCTTCTCAGCAATAGCTGTTACTGGCTTTTTCCATCTTGCTGGTGGGCATGTTTGTTCTCAAATGAAACTTTTCCGTGAAGTGAGCCCAACATTTTCTAGAGGGATGTGGTTTGAATTCTATCTTGAGATTGGCTTCAGCTTGAATTGTAGTAGGGAAAAAATCAAACTATTTCCAAACTTCCCGGCCATGCTTACCACTGGAGTATTGGTTTGTTCCCTCTATGTGGGATATAGTATAAGTCATAAGTCTTTAGGAACCCCTTTCTCTACTCCTCTGTAAAAGGTGTGTGCAGATGGTTCATATGAAATGTAGTGGTGAGAGTGTCTGTGCCCCTTAGTCTTTATACCTTTTCCTTGTCTCACTCTCTGTTCTTCCTCATTCTGGTTCTTCCTTTGTGTGCAGCTATACCTTGGTCTTGACACTTGGCTTGCTTTGGGGAAGTGATCCCTATAGGTTCTACTTTACATGTTCTGATGGGACAGAATATGTAGCAATCAGGTACCTGATTGAACAAGGTTTTGTTCTCTAGTCTGGCCCACTTAACATGTAGATAGTCATTATTTTTATTCTCCCAGGAGCTGTTTGTCATTCTTTTTTTCCAGGGGTCAGGAATTGGCATCTGTTTTAAATATACTAAATGTAGGACAAAGACCAGATCTAGTTCAGAGATTTTGTAGCATTCATATGAAGACATTATATGAGGCCTCATACTTTCAGATAGCCACTTAAGCTCTCCTTTTCAGGTGCTGGCATATAGAAGCAGTACATACTGCTGTTCATGCCTGACCTTCATGCTGCACATAAAATTACAAAAATAAAGTAGCGGAGTTCAAACCTTGCATGCTTGAGCATTTCTTCAGGCAGATGGGGTAGCTGGCCTCATGGGGACAATTAAAGAATAAAGTAATAAGGAAAAATGTCAAGCAGAAGGCAAAAGTATTATGCAGAACAAGTCATGCAGTGATTCTGGCTACACCAGCATTAATAATCAACTGTATAAACACATACCCACAAAATGTTTAGGCAGATTTGTATATTTATAATTTATAAACATGTATTTTCTTTGGACAGAAGTCCAAATGAGCCAGGCTGAACACATTTTCCAATGTTTACAGTAAAAGATACTGGAGAAGCCAAGCACAATAAATATTTTAGTTCCATAATCTGGCTATTAACAAGGAATATGACTACCTGCTGAATCTATTTGATGTTATAAAGATTGTGGCATATAGAGAGATTTTTTGCATAATTTTCTTTAACTTATAAATGTTTAAAAGGATAGCAAAGGTGTTTGTTGCTATAGATTGGCAAATCTGGGACAAAACTTTGCCATGAGTTCGTTATGTCAGTGTCACCACAGCTCATGAGAACTCCTTAAAAAAAGGGTTTGCACTTCACTTCCCCCAGGAACAAGTAGCAGACTCATTTAAAAGCAATAGTCACAGAATATTTTCCCTAAATGATGTAACTGGGAGTAGCATTGTGCATGCTAAATACAGACACTAAAGAGTTCCAGGAAGAACTGAACTGACTCTTACATTTCAGTTAAAATAAACAAAGGAGTAAAGTCTGAGTGCCAAATTATTCTCTGACTGAAATGAATGGAAAAATTCTAACAGACTTCAATGAAAACGTATTAATGTGGAATAAAATTTTAATTTTCTCAGATATTATTCCATAAATATAAATCTCGATAACATCAGTAGGACCACTTGTGTTGAAAGTTGAGCACATACTGAAAGCAGCATTTAGGTATACTTCCTTGTCTGTGCACAGCTGTGATCCAGGAGGAAAATACACTACCGTCTCTTAATGCCTTGGACCAGATTAGTAGCACATACAGTATTTTTAGCAGGAATTTGCATGTGCTCTAACATTTTTATTATGTTCTTTGTTCTTTTGGTTAACAGATGCTAGTACATTTCTCTAGGATGTAGTGAATAAAGAAGCACCTCTCTGATTGTTTGTCAGGTTTTAATAGCCTGATTAGAGGTATCAATTCAGCTCCAAGAAACTGTGTGCTGCATCTTACATTCTGTTGTTTGGCCTCCTGACTACAGGCTCCTGGAAGGAGCACACCACTCAGACATGCTGAACTACTGCAGGGAGTAGGTAGCATAAAAAAGAAATAGGAGAGCCATTAACCACTGAATACGAATGCACTTCTTATCTGATGCTCTAACAGACTATATATTATACACTAAAAGCTGTATTGCTTGCCACTCAAGTCAGTATTTCTTGATCTTAAATGCTAATGTAAAATGTGTTGGTTCTTGAATATTATTCCCTTCTATACTGCTAAGGTTAACCAAATTTTCTGGAGCTTTTTGACAATTCCTACAAAAGCTTTCATCAGAAAGAGACATCAGCTGACATGTTATCTACCACTACAGGCCCCCTCTGCAGGTTGGAGTCCACAGATGAATTGATGAAAGCATGACTCCTCTGTGATTGAGTTTGTGGCATTGCTAGGCTGTCTCTTCCCAATTTTTACTCTTTTTGCTGGTCACCTCCTTTCTTCTCTTTTTGCTTCCCATTTTAAAGCCTATTGTCCATTTTTAAAAGCATCTCTCTCTCCACTGTGATCTACTCCATTCACTTTCAAATTTACCACTGATCACTGTGTTGCCCTGGAAAAGATCATGTGTGCATGTTGGCCAGTAAATCCTAAGGGCTGGACCTCCTGTGTTTTGGTGCTGGACAAAGGTCTAAAGGAGCAAAGAGAAGAAATGGGCCCTAATAAATAGTGGTCATTCACCAAATCCTCAACTCATCTGGTGTCTATTTGCATTAAGGCGTAACTGCATTAAGAGCAGAAAAATAAGGTCCATCGTTCAATGATCTGCTGTGTGCTTTGCTTGCAACAGAATCTACAAGAGGTAAAGAGAAAATTGGTTTGGGGTTTTCTGTCTCACCTTATCAAATTTTTGCACTACCAGGGTAAGGCATCCTGCCTTAGAATTGCTCTTGCTGTGTGTAGGGCTTGACTTCTTATCAGCCTGGAGATGACTCTGACCAACAGTTGAAAGCATAAATTGCTTGAAGCTGAAGTTCATCTAGAGTTTCCTCCCACCCGTGTATGCTTTCATCTTAATGTCAAACATCTTATTTGTATGTTTTGCCCTTCTTTCTGCTTAAGTAATTTAAGAAACAGACCGCTCATATTCAGCACTGTAGAAGCAGCTATCCAAGAAAAAACAGGTGGCCTCCACTTGGAGCTTTGAAGAGATGTGTAAACTGTTAGAGCTGCACTGCTGACTTTTAAAGGCAGGGTGCCAAAGTAAAGCAATGAAAAGCAATTCAGATTTTTTGCTAAAGCTTTTACTGCATTTCCCTACCACAGCCTGCAAATCTGCAGTTGTTTTCCAATTCTTCACAAGCACTCTGTGTTCTGTTTACTTATGTAAAGTTTTGTCCTTAATATTAAATGAAAATAATCTTATATGCAAAGAAATGGAAGTAGTAAGCCTTTTGTTCTTGATACTTCAGTAGTAATGTATACCTCATGAAAAATACCAGACTTCAAAAAGTACAAGCAGTGAGGAAGAGTTCATAGTAATTCTGTCTTACTATGCCTTAGCTACTACAGCAAGTGCCCTTGGAAATACAAGACTTTCATTGTACTGTTTTCTAGATTGTATTCCTAGCTTCTTATCAGCAACAAATCATCTTGCATATAAGGATTGGAGTGAATACTGCTAAGTGATATGACATGTGCCTTAAATTACTGCCCAGTGTATGACAGTAAGAATAAGAGTTAAAAAAAACCACAAAATATTCTGTTCGAGCTACTGTATGTGTCTGTTCCATCCTCCTGGAGGACACCATGGGTGGAATGTGTGGCGTAGTTCCTCCTCATATGTGGACGTTGTGCTGGAAATTCTGCTTCAGAAACCATTATTCCTGCAGGTGCTTTAGTGATGGCCAAGTATGTGTTAGCAGCTTTGGAGATGAGTTGTCCCTGAGGATTTGCCTTTGGCTTCTATACAAAGTATTTCTCATAGCTAAGGCCATTATCTATCGTGAAGTTGGAGTTTTTAGAAGCCCGGCTAATTATCAATTTATTCACAGAGAAAAAAATTTTATGTTTCCAGCATGGATGTTGCTGAGCATCACAGAAGTATAGTCAGGCTGTTTGCCAAGTGCCGTAGCTCTCTTCTGTAGCTGTTTCCCAAAGGCTATGATACAAATGTCTTCAACTCTTACACAGTTCCCACAATTTTCATCAGATTGAACGGCTGTGGACAACTAACAAAGGAGTATGTTTGAATGAGACTCCAATTAAATACTCTTGTTTTGACATGTTTGCTTTGATAATAACTGTGGCTAAGCATTTCTTTTTTTTTTCTAGATCAGAATGAAACTAGAGACACAGTCCAGAAAAGCTAAACAAAGCTGGTTTAGCAACCCACTCTGTGGAATATTGCGCAGTTGGGTATCTGTTTCAAAGAGGAGCCACAATTATTTCTTGCATAAATATTTATATAGTTGCATGTGCTGAGAAACAAAGACTATCCTAAAACTGGGCAGGATGTCCCGCTAGAGTATCACATTCTACATGGTATAGGTTTTGTATATATCATAGCAGTTATAAAGCAGTACACAGTTTGTTCCATTAAAAACATTTATTTTGAACTTGCCCTTTTCTGTTGGCACCTAATTTCCTGATGCTTTATGGGAAAAATTGCTTCTGGGTTTCCTTTTAGTCTCTGTCCAGATATTATCTGTCTACCTCTGCATCCCTGAATCACTCTTTCTAGTGCACTGTAATTCTGTGAGAATGATCTTTGTGAGCAACATTGCATTCACTGTCCAGGATGAACAATGAGTACCAATATCAAGAATCAAATGTGTGCTGCAGTTTTTACATGCATTTTTCTGATTTACTTTTCTTTAATTACAGAGCAAAGAGATTTCATTTCAGCTTCATGAAGACTTAATGAAAGTACTTAACGAGTTATACACAGTAAGTACAGTTACTTACTTAGCTTATCCTATACAAATTCCATATCAGACTACTTCTATAAGCTTTAAGTGGCCTTTTATCAAGTAAGTTACCCCCCAATGGACATGTTTATTTTTGTCTTTTACACAAGTCTAAACTACATTTTTGGAAAGACTACTCACTTGTTTAGACTAAATACATATACTAGTGCTTCTAGGATTACTCTTTACTTTCAAGCCTTTATCCCCCCGAGACTGCTAAGCTAAGTGTATTGTAAGTTTTGTTGATTATTAATGAGACATTTCTACTCAAAGCTTATCAGAGCAAAGCTTCTCTCTTTTCTGCCATGTTTTTGTCCATTCTGGCATCTGCTTGCTGTGACTCATGTCACAGCAAAAAATCATAGGTGTTTGCAGATCCAGTGCTGTGCTGTTTAAATGTTACTTACATGCCCTTCCCCGTCCCTGACTGGGATAAGTAAATAATGAAAACCGAGGGGTTTGCAGGCTTTCTGTACCATTTCAAGAGGTCAAGGAAAAAAACTCTGAACATTCTGGCAAACTGCTGTTAACCCACAGGAAAATCTGAGAGAACTAAGGTCTGAACCTCTTTTCTTATTTGAAACACATCTACACAACTTGTTACTGTGAAATGTCTTGTCTACCTTGATAACTGTTTCCCCACCTTTTTTTGAGGGGAATATGTTCCAAGAAAGAAAAAAGGCAAGAGAAAAGCTTTTTTTTAAAATATAGCTAAAGAATGAAGAGGAACTGATGATATCCACATCTTATAAAAGCGTGTTGATTTCTGCTGGTTGAGGAAATTGTACATCCAAATTCTCTTTTGGAAGAACTTGAAACATATGCTCTAGTACCCTGCATAACAATCTCTAGAATGCTCCCTTCCCCATGCTCAAGATTTGGAGGACCATAAAAAAACTTCACAATATTTATATCGAGGAACAGTTTATGACCTTAGGGAAGTTATCAGTGATCACCTCTCCAGAGGCAGAGCTCAAACATTACTTCTATACATCTTGACGGTTTTTCTTCTGACCTAGGGAAGATTTTCCACCCATCAGTGGATAGGTTGAAGAACATTTGAAGCCAGGAACAACTTAGGTGGCAAAAAGGAAATCCAAATTAGTCTTGTCCTACTGTCTTGAGCTCTTTTGAATTGTAGTTATGGACACAGATTCCTAAAGCCTACCTAAACCTCCACTCTTGTTTTTCTGAGGGGTTTTCTTTGAGGGTTTTTTTGTCTGAAACCACCACTGATTGTGTAGGGTGCAATACTGCAAACCTTGGCTCAGGCCTGTAGTCAGTGAAGTATGCTGGGATTCAGCGTCTGCAAAGTAGCCATCTCCGCAGACAAATTCACACAGCTGCAGGGGATCAGCCACGGAGCCATTGCACAAGTGGCACTGCAGTGGGGAATAAGCCCTGCAGATACAGTCTTGTTTCAATTAAACAGTTGCATAACTCTAGTGCCTGGCGAGGCTCAGGATTAGTGCCTGTGCTCCCGGGGTAGGGAAACAGTGAAGCATGTGCTTGAAATACTTTTCTGAATCACCAGTGAAAATGTGCAGGACTGGACTTCGGTATTTTCACTGTTTTTCTTCACACTAGTGCTACATCTTCCCACTGATGGTTATGGATTTATTCAGGTATTAACTTCCATGTTACGGCTTCCAGTGAATGCTAATTCCTTTCTCAGAATTTAAGAATTTTTTTTAATGGGAATATTTTTGATGTTAATAAAAGTTCTGAACTTGTGCACAGTCTTAGTCAGGCTACTGCTGCAAGATGGTTTCTTGGGATGGAATTTATTTCATCTGATTTTCAGACATCTCTAGTGTAGATACAAATATCTTAGCTTGCTGTCTAGGTTCTAGTTATAGTCACTGAAACTAATATGAGGAGATGAGACCCCTTTAATCAGATGCAAGAATCTGCTTGAGATGAAATTATCCATATTGTTAACTCAATTGTCTAGCTTCTCATTGATTGCAAAGGACCTGGTCAGTTGTACATGTCCACATTTAGCTAGATACAACCCACACATACTGAAGTGACAATCTGGTGCAGAGTAGCATCTGTTTCACTGCTTGCATGTTTAAAATGTTCATCAGCATATCTGTATTATATCTGCTCATGTACATAAAGATAGAACAGTATCTAGACAGATGCACAAGTTTTCAACTCCGTATGCCATTAACTGTTTACAGGACAAGATCAGAGTGACCTTACCTAAACAAGTATCTGCAATTCTAATCTCCAGCAGGTACATTTTTCAGTCACTTACAAAGAGGAGACATGACCTTGATTTGTCCACTGATTTATAGAGGGAAAAAAATAAAAGAAAAACAATGCAGTCTTGCTATTATGAGATAAATCTTTGTGTCAAAAAGAAAATTCAAGTCTGTGAGTAATATACTAGTAGTGAAAGCTCTCCCTACTACTTGGCTCTGGTTTTTTGGAAGGGAATGGTGCCTTCATTGCCTTCATGAAGTATAACTTAAAATGTGAAGCCTTATTGGAATCTAAGTACCTCTAAAGCCTTTGAGTGAGGGGGATGTAGCAGAGCTTTAGTGTATATGAAGAGGGTTTTATAACCTGGTTTTTCTTATCATCATTCCTTATCTTTCAAAAAAGGTCTGTAAATTCAAAACCAAGAATTAAAAACAAGCATTTGTGCACAAAAGTGCATTGAAGAGAATGAGAGAATAGAAGGAAAATCACTAGAAGTTAAAGTATTAAGAGGTACTTGTTCTGAGGCACAGGTGTATGATCTGTGTAAAGAAATTGCATGTTTTATTTGTCACTCCTTGAATATCTCAGTTAAAGACTGTGCTCATTAGGCACACAATTCAGAGGGTGCATGCCTTGATTACTCTGATGCTGTGGTACCAAGGTCTGAATTAAATGCTTGTTTCAAACCCAAATGATGAAAAGTTCTCCCTTCCACCTCTAACGTGCCTCCCATCTCTAGCATACCAGTCAGACCTGAGGCCTCACCAAACTTACTTGCAGACTTCTCAAGCACCATATATCACTAAACCAGTTTGTCTAGAATGATCAGGAATAAATGGGATGTTTAAAGTAATTGCCACTGATTTGGTCTGAATATTTTTAAAGGATAAGTTCAAATGTAAAGTATCAGTAGTAACTGACTTTTCTTCTGGTGAAAATCTTCTATCAAATGTCCTAATATTCTGTATCATAGAAAATGCCAGGAAAAAAACAGATGACTTCAGGACCCATCTTTGAATATCTAGCATTGCTTTTTTGCCTCAGAAAATCCTTTTAACCTGTTCATAGGGCCACATCTAAAACCTGCTCTAGTTAGGCCATTATGTCCATTGGTTTTGGCAGGGTTTAAATCAAAGAAGTCAATAAACAGTGCTGTAAATTTTGCAAAGAAGAAACAGCTCTAAGAGGAGAAAATAAGAAATCACTGAGAAATTTAAGTTACATGCCACCTTCCACTAAGAGTGCATTATGAAGATTTTCAATTAAAAAAGAGTTGCTGCTCAAAGATCTTTTTTCACTTGTGAAAGTTTGACCCTCTGCCTTTTGAAAAAGAGACTAGAAAGCACAGGCTCAGAACTGCAGTGAAGTGTCAAAAGAAGAGATCTTTCTTCTTGCTTATATTTTATGTAATTAAGTTTTTTCTCCATTTCAGCTACTAGGAATTATCAGGGAAATAGGACATTTGTACCATAGGTCGTCATTTACTCCCTGGAATAACTTAGCTTTTGTTGACTTTGGCTTGTGCCATCCTCACTAAAACTACACATCAAATATAGGATTGTTGAAAAAAAAAAGAATGGAAGCAGGTGAACCATAAGTTCAGATGATATTCTCAGAGCCTGTGAGGAAAGCAAGCTTACTTCGCTTTAATATTCAGAATTTTGTAAGATAAACCTTACTTTTTTATTTTCCATCTCTGGCAATGTCACATTACTTATTGGTAATGTTATGTTACATTAAATATTTGTATGTTTTATGACTGGTGAAAATGCATTTCAAGACCCTGCATTTTCAATTCGGAGTATTTGATGCACTAATTTTAAAATTATGACTGAAAACATCATGATAAAAACAATTGAATAGCTAAGCTTCATTCTGTGTCTTTGTAAGTTCAGTAAACTGTAAGTGGCAAGTATATTTCATTATGCACGGCTTCTCCCTTGCTGTGCCACCACTCAGTATTTTCAAGTCTGTAACACTCCCAGTTCCCAGAAGCTGCATTCCTCACTTACTCCTCTCCCTGCTCACTATCAGCCAGTGTAGGCTAGTAAATAGTCCTGTGTTTTATGTAAAGATAGAAGCTATTGAAATTGCAGTGAGGTGTATTTTTGAGTGAGGGCAGATGGGGAAAGAGGAGCCCAGTTAGTTCTGTGCGGCCAAAGACTGGAGTTTTTCCTGGCAATTCCAGGAAGAAAAGCTGGTCAAACTGATATCTGTAGGTTTGACTTGGTGGTTTTTGTGAACTGACTGATTTAGAAATCTTCTTATGTGTTGACTTGAAGAGACAACGGATTATTGATTTTACAGTAGATTAGCTTTGCAACAGAGAAGGCTCTCCAGTCACACTCCCTTCCCATTTCTCTGGGAAGCTAAAATACCCTTGTACTGTCAGATCAGGCACTGGAATACAGCAGTGGCATCTGATTTGGAATGGTAGGAAACAGAAGGTAGGCAGACTCTTTTCTTGTATTGGAGGGGGGTCTCCACTGGATTTATTTAGGGGTCAGGATATATTCATAAATGTCCCCTAAAGGAATCCAGGAGGTCACAAGTTTGCTAGAAGTACAGAGCTGTTCCAGTAATAAGGCTGAGGGCAAATGGTGAAGAAAAGTAAAGTATTTCATAAAAATACATCTTCATGTCTCCCACTTGGCTTTCCAAATTAATTCTACTGGCATCATGCTTTTCACAAGCAACACAAATGTAAAGCTCTCAGAAAAATGAAAAGTAGGGACAGTCCAAAGTAAATCTATCATTAAATAATACAGGGCTGCTGTGCCACTTGCATTTTCCATTGCTTTATCTTACTCTAAAAATCTTGTGTGGTTTATTTCTCAAGGTAGTTGCTGCCTAATTTTCTTTTTTCTTTGTAGAAATAACAGAGAATTCTCTGTAGAAAGCTAAAGTTCAATTTACTGTAGCACATCAGAGATCTGAGAAGGTGAAATCAGTAATTGTGTATTAGTAGTATTATATCAGTGACAATTCCTAAAACCACATCAGTGTTTGGCTTGGACGTGAACAGGATGCTGACAGCAGCTAATACTGAGCCTACTCAACTGCTAGAGGCCATTGATGTGATAAAATTGGCATAAGATTTTACTTATTTCTTGTGTAGAGTGCTAACTAACCCAATTTAGTGAAACCCTTGTGACTTCACCTTCTGATAAGGACTCACAACTTAGCAGAGACAATTCTGAAACAATTAAAACATGGTAATTACACCAGGGATGAGCTACTGTTCCACGAAATGCCTATTTCCTGAGAAACACTATGGAAAAGCTCCTAGTTATGCAGTTTCATTATAAAAATAAAGCACATGGGAGCACATGGTAATTTCAGGATATTTTAATTTTGTAGCATTCAGTCTTACATTGAGTTAAGGTGTTTTCTGGGAAAAAAGTATGAACGTAGAAAAGGAAAGCCAGTGCCTTGCTGTGGGAACATTCCTCGCTTCCAGTCCACAGAAGTACAGCACTAATTACTGACTTGTTGATGGATTTGTGCAGGTAACAACCATTGGTTTAAGTAAAATAATTATCTAGGGTCTACTCTAATGTGCTCTTCCCTGTGATAAGTGCTGTCTTCTGCCCTAAGCCCACTTGCTGAGCTCTTATGAATGATGCTGAAATTTTGGCACACAAAGTGAGATGTTTATACCACTAAGTGAACAGTCTGTCACCTACAAGTGTGAGAGTGCATGGTTAGGGTACTGTAATCTTTTTCATTGACTTAAAGTCTGATGCAGTCATCTGACACAAGTCTTAGGTTTTGCATCACTGGCTCTGCAGAATAAACCTGCTAAATTAATAGGAGAAACCTTGACGTTTAATTTTAGAAAGGTACTAGTATGCATTTAACAATGCTTGTTCACTGCAGTGGAGAAGTGCAGCATATGTTGTAATGACAGTTCATCTGCAAAAGTACAGTCTTGCTCTCTCTTTTCAATGCATACTTGATGACTGATCAATAACCACTTTGGGGACTAACTGAAGTCAGTTCAGTGATGGATACTCTCACAGGATAGTCTATCAGTTCAACAGTTTGGTGGACATTTGAGAAGCATTATTGCTTATTTCATCAGATTATTTGTAGTTTAAATAGCAGATCTATGAACCTCTTACATATTCACAGATCAGAGATGTACAGATACCAGAACTCTTCATACAATAAGTCTATTTACAAGAATTAAGCTAGCCTCTTACTGTGTTTAACAGTATCTAACAGTCTTAAAAACTCCAAGGTGAAAAGATGGTTAAGAGAAAGAATCATATGTGCAACTTAGCATGCAAATTCTAATCAAATTCGTTGAGGAAGTATGCACTGAAATACTTGGAGGCCAACTCCTTAGCTTATTGCCATTTGGTTTTCCATATGTGTCTCTCTAATGCTTTCTCAAGTTAAGTTTAGCTGCTGCAATATCAGGTTTAAAAAAAAATTGACAAATCATGAAAAAGCTTTCCCCAGAGGCTTGAAAAATAATGACATCACTAATGCATGAGATAAGCAGTGCTATCAGCATAACAAACTGGACAGGAGTCAGAAGCAGATCACTGCTCTGTACAGTCTATTGATTTCTAAGCCAGTGTGGCTCGGGTAGGACAGACTTTGACTGTGAATGTTGCCAAAGAGAGGGCTTCCTTTTCAGTTTTAGTTATCTAGTGAATCATTTGTACTAACTTGTGTAGAGTTTGTTGTGAGAACATGGATGTGAGTTCCATGTAGTTCTCCCACAAAACTTGCCTTTCAATCAGTGTGTAGAGTGAGATTCCTGGATTCGGTAGCACATGCTGTAAGCAAGCAATGAGAGGAAGAAGTACTTTTCAGTGATGTGAAGTTAAAGAAGTCAGCATGGAGACATTGGTGAGAACAGGTGGTACTGCACTTGTACTCCCCCAAGGAATATTTCCTCCAACAAGGAGGTAAGCTGAAATGCCACAGCCACTGCAGAAGGATGGTTAGACCTAGTCCCCTGGGCACTTAGAAAAGTGTTTAGAAAACTTCAGTGCTTATTCTTTTGGCAAGCAGAAAAAATCCTTGATTCACCACTTAGTCAGGTGCTTTGAGATGCAATTAGAAAACTCTGAGATATTATTGTTCCCTCTCCAGGCAGAGTATAAAAGAAAATAACTTTTCTAGATGTAAGATACATGTTAACCTTGTCCTACCAACTAAAAAGTGTCTGGAGCTGACACAGAGCAAAAGATAAAAAAATAAAAGCAAGCGCCTATAGCTTTATGCAAAGAAACAAAAATTTAATGGAAAGACCAAAAGAGAAGGACACAACCTTGTTTTTAATTTCCTTTCCCCATAATTTTTAATAAGAACCATATCACTTTCTGTGTTCTCTGTTTTATTTTATAAACTGTTTCTTTAAGAAGTGCATTTCTTTTCTTTTTTAGTGTAATTCCTTTGTTTCCTTGTGGCCATATGAGTTGGACTCCCTGGGCATTGACTATTGACAGCTTTAGGAGTGAGTGCCTTTGGAACAGTGAAGGTTCTAGGAGACTGAATGTGCTGTTTGGTTAAGATGGGAACCTTGCAGACCTTGTCTCTGTGGGCTTGCCTTTCTCTGCCTAGCTCAGCTTTGTCTGTCTTCAGGTTTTTGCCTCCTCCATGCAGACGGTGAGCTGCTGGGACAGCAGCTGTTCCCAGCGGGTATGGGCAGTGTTCAGGCAGAGAGCTCTGCACTCTGGTTGGACCTTGGAGCACAGCTGTGCTGTAAAGCAGCACCAGCAATAACACTAAGTACTGCTCCAGGCAGTTTGGATTTTTTCACCACAGAGCTGTAAACATATGTTTCTAAAAATAAAAACAGGGCCACTTTTTAATGCCCATCTCCAACTGTTTTACCTTCTAAAGGAAGCTAGTGAAGAGTTGCCTGTTTCAATTTTAATATCAATGCTATTTGATCAGCAAGATGACATCAGTCTTAAGCAGTGGCATACACAGTTATGGTGTATAACATACATGGGTTATGCAATATTGCAGCTGTCCAAAAGCGTCTTGTCTTTCTGTTGCACAAGACTTCAAACACACATCAGTTCAGCCACCCACTGACATGGTGTGTAGTTGGTTTGTGTCGACTCATGCTAAGACGTGCTGCAGTGAATTTGCAGTATCTAGCTGTAGTGTTCCCTGTGTGGATGCTCCTTAGACTGGCCTAACTACTCAGTTACAAAAAGTACACCTCTCCCAAGGGAATATTTCAAGGCAGCTTCCCAAACCAGTCTGTCTCCTCCACGGGTCATGCAAACAGCGCCTTTGATTCCTCCCTGGCTGTGTCCTTTGGAGGAGATGTGAGTAGTTTGCATGGCCTCCACCCAAAGATAACATCTGCTGGGGAGCTCTGGCACCCTTCAAAGAAGAGTGGAGGCCTTCCTGCTTTGTTCGGTGCTTGAAACTTAAGGAGACAAAAACACAAACAAACAACAACAAAAAAGGGCTAAGAAAGGTGGAAAGAAGCTTTCTTTGCTGGAAGTGAGCAGAGACAGCCTCTCGCAGCAGAAGTGGGGGAGTTATGGTTGCTTGCTGCCCACTACACAGCATTCGAGCCGAGGTTTTTCTTGCTTGAAGAAGAAAGGGAATACTGGGTCAAACCAGCCCTGTCCCTCTTTGTGGTCTGTGTAAGCATGTATTTGCATGCTGGCCACCCAAGCTCTCTCGTCTGCAGAGCCAGCATGTGTGTAGAGGGAAGATAATGGTATTAACTGTGGGGCTATGATGAAAACATCTTCACAAATTATTTATCAGGCAGCTTCTTCTTCAGCTTCCATCTGGCTTTATGTCGTGCCTAATCTGCTGGCTGTGCAGTTGGCATGCACTTCTCTCCAGGCCATGGAACTAGCCATGGATGTGCCATCCAGCTATCTGTGGGTGTGCTCCCAGACCAAAGCTTCCCATTTCCTCTGATTTCTTCCCCTTTCCTCAGTGCTGAAGGGATCCTTCTCCTTTCAAACATTTGATGTCCACAGCCAAGCTGTTAACTTACCCCTGAAGCTAGTAATATATGAGCTAGATATGGCACTGATATAGATTTAGTTTAGTTGTTCTTTATTTCAGATTTTCATTCTAAGACAAGAATCCTAAAGTTTAATAAGAATGATTTTTGGCCTTTCCTATCAGCAATGAAAGAAAAAATCCCTATTGGGATACTATTAAATAAATCACGAAAGAAAAATGCAACCAGAAGTCCTCAGTCTCTGTTGACAAAGAAATTTACTCAAGGTCCATGTTTATAAGACAACTTTTTGCTCAAAGACCCTGTGATTTTCCTGTAGATACTTTTGTGTTTTCATTTTCTCCAACTCTCCTTTGACTCTTGTCTTTTGCAGGTCATGAAAACGTACCACATGTATCATGCAGAGAGCATCAGTGCAGAAAGCAAACTGAAGGAGGCAGAGAAGCAGGAAGAAAAACAGATTGGGAGGTCAGGAGACCCTGTTTTTCATATTCGACTGGAAGAAAGGCACCAGAGACGGAGCTCTGTGAAAAAGATTGAAAAAATGAAGGAAAAAGTAAATAGTCCTTTTATTTAGCTTCATTTAAAGTAAATTCAGTGTGGTTTTGACATTTTTTGGCATGATATTAGACAGAGAAGTCCAACTGGGAAATAAAATTAAATAAGCTGCACATAATAAACAATCAGTGGGTTATAGATAACTTGACATAATTGCAGTTCATAGAGGGAATACTTTATTCCCAGTGTAATTCTTACTATATGGTTTGTCACATTTGAAACAAAATACTAAGTTTTCACTTCGTATTACATTTGTTGTATGTGCAAGAGGCTGGCAATTAAGGTTCTTTCTTGTAAGGAGGAATATTGCCTGAATTTTTCTTGCATACCAAAATGAAGTAATTAAAATGCATTAATATGCAACATCTTTCCTAGCGTCAAGCAAAATATTCTGAGAACAAGCTGAAATCTATCAAGGCCCGTAATGAATACCTGCTCACCCTTGAAGCAACTAATGCTTCTGTTTTCAAGTATTACATTCACGACCTTTCGGATTTAATTGATGTAAGTATTGTCACATTTGTTTTTATGTTTATTCTGTTCAGGGATAACACTTTTTTATTTTTAAAGAGAATACAACCCATATAATATTTCAACCTGTATAACCCATATGGTTTGCCTATAGTGCACTTATTATTTATAATGTTGTGTGATATAATCAGCAGATTTTCCCTTTATATTTCACAAAGTAAAGTGCCAATAAGATGCTGAACCCATTCCTTTGAAATTGGAACATTGTGTTTTCTCCCCATGTGTCAATAGAAAATATGTCAGGAACAACACAAAAAAACTAGAAATTTCCATTTTGTACTATTAAAGAATTTCCAGGCTGTAAATATTTTTACAGGGTAAGCTTCTTAAGTGGGCATCTAATGGTACTTAAGTCAGAAGTGCCATTTCTTCCATGTTTTCAAAATTGTTAGTTTCATTTATTTAGCCATTGTATCAGCCCCATAGTTTGTACTCTCAACAGACTTGTTACTGAATTTCAGTAAGTTAACCCTGTGAGAACATCCTAGAAGGATGTTGCTATACACTGATGTTGGCTTGTGCCAGCATTTGGTCTCTAGAACCTGTATTATTGACATTTCTACATGATGCAGAGGGAGCATCTTGCACTCTGTCATGTCCCACGCTCTTCATAAGCTGACTATATATGTGATAGAGAAAATATGGAGGCAACAAGCACAAGCTCAAGAATATTCATTCACTAGCAATGTAGGGTTATGTTAGTGGGTACACCCCTGCGGCCCCTATGAAATCCTAGATATTTGAATATGCTTTCTACTGCAACAGTAGCAGATGTTATTTACAATAGTACACATCATTCTCATGCAGCTCTGAATTCTGATATAGCATAAATTAATGCAGGATTTGACAAGGTTTCTCATTTTTACTGACTGGAGAAGCAAAGCTTCATAAAGGGAGTCATGCCTTCTTAAGATGAATAGACTGAAATAGATACATGCATGTGTTTTATTATATGTCATCTAAATACTGTCAGTTTTCTTTGTCATTTCTGGTTTTTTTATAAAATCTTGCCTGATTTTTTTAGAACTTTTTTGTTTTCCCTTTCAACTTTTTTCCTGGTTTTGCTTCATTTCTTTCTTGCTTTCCTGTAAAAGATGACAATGAATATTTTTGTGTTTTCAGCATTTTTTTCTGTCTCTATTTTAACATCTCTTTTATTCCTTTCCTACTCATTACTGCACGTTTTATCTCTTCTGATTTCTTCTGGTTTATTCTGCTGTGCCCTGTCCCTGTCTAATCTGCACCTATGCACTTGCACAACCTGCTCCACCCATCTTGCCTGCCCAGGCAATGAAAATGTTTACCAGGATCCTGATGATCAGGGCAGAAAACTAAGGACAAGAAGTGTACCTGCTAGGGTACCACCCCAAGTGAGAACCTAACTCTACCTAATGGATGATTTTCCTGCTACTGCTTAAAGGGTGATAGATTTTTGGCCTCTTGTTAGGGCATGTCTGATACATGCAAACTTTATGGGTTCTTGTCTTCTGGAAGGAAGGAAGGGTCCCTTTCATTTTGTTCTCAGCACCCTCACCCCTTCAGAAGATGGAAAGATGCTCTTTTTGTCTTACCTCCTGCCTTCCCTTTTGGAGCTCACATTTCTCAGTGAATGTCTCCAGTGTGTGTTTCTACTTGGCCAGAAGTTTATCAGGTTGAAAAACTCATCTGATTCTTAACCATTTCATTGATACCTGCAGAGGATTCTGTAGCAGTGAAAGCTGAGAGGAGGAACCATGGGCCTGGAGCTTTACAAAGAATTGTGAGGGCAGAAGTGTAGGTCTCTGTGCACACACACGCAGAGACAGCACTCTTTGGAGTTAGTGTATGTAAAGGTATTTACACAACCATGAAGGCTAGAGCTTCTTCCTAACTGTTCATTTTAAATAAAAATATACATTCTACACTATTTAGTAATGCAGGAAAATGATACCTACTTTGTGTGGCTTTTTCAAAGTCATGGACCAATGTACACAATAACATTGTTTTTGCAAAATGGCTTTAGAAATTACTCTTTCCCATGGAATCTAAACAGAAAGTCCAGCTGCCCTTTGCACATCAGTGTTTTGTAAGAGTAGACTGTAAACATGTGCAACCAGAATTTGCTTCAGAGCAAACTTAATCCAGTTGTGAGGTTATTTAAATGAAGTGTCTTTCAGACATTTGTATTTAATCAGAATATGCTGTGAAAGCGTCAGTATTTAGACAGCATGTTTGCCACTTGACAACGGAAACTTTTTGTAAATGCAAGAGTCTTGGCAAGATTTTGGAGTTGTATCATTGGAATGTGAGACATGCTTCCCAGTGGCCATATGTTCCAACAGTCCAGACTATCTCATTCTGTAAATTTGTTAATGTCGTGGTACAGTTTGGAGTTTTCAGAGCAGTGGTGGCAATTTCAATTTTTACCCTCTATTTTGTCTTCATTTATCTGCCTGGTTTTCCGTGCTTCCCTGCCTGTACAGAAGTGGATTACTTCTCCTATGTGTCTGAGTTCCAGTTAACATGGAAAGAATTTCGACCTCCCCAAGCTGTTGGTGTTGCCCATAAATGAAACTGAATGTTTTCCTAGGTTATTGAAAAATACATCTGCTAAAAATGGGATAAATATATGAAGGAATGCAGTAAATTGTTCAATAAATTTTTTTTGTAACAGTATGGGAGAGGTTTGTGGAACTACTCCTTTTTACCAAAAAAAAACCCCAATTTTTCATTTGTATTCCACTGCATTTTCCATTTATGAGGCTTATATGAAAAATCCTAAATTGCAGTTCCTCATATGAACTCGATCTGAACTGTTCAACTCCTTCATTTCATCAACAGAGCTCAGAGCTTCTGACTTAAATTGATGATGCGTTGCTCATCTTAAGCTCTTGTGATAAAAGCAATATAAAAATATTGCTGGAGTCTTAACTGGATGATTTAATGCATTTAGTGAGTTGAGGGATGAGATCAGCTTTTGTGAAGAAGTAGAGAGATAAACAGGATTTGATATGCACAGTGTATTTCTGTCCTCTGCATGTTGTACTAGAGGAATTTGAATTTTCTGTTGAGTATTTCTTCTCTGCTGACTAGATTGTTATCTAGTTCAAGTGGAGGACAGAATTAGTTTTTTCTTTTATCTTGTGAAAAGCAGTAAAGATTACTTTTTAACTAAATTAAGTATGCTTTATCTAGTATGTAGCATTTTTGTTTCAGATTTTGAGTTTCAGAGATGTGACAGAGTACACACTGCTGCTAATCTGACTGTTACTACCAGCGTTTGTCCATATGGCACATACTTTTACTCATTTACTTGGAGATTTCCATGTGATTGAGGTCATTAAATTTATCTCCAGTATAAGGCAGGAAAGTTGGGACCTTCCCTCACATTTACCTTGCACTCGTATGATCTGGAGAGGGAAGCTAGGAAATAGTGATCAAAACAATTTGAGTGTAGTTCAGCTGCTGGAATAAATAAAATATTCATGTGTTGGTCTTTCTTAAAACAGAGTTTCTGAATCTCTAATTGCAGTCTGCATGCTTTGGATAGTGAAGAAGTTAGGGAACATTTAGCTATTGTGAACCTAATTTATTCTGTAAAGGTTCTTTATTAATTATTCATAGAACCAAGTTTAAAACTAGGGTACAGTGTGTGCAGCTCACAATCTTTATTACATAAGTCCTCATAAATATGATATGTACAGCCAGATCCCTTTGATTTGAATGTGGATATCTGAGTAAAAGGGTGCTTAGAAAGTGACTTATTCAGAGGTTAAGACTTATTTTTTTAATTCCTCTCTCCATTGGCATTAGAATTTTATTACTATTCCTGAAATGAAATTAAATGAAATGAAGAGCCGCTTGGTTTGGTTGAAGCTCTGTGCTAAGCACTGCAGTTTGTTTTGATCAAGCCTAAATATACTCTGGAGTGCAATAAAGGCAGTAAATTCTCTTGAGAATGCTTCCAATTTAATTCTAAATAAGAATAAAATTCAAATTCCAAAATTAATTTTTCATACATATCCCAAATGTATCACTGATCTCCCTCCACTTTGCCAACCAAAAGTCTTAATGAATTCATAAATGCAATCAAACTCATAGTCTATGACTTCATTCTCTTATATTTCATCCTCCTGTCTTACTGCCCCAACTGACATCTCATCTCTCTGTCCCCTAGAGAGAGGGCAGATCTTGTCAGCCATCCAGCCTGTACCCTTGGGGTGCCGAGTAGTGAACCTCTAAGACTCAGATTTATTTTGGCTACTAATGTGGTTACTCACTTAAACTTTACTAGTCTTTATACAAATCTACAGATTTTTCCTGAAAATCATGTAAATTCCCATGCCCATGTGCGTGTGTATCTGCATACATATGTACTTTTTTGCAACACCAGAAAGGTTGGTGATTCATTTTTCTAAGCATGATCAGAGAGGATGTGGTGAGGGTAGCAGTTCAGAGGCTCAGTTTTTAGCCTCAGTAATGAACAAACATGTAAAGTGCTGTCTCCGTTATAGACACCTCTCTTTCTAACCTGTCCCTAGTACTAGTAGTTTAAAACAGTACGTATCTTTCTGTGTAGCTGTGAATTGATACTGTGGTAGAGCCATTCCCCAGGTAATATGATCATCTCCAAATTTTGTAGAAAGTGGCCTATGGTCTGGCAGAAGAGTTGTGATGTCTGAGTGTTTAGTTTTGCTTTTAAAAATACTTAGACAAATTCTATTTTGACATAAATCATTGAAGCAAAATTCCAAATTCAGGCATATTTAATTCTTGTTTGTTCTGCTGGCATTGACATTGCAAGATAATGCCTTAGTCTGGCAGGATACTACACTTCACTTGAAGAATCCTACTTCTGGTTTGAGAGGCTGTATTTGTTACCCTGTTCAGCCGTCATCACTTGCCAAAGATGATCATGGGGATAGTGACTGAGTAGATTGAGGGTTAAACAATGAAGTTATGTCACAGCATAAGGGCTGCAATATTATATTCCAGCTTGAAAAAAGCTGCATCAGAAACCCACACTGCCACGATGTGCAACACCACACAACTCTAAATCAATAAGCTTTCTAGTAATACTCAGATTAATCCACTAGAGCCAAAATTCAGGCTGTAGTTTTGTAACACATGGATAGTTGGCAATGCTAAACCTGGCATTGCCCTCTTTTTCTAATTTCCTTTCAGTTTAATCTTCCATGAGGTCTCTCTGAAACTAATGCACATGAAATAAAACATCTGTCCCAATTCACTTTCTTATCAGCACTTTTAGTCTGTCTTTTGCATCCAGGATAGTGAATTAAATATGAGATCTGATTTGACACAGAACAAGAGAAAAACACCAAGAGACTTTTCCTTTTAGAAACAATATTTTTTAGGCTGGAGGTCTTTGAAATATGGATGCCCTTTAGTATAAAAGTTGAGTGACTGTTCTAGTAAGTGTAACACAAATTTCCAGTCTATAAATGCAAAGGAGAGAGGTTAACATATGTGTGTTTGATTGAACATGATGTGTGTTGTTCATTTTCAGCAACTGTTTATTGGGATAGCCACTGTTCATCTGCAGTCATTACCTTGAGTATTTGCTAGGACTGAAAGCTTAGTCTTTCTGTAAGCTTTGTTGTCAATAAAACAGCTTTCTGTTATTAGATTTCAGAGAGCAGTTTGCTCATTAGTCATTATGGCACCTAAGGCAAGGTGTGAAGGGTTTCTTTCCCTTCTACACATGGGTTTTAGTATGATAAATATGTTGAAAGCTCCTTCCCAGGCAGTGGGTGCATCTGTATGTCTGTCTGTCTGTCTCCTTCTCTTATCTTCTCTCAATTGTTAAATAAATAAGAGGAAAGAGAGGGGACATGATCCCAGGAGTTCTAAGGGTTTGTAATAGCTGAGACAGAGGTACTTACATGAACAGTGCAAATTTACATGTAGTCTGCAGTGAACTGAATTCAAATTGCTTCTTTACCCAACTCCATGCAGGGACAGATGATTTCAGGCTACAGGTGGGCACCCAGGATGAGTGGCTGGGGGCTGAGGGATGCCCTAAAGCAGAGTGCTCTCTGGCTGACCTGGCCGACACCGACCTCTGACTGGGACGAATCTCACCTGTTCAGATAAAGAGCATTGCTTTGTATGCAACTGCAAGCAGCCTAATGTGGCCACTACTGAAGACAGAGAGGTTGGCAATACACCTCCCCTTACCTGGAGGCTCACTGAGCAGAAACTGAGGATATTTACTGTGTGATGTCAGGGAAAAAACGTACAGAAACAATCAGTTGATGTGCTACTGATGTGACATTTTTAAAATATATTCAAGTGTTCTCTAAAATATTAACCAAACATGAATAATGCAAACTGAGGATGCTTAAGATTCAAGAAAAAACACAACATTTTGTTTTACGAATTAGGTTTCAATTACATTCCATTTTGTAGGAAAAAACCCCACATAAATTATGACTTCCTGCATTTAGTAACATGATACACAACATTGTACATTACTGCCTCTGTATAAGCATGGGAAATAAAGTGTTTACATTAAATACATTTTCACTATCAGGGGAAAGGCTGTCAAACCATTCTTGTTGCATCAAAACACATTTTAGATGGATTGCCTATCCTCAAGGCATTGGTGGCGTTTTTTGTTGGGCACAGACATGTTAAGCAGGAATTGCTTCATGTTCAGTTTGGTGCTGGCATTAACTTACATGACAGAGTTATGTCAGGGTGGATTTAAATATGTGATTCGAGGTTTACAAATTATACTAATACTGAAAGGCCCACTTGTGTGTGGCGTTCCAGACCTTTTCTGTGTAAATACAGTGCGTGCACATCTCTATCTGATAACCAAACTGTCATATGTGTACACTTGATCTCTTTTCTAAACTTGTCCTTAAATCTTTGCAACAGAACGAGGATACTAAATACTTACTGTCTTTACCCCCCGTAGTGTATTTTAATTTAGAAGGTATTTTGTTAAATACTTCAAAGACAGAAAATTTTCAGGACAGAACATTGTAGTTATAATTGGATTGGGATATTAGAATGATGTTCTTCCTTTTAAATTTGTTTTCCTTTTATTATTTTTTTAGTGTTGCGATCTTGGATACCATGCTAGTCTGAACAGAGCCCTAAGAACATACCTTTCTGCAGAGTATAATCTTGAAACTTCCAGGCATGAGGGATTAGACATCATTGAAAATGCAGTTGACAGCTTGGAGCCACGAAGTGACAAGCAGAGATTCATGGAAATGTACCCCACTGCTTTTTGCCCACCAATGAAATTTGAGTTCCAGTCTCATATGGGTGATGAGGTCTGTGCACTGACAAGCATTCCCACAGTGATTGTTTCTGCATACCAGAATACAGAATTTATCCCCTTTTCCAAAGAATTTGGTAAAAGCTGGTATTGCTACCCAAGAGCCAGGGGATCAGCAATAACATTTTACAAAACTGGCAGCACCGTCTGTTTCTTCAACCTTCTTATGTAAAACCCACTGTTACTATATTGTGTATTACTCATAATGGCATTGCTGCAGATTTGCTGGCCAACCTGTTCTCAGCCCAGCACCAGTCTAAGTAGTGACTTTATGTCTTCACTACCTGCCTCACTTGTAACAGAGTTTGTGGTTGCTATTTGAGAGCAGTTGCAGAACTGCTCCAACTTATTCATGCTAAAATGCAGCCTTTTCCCCTTGTTCCTGCCCCATTTTATCATCTGGAGATTTCAAATGTACAGGGTACCCCAGCTGTGCCCTGTTCTGCTACACCAAAGGCCAGTAGCAGAGCGGAATGCAGAATCACCTGTGTATGTCCTTTTTTCTGAAGGTAACTCCAGGGTTTGCATTGCTACATGATAGAGAAGCAACTCAGAGCAGCTGCACAACAAGGCTGTGCTCTGTAGTCATAAGATGTGGTATGTAGTTCCACACCTTTTAAGACATAAATACTTTAAATTTAGATGGACACATTTTATTGTCCGTTTTGTTAAGTTTTAATAGTTTTGGTAGGAATTCACCTGGTTTCAATCAAGGAGAGCAGACAAAGACTGTTGACTGGTTCTTTTTATTACTTGCATCTTACAGCTCTTTCTGATTCTTTGTTAGGTGTGCCAGGTCACTGCCCAGCAGCCTGTGCAAGCAGAGCTTATGCTTAGGTATCAACAACTACAGTCACGATTGGCTACACTCAAAATCGAAAATGAGGAGGTAAGACTTATGTCTGTAAGGGCTAAGCATTGAACGCCATTTGCAGGAAGGTGCAATGTTTTCTACACTGTCAAATCACGCAAATTACTCTGAAATGTCTCAAATCTGTATAAGCAGTTTTAATTTTAAAAAACAAATACTGGCAAATATGCTAAGGTAGATCCTCAGCTGCTTTATAGAGGTTTGGAAACTTCATTTTTAACCTGTCCATACATTCATATTACTGAGTTCTGTGTTTTGCAGATTTTTCAGTGTAAACTAGTTAGAGCATATATTTTTAAATTCAGAAAGCCCCTGAGAACAGTTACTGTCTTCTGGGACCACCCTCTGTCCCGTCCTCAAATTGCCACTTTGGTAGTACAAAGGAATTAGAACTGTCTTTTGTGGTGGCTGAGTCAAGATCTCTTGTGCTCTCAGCTATATCTATTCATAAACACGAGTAATGAATGCCTGTGATGGGAAGTGCTCACCTAGCAAAATAAGATGCATTTTTTGGTAAAATATGGAAAAGCTATGCTATTCTCTTTCCCCTGCTCTGGCAGCAAAGAAAGGCCTCCCAATGGGAAAAAATTGCACTTCTATCAGAATTAAGGCAATGTTAAAGTCCTTCAGTTTAAATGAAAATCTGTTCCTAAATTAAAACATTTGTTTCTTCATGTACTTTACCGGTAAATTTTCAGGATTCCAGTTTTTCTCATTCTAGATTATATGTTGAATGTCTTTAACAAAGTATACATGTCCATGAGACATGTTCCGTAGTCTTCAAAAAAAACCCCGACGCACATTCAGAATGGACCTCAAGGTAACAAAGACAAAAGGAAGGAGAAAGATTCTTTCTTTCACTGAAGTGTGAGGGCATAGGGGTGCTCCATAGGTCATATGAAGTGCTATAAGGCTGGTGTAAATTGTTCTTTCTTCAGCACTCTTTCAGCTATGAATTCCTCTTCTGCAATCTAAACATTGCTGTGCTCCTCATGATAACCAGCACTTCACAGGACTGGGTCACAGATTACTTTTTGTCTTGGGAGAACATGATATTCTGGCAGCCAGATCCCTGGATATACACTTTCAGTATAACTCATTCACCACATTTAGGAGTGATGACCCTCCAGGGTTGTGTATCATCTCTATTGCCTCCCAGATTAGGGATCATAATCAAATCATGTCACATTTCAATTCTAATTTCAGGAAACAAATGTTTGAATGCGGTACAAAGCCATCACAAGAGTATATCTGTGTTTGTGGGTTGGACCATGGTAAAGCAGACAACTAGATAGGATACCTAATCATGTCATTTTGTTACATAGATATCTGTTATAGTAACTTTTCACCTTTACACGCCAGTTTGTTGGGGGAATGGGCCAGGGAATTACTATGAGTAGTGAGCTTCTCTTCTAAGGAATTCCTATATATATTTATCTTCTACACTGTTCCTATATATTTGGCAATTTATGCTTTTTAATATCAGGTTAAGAAAACAACAGAGGCTACCCTGCAGACCATACAAGATATGGTCACCATTGAAGATTATGATGTGTCCGAGTGTTTCCAGCACAGTCGCTCTACAGAGTCTGTGAAGTCAACAGTCTCTGAGACATACCTGAGTAAGCCTAGCATTGCAAAAAGGAGAGCTAACCAGCAGGAAACAGAGCAATTCTATTTCATGGTATGTTGGTTGCTTCCTCATTCATGTGATACAGACCAAACACCTGAAGTAAACATTATGCAGAAGTTCTGGAATTTATGTATCATACATAGTAATAGATTCATCTGCATCTCTACAGAAATTCAGAGAATATCTCGAAGGTAGTAATCTCATCACAAAACTCCAAGCAAAGCATGACTTGCTGCAGAGAACACTCGGAGAAGGTAAATATCACACAAACTGAACAGTGATTCCAGACTATACAATGAACTATTTGAAATGCCAAAGGTATGCAAAGGAAAAAAATTCAAAACTTAAAGCTTAATTGTCCGTTAAACATAGATTTGATTTTTACTAGTCATCGTTTTGGTGCAGTGCTAAGAGTACACACAATAAATCAATTCTATTTCTTCAACAGATACTTATTTCCACTGCACAGATGTTTAGGCAAGTGACTACGTTTGGAATGGAACTGTTGAATGAAAAATCTCGTGTCTGAAAGGAGAGCTGACACAGCCAGTGCAGGCTGATTTAAGAGCTGTGTAAAATGTACTTTTTCTATGTTACATCTTAACAATTTCTGTTAAGTTGAGGTTTTTTTAAGAGTTAAGGGACAGTGATATTTTTTAAGCATATAGAATTATCCAGGATGCATCTCTTACAGTGGACTCGCTAGTGCAGCATTTCTAACACATGGTCATGAATGTTATTCTTGCAGCCTAAGAGCTCAGCGAAGCATTTATGAAAGGTAAAAGATGAAATCCTGATCTCATTGAGGTTAGGAGGGAGATTCTTACAGGCTTAATGTTGGTTTTCTGCGAGGTATTTGCATATTGTAAATGGAAATTAATGAAAACTTAATCAATAACTGTATACCTGTAGATTATTGCATATAAAATTATTGTATTACAAATTATGATAGCAGAGAATCATCTGTTGTCCTGAACACTCTCCACAGTATTTAAAAATACATCTTAAAATCTAAACCAAGTCAGCAGACATCCATCATCAAATGAACTAAAGCTGAGTTAGGGCACTAATGACTCAGGCACTATGCACAGCTCCAGCCTACCTCTTACCAGCCCTCCCAACAGGCACTTCCTCATGGACCAAAGGGAGAAGGGGAATTTCAGAACAGGCTTTGGAGGGCTAGTGACACAGAGCATTACAGACTTGAGAGGAAGTGAGATGACACTGCAGAGAGTAGGAGTCCTCTCCTGAAGGTTGAAGACTGTAGTTAAAAGTTGAGACTTTAAAAGGAGACCTGTTCTCTAAAGAGTGACTCTAAAAAACATGTCAATTTATTTTGTTTTTATTACCAAGTATGTGTTGTTGATCACATCTCTTCTTACTCGTAATACAAAAGCCCAGGTCCACAAATCCAGCTGTGGAGGTGCCTGAAGAGCTATTAGCAGTTCGGTGGCTAGGCCCCTATCCAGGGGAAGTGACTGAGGCTGGGGGTGGGAAATAAGCATAATTTTCTTGCAAGGCTGGACTGAAGAAGATGGTAGCTGTTTTTAGACAGCTAATTACATTATCTTTTTCATGGAAGCTTTCGTTTAATAGGATTTTTATTTTGAACATATGCATTGAGCAGTTTATTCATACAAAACAATGTGCAACCAGCATTAGTCAAAAAAGGGGAAATTTTTCCTCAGAAAGCTCACAGAAAATGTATTTGGATAAAGTGAGTGAAAGGGAGAAGGATAAAAAACAACAGATTCTGTTGCCTAATACGTGCTGGGGAAAAAAATAAGAAAAGAATTGTTTGAAAGGAAACCTAAAGAAAAACTTCTCAGCAGGGTGACCTAAGTGATAAATTGCCATTAGGCTCTGGGCCATTCTGCCATGCTCAGGCATGCCTGGACTGTTCTGTTTGAAGAGTTCTCTTCTACCCACCAGCTGTAAGCCCCAAGTAAGTTAATCATTGTTGCCCGCAGTGTTTTGGTACGTATTGTTGTTCCATCATCATAGCATAGCACATACAAATAGTACACCAAACATACACATTTACAGTCAAAGCTGATGCTTAGAGTAAAAGCCATCATTTTTACAGGTTAAGTTCAAGTACCTCTTCAATTGAGGCATGTCCTGCATTAAAATGCACATTCCTGGGAAGGAGGACCTGGATTCTGAAAATTCCTTGAATGGGGGTGATTGAAAGGATCAAATTGCGGTGGAATTATGAATGTTATTGCTTTAGCTAGTACAGAAATGAATTTGTAGGATGTGAACTGCTCCCCTGCTCTCCTCAAACTGCCTTTTCTGGGAGCTTTCATGTCAGCAAGATTGCATACAAATAACACAATGTGCTGTGTTAAATAACGCAGGGGAGAATGTGGGGAGAAGGAGAGGATTGTCTGAACTCTTAAGTTTTCCTTTGGCACCCTTTCTTGCTTTTATTCAAACCCATACAGTATAAGGATGTAGGCTGAATAAATCCAGATTCCCATCTGGTGTCCACAACGTTGACAGCATTTGGCTTCTGTTCCAGTTCATCACTTGCCTGCTTCAGTCTACTGCTGTTTATGGACACAACAGATTCATGATCTGCACAAAGGAGATGGAGTGCTCTGTGCTGAATCTGCATCTACAATTTCGGAAACTAAATGAGAAATATTGAAATGAAATTGTTACTAAACATAGGAAGCACACTGATATTCATACTAATCCTAAGCCAAGGCTCATCTGTTGAAAGAACAAATTAACAAAGCAAAGGGAAATGCAAGAAAGAAAACAAGGAGTTGTAAAAGAAATTGCCCGTGTAACAGAGATACTTTTTGCTCTAAACTATTAAATATCAAAGATGTGTTTAACATCCCCCAGACTCAGGATTTGTAACATTTTCAATTTTTTTTAGCATTTATTATTGGTAATCTTAGTGTCTATGAATTTCCTGTGGTAACCTGAGTAGAGAATAGTCCCTGTCTTACCCTTTTTCTGTCATAGGTTATTTTTCATACTTTTCTTTCATCTCTCTTTTTCACCTATCTAAAATCGATGGCAACAAGACTTACACGTCTTAATGTCAGAGATTTTTCCCAGAGCTTATTCTTTTTGCCACCTTCAGGGTATCTGCACTTGTCAGGTACTGCAAAGTATATTTTCAGATTGGAGTTTTTAGTACTGTGCAGCACTTTGAGTGCATCTGGATATTGGCACATAATATTATGTTTTTCATATCACTGTTTTTTATACTTTCTGGAGTCTGACAAGTTTTTTTGGTGTCACTTTCAAATTGAGCAGTGTACTCAGACCTAACCCAAGTGATGTTCAGCGTGATTTTCAGAGTCATATCTGTAGTTCTGTTCACTGCATGGGTGTTTAATTCTTTCCTAATACCTTATTTCAACCTGCTAATAGTGAATTTCATTTGCCACTGTGTATTTGTTAAGCCCTTTGAAGGGCTTCACAGTTTTGTCAGGACTTGATACAGAAGTATTTCAGTCATCTGCACAATGTTCCGCCTCCTTGGCTGCTGTGATCTCTCCAAGACGTTAATAAATGCCTTATGAATTGCATAAATGATCCTAATGGGAAGGCTTGCGTAAGTGGCTGTTACATTTTTTGCAGTGATGAAGTGACCATTCAAGTCCACTGAGATTCCCTTTTCTTCACTAGTTTTTAATCAGTGAGAATATTTTGCCGCTTGATACATGATTGTTTAGTTGCTTTAGTCACCTCTTGTGAAGAAAGTGATCAGGGACCTTTTAAAGTCTAAGTAAATTAATTGAACTGTTTCTCCTTTATCCAGTATTTTATTGTCATGTTCAAATATTTCTAATAAATTAATAGGGCACCCTTTGGCAAAACTGAGCTCACTGGAACTTACCATACCATGACCTTTGTCCTGTTTCATTATTTTGCTTTTTGTTATGATGAGCTGATCTCAAAGGTTACACAGGAACCTTTCTGGAATATGGTGTTTCCTTCTTTACAATTCCCTGCAGTTCTCTGTGGTGTTTCTCATTGTACTTTTTTCTTGCAATACACAGACAAAAGAGAGGAGGGAGTCTTTCAATAGCTACTGGTGTCTAGAGCCCTGTATTTTCAGCACTGACGAGGATTAGGCACAAGGCACGGGGGGAGATGCTATCTAATCTTGGCGCAGCTCTATTTCCATACTGATTTAGCCACTAAAACACATGAGCACAAACAGTAGACATCGTTTGGAATTTTACTTGAAATTATTTACAGTATCAAGTGACTCTTTAATCTGTGGGCAGACTTCTTAAAAGTTGTTCCATAAAATGGGTTGTATTTGTATTTTAAATGGAGCTGTGGAGATAGTAGATAACCTCACTGCCCTGTTTGTTGTATAATTGTGTATCTTTTGCTGATAGCATGAAATTTAGGGTTAAAAATAATTCATTAAGTGTAATGTAGATACAAAATTTTCCCCTAAAATGTACAAATGATTATTTCCTGTTTATTGAACTTTTCTAGGTCACAGGGCTGAATACATGACAACAAGGTAAGATACTTTTATCTGACTTGGTTTAGAGTTAAAAATTAGGTAAAATCTTAGAAATTACAAATTTTAGACTAACTTTGTAAGGGTTTATAACATTGTTGTTACATAAATTACTTACAGACCTTGTGTGTTTAAACTTTCAGCATTCCTTTTTCAGCATCCTGATGGTAAAGGATCACACTGTTCATCTTCCTCATTCTTGTGAGCTGCTCAGGCCAATGTCAAGGGTGGGACAAGCTGGGAGATCCTTAAAAATATCTGTGAATCACATATCAAATTTGGAAGTTGAAGGGGGCACTTTGGAGCTAGAAAAGAAATAATTTTCAGTTTTCAGAGATACCATGCTTCTCACAGTTTGTAATTCACTTGGTCAGGAAACACAGTTCAGAAGAATCTGGCAGAAAGATCAGTATAGGCAATAGGTTGTGTCTTTGATAACCTAGCTCTGGACATGAATACCTGCCTTCCCCAGCACCCATGTGTTTGATACTTATATGGGTCTATATATTCACAGAAGAGAAGGGATACAGTGTTAGATCCCCCTACTTTGTGCTGCACATACTTCTTAGGTTGTGTAATGCCACACCTTTGAAGCTGCCTCCAGATAGAAACCCAGACGAGCGCTGCAGCCCCCAGGATATGAGACTGTGGGGGCTATGGCAACTGCTTGGATTTGCAGCTGCCACTTGTATGTATCACTGCTACAGGCAGTGTGTCGTGGTCCCAGCAGGAACATCCAGCTTTCTTGGTCTTACTGTTCCCTGCCCGTTCCATGTAATACATCCTTGCTCAATGCGTTCCCTTTCTCCTATTTGCTTCCTGGATAAGAACCATTTTGCCTGGTCCCTATGTTCCTGGGGACATCTCTACAGACTACACAAGATGTTCTCCCATCACTCCATGATCTTTTCTAGCTCTGTATAGTTGGACTTGCTCACCTACTTCCCTTACATGATGTCACTTGAAAAGTGATAACAAATCACAGCATTCTTCACAATTGCTGTCATTAATTCTGACAACTGTACCTTTAACGGTGCCCCTAGATGTTACAATTCCAGGAATGCATGGAAATCAAAAAGTTTATGTTTAAGGAGAAAAACTTCCTTTCTTGACTGCAAAACAGGTAACTCATCAGGCTAACATTATCCTAAATTCCCTACTGTGCAAGAAGATGATGGATTTAGGCCACGATTTTACCTTAGTAAAGTGGGGGAGCAGCTTGAAGCCATCTTACCTTGTACCTTCTCACAGCTGGTGACTTAGAGAAATAAATTCTGAGAAGTAGGGGCTGCCAATCTATTCCTCAGCACCAGCTCGTGAGCTCTGGCTGGGACCTGCCTGTTGCCCCAAGGTTCAGTTAAGTTTCCAGATTGTGAGACATGAAAACAGAAATGTTCTTCAAGGTCAAAGTTAAGTTGTGGAAGGGAAGAGGATATCTTTAAAGATAAGTTTAAAATAGCAGGTAGTACTCAAACAGACCAAATTCCACCACTGAATGCTCTGTGCCTTACTGTTCCTCACTGGTTCCCCATAAACATTTGATTTTTTGGTAATTCCCAAACAGAGGAAGCTGTTGGCATGTCATTCATTCAATAGTTTGTGACCTAGAGAACAGTATTTCCTGTAATCTCTCTCAGTTGTAGTCATCACATGTGTAACACACTAGGTAAACATTTTGCAGACCAAGGTTTTGTGTGTTCTCCCATTTCTTTTTGTGTGTGTGTGTTATGCTACTTTTATTTATTTTTTTCAGGTTGATATTCTTGTAATCCTTTAGCTAATTAGCTGTGTTTCTTTTCGTGCGTGAAGTTTTTGATGGTTGGGTGTGGAAGGCTCTAGCTGAAAATGCAAACAGTTTGGTTTTGAAGCATCTTAAGAGTGTGCTGTGCAGCTTTAATTTGCATTTGGAGTTTCTCCAGCATGAAGCAACTTCTCAGCTTGGTAAGAGGTGCTTCGTGTGGCCTGTGTTCTGCCACAGCTGGCAGGCTGAATGCCAGTGGTTGCTGCACATTTCATGCGTGACCACAACAAAAACAGGCCATTCCAATTGTGCAGTGTTGGGAAAAAATATATGTGGTAAGAACTGCAAAACAGGGATTCATAAAGAACGTCATTATTTATCCATAAGTAATTAGTTTTTGATGGAGAAGTTCTCCACTCTTTAATCTCTGTCACACTTAAATTTGATGGGAAGTCTTTATTTTATAAGTACCATGTTTATTTCTCCCTTTACAATATTCTGTTGTTTTGCCATGAGCTTACAGACATTTCATTTTATTGTGTGGCTTAATTCTACCTTGCTCAGTAATGATATTCCCTTCCCTTAGGCCTCCAAACCTGCCCCCTAAGCCCCAGAAACACAGGAAGGCCAGACCCCGATCACAGTATAGTGCTAAGTTGTTTAATGGTGATTTGGAGTCGTTCATCAAGGTACTGGCACCAGCCACCCGAGTGGCTGATCTCAACACTTCTGTTGTAATGCTATAATGGTCACCACCTCACAAAAGCTGAGGCAGATCATTATGTTTAAGTCTATCCTGGGGCTCTTTTCTTTCCCGGTTGATCAATATAATACTTCCTGAAGTCAAAGGGAAAGAGAGGGATTTGTTTCTCATGTTAGCCTCCCTACAGTTTTGTTAATCAATTAGGAATAGTATTGGCAGCCTGCTGGTATTAGGAAACTTAGCATTATGTAGAAGATAGGATGTAGTGGTGCATCCCACAACCTGGCACCATTTCCTGCTTGCCATTTTCACGGCATTCAGTGTTGGAAGTACGCGGAGAAGCGAGAAGCAGCACTATTACCCTGGGTTTGATATCCAGCTTTTGGTTTCCTATGACTTTAGGAATTTATTATATTGTGTGAAATTGTGATCACCGCTATTCTGGATCTTGTGTCTTTGCTGTATTTACTATCTTCTTCTTTCTCATACTTTTATTTCTAATAATGCTTCTAGCCGAGGCCGAAGGAACTCTCACACAAGACATCAGGTATAGTTCTGGTGACAAGAGAACCAGCTCTGCCTCGCTCTCGGGTTGCATTCATGCCTGGCTCTAAATTAGTTCTTTCAAAGACCTAGAAGGAGAAGTTTGCATTAAGAAATGAGTGTACAAGTACAGCAGACAAAACTAAACCAGAGCACAGCTCTGGAGGGATTGTAGTCTTAAATGATATTTCCTTATTCATTTTCAAGCACCTACCCATCACAGTTAGTGCCTCTGGAAAGTAACTGACACAGCTAAGGGACAGAAATCTTTAAAAAAATTGTAAAAATACATTTATAAATGCAGTGAACAAAATTCCTAACGGCAAGCTCTGTGAATTGGTGTTTGAATGTTGCAGGGATTTTTTTTTCTTCTTGTGTAATGCAGCTAGTGGCAAACATTTTGCAGAACAAATTCTGTGCTCAGTGGCACCATACCAGTTTAGCTGTTTTAAAATCAAGCTATCAGCCATACTCAGTACAACTATAGGGAAAACTATTAGTATTGTTATGCAGGAGGTGCTGTGAAGTGCAAAGACTTTGAGGAATCATCACATGATGGAAGAGATGAGCATCATGTACAGTTTCTTGCACAAGGATGAAAGTAAGCAAAGAAGCAGAAATTTCTCACAAAAGTCCCTGGATTAGAGAAGCACAGAGCAAATCGGGAGAAATGGTACCCCATCATTTTGTCTCACAGAGAAAGGGGTTATTACATGGCAGTGTGGGTGACAGGGCTTATTTGCAATAGGGGAGTCATACATAATTAGTCTTTCAAAAGGAAGGATCTCAAGAAAGCTGGTGGCCTATGACAGATTTGCCAGTGTGAGAGCTACCCTCAGACAGCATGTCTGCCCAAAGACTATGTCATTCCTGATAGGGATGAGTCATTTTGACAGGCACAAAAGTATTACAGCTAGTGAAATACAGTATCTCACCAAAATGCCTGTTTTTTTTAGAGTTCTGCATCGTAAGAAATCGTAATTAGTCCCAAACATATATTCACTGACTACACACATTAGATTAAATTCAGAGCAGCAGCATGGTCACTGTTCTTGACATTCACCAACACAGATTGTTACTTCAAATTGTTTTCCTTTCATTAGATCCAAAATCCAAAGCTGTTAGTTTAGATTATTTCAGGAAATTACTTAAGGATAAAGTTTGTTATGGTTCTGAACAGATTCTCCAAAACCAAGTATGAAAGTAATTTTTTGGTTGGGTTTTTTTCTAATTTCTTACTGCAAACACTATCTTTTCCTAGGCTTTACATTCTTTGCATGAACCAGTGTACTAACAGGAGATATGAGTGCATGTTGTGCATGTTTGCTAATACTCTGCCTTTTTGGAGAGCCAGGCTGCTCCATGTTGGTGAAGATGATAGTATTCCTGGCTTTAGTAGCTGACCCGTTCCATGGGCTTTTTTATTTAGCAGATACTGAACACAAGTCAAAGAGAAAATGCTCATCCAAACATTACTGGTTCTTGGCTAGCCCGTCTTTGCTAGGTTTTAACTTAAACAAGCCACAATTTAAATAGACACACTAAAAGAGCATGGAGTACACGAAGGTCAGGGTGTTAGGCTACCTTAGAAGTGCAGTGTTTCATTGCTTCATTGTGTATCACTTTTCAAACTTTTGCAGTAGTTGGCTTTGATTCTACTTGAGCTCAACTCATAAACATCCCATTAGTGTAATTTAGCATGAAAATGAAGGACTAGTTTGTGAGAGGAAATGTGTATTCTGAGATACAGGGTGCTTTTGAATTCATGAGTTTATAATACAGACTGAATTTATACTAAACTTTCAGATAAATAAGTCAATTCTGTGAGCCCTTACGTATTTGAAATTCATTTGGAAAGAAAAATTATAGCTTCAAAGACAAGAAATCCTAAGATTATTTATGAAGCAGTAATTCTTCCACCATAAGCACCAACTTTTCCAAATGAATTTTAATCATATGATTTGTGTCCTTAATAGAATTTGATGACTTGTAGTCACTAACATGCTTGGGTTAAAATACCCATTTTTTAAAATGTCAAAACAAACGGACTCCAATGGTTCTTTTGAGAAAAGTCAGTTTAAAAGAAAAAGTCAAGTAGCTCACTGAAAATTAGTGTATAGTCATCTTCTCCCCCTCACATCACAAATGTTTTTATCTTTTATTAAAACACTTTTGTATAACTGAAAATGTAGCTACAAACCTGCTGCTGTATCACTGCTGAGAGGAGGACCTACGGTTCCTGAACTCTGCCAGTGACAGGTGGGGGGGTATAGGCTGTGACCTCCCTTTCCCAATAACTTTGTCTCTGCAGAAGAGGCAGCTGAACCACATGCTCAGCCCTAAATAGCTCCAATTCACCACCCAGTACTTACCAGCCATGTAGTGCAGCCAGAAACAACATGCCAAGCCATCATCTGCCCTGTGTTAGGACTTGCAAATCAGCAGAGCACGGGAATGCTCTCAGGTCAGGATAGAGACATGCTGGTACCCTGTGCACTGTCATTTGGTGGCTCTTCTCCAAGAATTCTGCTACCCAGCAAGTTCAGAAAAACCTTTTGTTTGCAGTAAGCTTTTTTTACAAAACAAAACAAAACTGTTCAAACAGCAAGAACAAAACACCTTGAGGAATTAGGTCATGTTTAATTAGGTCCATGTAGGATTTTCTCCACCAGGAAAAGAAAGATAAGTTAAATGGATGTAGAGGGATCATCTTCATCATGAATTATTGTTCTTAATAATAAGCTTTTTAAAAGGCAAATTCTCTGCTTTAACTCATTTTGCTTTGAAAATCAAAAACGCATGCATGAGCTTAGATGTCACATACAGTGTTAGCCAGATATGGTGGCAGAGGTAGATAATGAAGGCTGCATTTCCCAATTGAATTATTTGAAGAACTATAATCCTTCTTCTTCACCACCTGTTCCTTTCCCTCCCTCCCTAAATGGGAATTCTTTTAGAAGTGATATTTTTCCATAGGTGTTTTTTTGCCAGCACTGTATGTCCATCTGGATTGACCAAGAAAGTGCATTTTCACAGTCAGACCATAGTAGAGAGGCTTCCTCTTTCTGATCTGCAATTCACTCTTTCTGCTCTTGTTTTTCCAGGATTCAGGGCAAGTCATTCCTCTTATTGTGGAAAGCTGTATCAGATTTATAAATTTATATGGTAAGCTCGGAAAAAAACTGTGTCATTTCATTATTGCTGTGACTTTTTTGTATGTCTTTTACATTATGCATTTAGCACCACAGCTTTGATTTTGAAATAGAGATTAAAGTAGTTTTAAAAATAGATAATTTTTCACCACTGTCTCACGTCTTTGCTGCAGGTCTTCAGCATCAGGGAATTTTTAGAGTGTCTGGTTCCCAGGTGGAAGTCAATGATATTAAAAATTCGTTTGAGAGAGGTAATTGCATTTTAATTTACTTGAGCACCTTAGTATCTGACATTTAATAATCTTTTAAATTCTAATTATTTTCTGGGCTGTTTAAGCAGTTTGTATGTACTTCGTGTACTGCACCTAAAACTTTGCACCATCATCTGCTTAAACATGAAGCATAATGATGACCTGTACAGGTTTTCCCCCCATTATGTCCAAGGAGCTTGGGGATTTCTTACATTTTGTTTAGACAAGGCACGTGACTCTTCGACCAGCTGGAAACATTAATCTTTTCTTAATGATGAACTGCAAATAATAATCTCTATTTTATTTTAAAGATCTTCAGAAAAGAAAGATAATGGGTTTAATTTGGTTTGAGACTACTTAATGCAATTTGAGAATCCTGTTACTTGATCTTCTGGAATACAAGTGCTCAACTTTCTGGTCCCTCTGCCAAAGTAGTATCATGATCAATGAAAATAGGGGCTATGAAAGGGTCATTCCATTTTCAGCCACTGTTTTCACTCTCAAAGGAAACTT
This sequence comes from Sakesphorus luctuosus, assembly GCA_013396695.1. Taxonomy (NCBI): domain Eukaryota; kingdom Metazoa; phylum Chordata; class Aves; order Passeriformes; family Thamnophilidae; genus Sakesphorus; species Sakesphorus luctuosus. The sequence continues at coordinate 178,877 of VWZD01012783.1, read as the reverse complement.
CAGTCCCAGAGGAGGAATTATGTGAAAGATACTAGGAAGTAAAATCTGCTTTTTAAACATGAGTGGCTTGCAACACCCAGCCTAGGATTGCTCTGCTAGGGGAACCAGGATTCAGCAGTCCCCTAACTGTGTTAAAGCAATACTTGTTACAAATTTTTTAAATCTTACATTCTTTTTTCCTGATCTTAAAAGCTTTATTTTTAATTTCCAGGTTAAAAAAAAAACAAAACCCCCTTTTGCAGATATTCTGCTAGTGAGAAAACCCTTGGAGCAAAAAGTCTTGTGACTAAAAGCATGAAAAAATACTCACAGTGTTTTTCTCCCCAGGATTTGTTATATATCTTGTTAAACCTGATCTTGTCTTTGACAGGATATGTAAAGCAGCTGTTTTTACTAGCTAAGTGAAGCTGCATCCCTCCATTCTGCAGCTTTTAAGTCTGCCTTATTCTTAACTGCTCTCCTAGCTATTGTTATCCTGGAAGATACGTGCTTTTTAAAGTGTTTCAAAATAAAGATTAAGTCTTTAAAATTGCACAAATAACATAGTTCAGTCATGGCTGAGGTTTTGGCAAAATACATGCGCATATTCCTGAATGTTTTAATGTTTCAGAATGAAGACACATTTCCAGTTCAAAGAGTGATCTAACTCCATATCCTTTATGTAAGGTCCCAAAGAAAAGTCTGAGAAATCCTACTCAATTAAGAGCATTTGGGTTTTTTATTTTACTAAGTGTAAATCACGTAAATACATAGCTGGAAGTTCAGGACATAAGAGATCACTAGGTTATGTAATTATAAGGAAGCTTTATTTAGGCTGCCATTTTTAGTTTAATCATAGCCTGGGATTTCTAAATCAGTGTTTATTATCTTCCTTGAATGCTTGCATTGCCACCTCCCACATACTAAAAACAAAAAACCCCCAAAATGTCACTCAGTTATAAAAATGTTCTGTGCAAGAATGCTGCTGCATGTGTTTCATTCACTTTATTTACTTTTTAAGGTGAAAATCCTTTGGCAGATGACCAAAGTAACCATGACATTAACTCAGTTGCTGGAGTACTGAAGCTCTATTTCCGAGGGCTGGAAAATCCTGTCTTTCCTAAGGAAAGATTTAATGATCTTATTTCTTGTATCAGTAAGTAGAAATTTCTATTTCTTTCTCAATAGAATTTTACTTTCAGATTCACAGTAGGAGCCTGAAAAACGAGCTAACTTCACACATTTTCCTGAGACAATTTGTTTGCCATCTGCAGCAGTCTGGGTCACTTATTAGTCATACTCACAGCTGTGGTTGTTCCTTTTTTCCACTGGGATTAATGTACAGTACAACTCTTTGTTTAGTAGGGCAGGAAGAATATCTTTTGGTATACAAGGGGTAGTTAAATTTAAATGCATTATTGTTTTCCTTTGTGCACTGGGGCAGACAGAAGGAAATGAAGCCATGACTGTGCAAAGAATGTGTTACCTTCCACAGAAGTTTTCATTCCCCACAATTTGGAGTCAGGACTGGTGAATAAGTAACTAACTAACTGCTCAACATTGTGTGATTCTGGACCTTTATTGTGCTCAGCTTAAAACCCTCAATCCAACCAGGAAAATCCTTCAGCATAAGGATGGAGGGGAGCAGATGAGTGTTGTCTGTGGGAGAGCCTGGTCTGCCTTCCCACACACAGATTGTAAGGGGATGCCTTGGAGGAGTGTGCATGGGTCTGTGCACTGCTGGTATTCTTAGCGAGGCATAGAGAGGTTGTGGTCATTGAGGAAGTTCTCAGTGGATGAGTGAATTGCTCTGATATGCACAAAACCTCTTCCAGTTCACCTCTGCAGGTGTTGAGGAGGGGCCATGAACACTAGTTCCCTAGTGTTAGGTCTTGGTTTCTGTAGAGAATGTCCAACTGTTGCATGTTCCAAGTAGGCAATGAATTATTTTTGTGTGAAAGAGTTGACAACCTTCCATTTAAATAATAGTATCACCCAGCAGAGCTGAAATCAGTAACAACCAATAGCCTGGAACAAAGTCACTGCTTTTCACAGCAACATTTTAAAATGTTTATTGAGAAAGAGGTGTTGCCCTCTGATCCCAGTTTAGGCTGAATGTTCTCTGAGGGTGTCATAAATCTGGATTATGATCTCTATGACAGTTCATCAAAATGAGGTGTAATGACAGAGTAGTTCTGCTAGGTTTGACTTTTGCTATTGCTGTTATAGAAGAAAACAGAGGATCTTCTTACTGATAATGTATTGTAAGAGTCCAAAGTCTGTTTTCTGTCAGGTTTTAGAGGAAGCATGAGGAGGATGATTTTGTTGTTTGGTTTGGTTTTTACAAGGTTATCATTAGGGGCACTCAGAAATGGCATATCTATACCCTTAGCACAGGGAGGAGAGGTAAGTGTGGACCATGGTAGAACAAAGTGCGGTTGCTCTGAGCACACTGGAGTGAGTTTACTTTGAGCTTTCACAGTGGGGGGAATTTGAATGTGATATAAGGAAAGAAAGAAGCTGCTTTTGTGCCTTGCACCCACAGTCAGCCCCAGAACCATATGCTGGGAACAGGAGTCTGTGTGTCTGCATCTTCTGATTATCTGGGAAGCCTGAGATGGTGGAGTGTTTTTACAGCTGTGTAACTATTCTGTGCACTTTGTTGGGTGCTGCACCACTTCCAGGGAATAAGATGCTTTTTTTTTTTAAAAAAAGAAAAAAATTGCAAGCATTTGAAAATATACTGCCTCTCACAGTTTAGTTTACATAGCACCTACATGGCACATACTGTCATAAACTGTCAAGTCTAAAAGACCATTTCCATTTCCATTGCTGTATTTTTAACCTTAATGCTTTGGATATCTTGCAAAAAGGAAAACAGTTTAGGCAGGATTTTTCTTCCATTTCAGCCTTTGAACCAGTCATAGTTGCATTGGTTTCTCTTTTCTGTGCTTATGTGGCCTCACATATTATGTACCTTGGTTTTCGTGTTCATGGGAGCAGGGCCAGACTCCATTTCCTCTGTGAGAACACAGGTTGCTGTAACATCTTTAGATCACAATTGATACATAAGGCCCAGAAAACTTAGACATTTTAATTGGAAGGGTTTAAATACTCTTAATTCATATTGCATTCACTGTCTGAGGAAAGGAATAAACATTATGTTGTTTTCAAGTAGTTTTTGAAGATACGTGTCAGTGGGGTTTCCTAATCGTTGGCAGAAATGGTTACAAAAGGGGGGAGAGAGAAAGCAAATTTGTAAAGTTAATGTTCACATAAAACTGTAAAAGGGCAGAATGTCACACATTTTATATGGAAATGTAATGTTGCCAGTGAAAAAACCCTTGAAACTGAAGTACTTAGTTATGGATGTCAAGCATAATTGAGGCTACAGCTGCAGAATGAACCTTTCCTGAGTACAGCCACTGAGGAATTCCTTTGCATTTATGCATATATTTCCAAATGAAACAGGGCATTGTGAGTTAATGCTTTCCATTTTGTAAATACAGTGGAAACAGTGCAAAATTACTGTGACTTTCATGGCAATTTGTATTAATTAGACTCATGAGAACAATGGTATTCTGTTTGGGTTTATGATCTGATTTAGATAAAATTTGGGCCAAATTATATGCTTTGGGCCAGAGCAAGCATGAAACATAAAACAGTGTAAAGAATCCATCTGATTATGGGCCATAATCCTACACTCTCAGCATAAGGAGTGGCTGCTATTGGTCCCAGCAGCATTCTGTAATCATGAGGGCAATCCAGGGTTGGAGTGAAAAGGAGGGGAGTTGCACGGCACTTCTTTTCTGCCCCTTTGTAGAAACAGGTTGAGCCAAAGACAAGCAAAGTATTTGTAACAGGAGTTATATGGAGGCAGAGGGTGCTGAAGCTGTGCTTAGGGGTGGCTGTAATTCACCTTCACTGCTGGGGGACTGCAGTTCCTCTCATGGTGTGAGCTCTTATACACGTGACTTACAGCCTCCCTTTTACATACAGAGCTGTGCCCTGCAGCTGCTGACACACCTGAGCTATGCAGACTGCTTAGCTCCTGCACAGAGCATTATAATTCTTCATGGTTTCATCTCCCTTGCCTTAAATTTCATATATGAAGATGGCAGGATAGATGAAAACTTACATCTTTTTTCCTCCTGATTTTTGTCATTTGAGTCCCTTGCTGCCAGCAGTGCCCATTTACCTAAAGGCATAAATGTTATGAAAGGAAATTATTTTACTGCTTTTCAAGACTATTGTCCATTACTTAAAAAGTGAAAAACTATTCTGAATTGTCAACTCTTCCTGAAAAAGTTTCAACACAATGGGAAGTGTTTCCTTACGTAATTAACAGTGAAGACCACTGGATTTGTCCTCCTGTAATGACTTCTTAAATAAATCTGAAAGAGCTGTAAGTGGCATTGCTGAGTTAATATATACATATCTTTGAGCTGGATTGGACTCGCCTACCAAAGTGAAAAGAGGCACAAATTGTTACTTCAGCATGAACACATAGTCATGTAGATAACTTGTCGGCTGCAAATTGACCATAAAAAATACATCTGTAAGTGTAACTCAGTCCCATTTGACGTTCACAGGGTGTGTAAAATATGCATTAGGCATTCACGCTGTTCCTGGTAGGCACCACACCAAGGGGAAGTAGCAAGTAACCCCCACACAGAGACACCACATTGGATTTTATCCTTCGAAGCAGTGGTCCTAAAGGAGTGAGACATCTTACATTACCATTGTTCCTTTTCTTCTTCCTCCTTTGTGCTACCCTTGCCTGTGAAATATGCTTACATTGCACAGCACTGGGTGTTAGTTGTAGCACAACTCATTAGCTGTTGACAGCAGGTTTCTTCTTCCAAGCATTCTGATCAATAATATCTTCCCCTTTGCCAAATTTTTGCAATCCTGTTGTTCCTGTTGTTGGGCCCAGGAGGCTGGCTATTAACAGAGGGTGGTGGAACTTACACAATCCAGAATTCATGTTTCTGAGCTCTGCTCCAAGCTGAACCTTCTCATTTGAATAACCATGTCTCACCTGCAGTGCAGGAAGGACCATGTGTAGGACCAAGACCAGGAAAAATACAGTGCTTCTTTAGCATTTTTAACTAAACCAGAGTAGCATGGAGCTGTGCAGTTGTCCCCAAATACTTCAAAACCACCAACTGCTCTCTTGAAAAAGTCTTATGTTCTCTACCACTGCATCTATATATTTGAATATTTACTGTCTCTTACATACTCCACTTCTTCAGGATTATTGCTCAATTAAACTTTAATTTACATTTTCTTAATGTTATTTAGAATGAATGTATCCCTGCCTTAATTTCTAATTTAGTTTTTGTTTATTTGTGTTTGGGGGCTTCTGTTAGTAATTGTGTTTTCTTCTCTCTCAGGTTTTCTTTACTGTTCTGAAGCAGATTGTTCAGTTCTGATTGGTTTCATTTTAGAGTCTACCTATGCAAAAACCTCATCATGACTGACCAGGTGCTTCAAATGCATTATTTCTCTCTCCAGAAGAGGTTCCCATGATCTTGAAGATCACACCTCTGAAGGCTTGAGTACCTAGGATTTATGCCTATCTCATGCTATTGAGAACTGGTCCTTGGTGCATGGCTGCCAAAGAGCCAGCTAGCTGATAAGTAATTCTCTCATTTATGCAATGACATTAATCTCATCTGGATTCATTCATCCAGTTCAAGGACATAGAGCGTTTGCAGAGGAGGTCCATGGGAGATCAATAAATAAAATCTTTTCCAAGAGCAATACAGGATTGCAGCTCAACAGTTTTTCTCATGGAGCTTGTGATCTGCCTCTTTGGAAGATTTTATGAACAAGTTGGACAGACAGCTCTCAGAGGTGATTAAAGTGAATTCAGAGGCTGAGATTGTAGACTTATCTATGATGAGTCCTCCAAACTCTCTGTTTTTCATTTTTTGTAATGTCTGGTGGAGGTTCTTTAGATCCCAAACACCTCTGATCCTTAGATGCCTAGATAATTTTATGAATACACAGAAAACGAAGTTCCTTATATTATTAGAGTACTTTGTTCCACTATTGCCTGATGACAATACATTCAAAGTTCTGGGCACAGGTGCCCAGCTCTTCCACAAAGTACTGTAACCATGAAACCCCAGAACTTGCCTTCTTCTCGTTTCACCCCACAAATGTCTCTCCTATGCTCTGGGCTGCACTGTAGCTCTGCTTTGACTGAAGCACAGTGTTCCCACACCAAGTAGTTTCTCATCAGTAGTTTTCCTGCTTGTAGGTTTGACCCCCATGGCTGAGAGAGGTCTGAAAGGCAGGTGTGTCAGACCAGCGCTCCAAAAGTTTTGTTGTGCTCTGAGAACTAGAAAATAATAACCATTTCACTGTGTGATGTTTAGCTGACATTAGTCTTGATTTGCAGTTGGTAATCCTGTGTCCTTCACAGAGATCTCTCTTGTCTTCCTCTCTTCACAGTCAGAAAAATCATGTTAGTTCTCATTGTGCTTGGCCTTGCCACAGGCTTGTCCTCTTGCTTGAGTTTGGGAATGTGAGTCTCATCATTAAAGTAATGAACCAGTTTTCAAATCCCCTGATTTCTCTTCCAGCTTGGCAGCTAATTGCCTTATTAGAACAAGTCATGTAATATCAGCTCTTCTGTTTTCTTAGCTCAAAAATGGGTAATACCTCACTGGGCACTCAGGTAGGGCTAATTACAGTTCTTGAAAATCAGAGGAATGAAAAGAGGATCTCCAACAAAAGTACTGTGAGAGGGGAGACATGGCCAGCTTTCTACAGTGTTGGGGTTGCCAGGGATTTCTCGCAGCAACCAGCTTGTGCCTTTCTGCCCCAAGGCTCTCTTTAGCAAAGCCAGCAGAGGCAAAGCAATGCTTTCTCTTTCCTCTGTATGGGAGGCAGCAGAGCTGCACATTCTTTCTGCCTGGATGCTGAAAGATTGCTCTGTTTTCGTTCCATCTTTCCTACATACCCAAACACTCCTGTACTGCATACATGCAAGCGACGATGAAATTCACTCCTCATTTAAAAGCAGCATGCCAATATATAACATCATTACCTAGCTCCTTTAAGCCAAATCAGTACTGGGAAATAAAAGCCTTTCAAAACAGTGTGGAAAGCACATGAATTTGCCAGTTGGCAGTAGTTTGGATTTTCAGTAAAGCAGCTTTCATGGAAACAGGGTCTGGGTTACCAGAAGGATATTGGAAATACACACACCTCATTCAAGCATGTATAGCTTGTAACTGCTTCAGTATAGAGATGACATGCTTAGTACTGATCATGCTCCTGGTAGGACATCTGGGATAGCTCAACCCATGGCTCTAGAGCCAAACTCTGTACCTACTCAGCCATGTCTGTGCTGCCTAACTGTGGCCAATTCCTGGCTCATGCATTCTGTCAACCATGTGAAGGAACTGCTTGGAAGAGTTATAGTTGGCACAGACCACAAGCACATTGGAGAGTATAACTACTGAGTGGTAGCTACCTACCAGTGTTCAGGACTGTGGCCCAGTCTGGTTTAGCTCACTCATTTTTACAGAGCTGTTGCATCCATACAGGCAGCACACTGCTAGAAGGAGCCACTGGACTCACTGGGGTTCCAGCCAGTGCATTTCTTGGGCGTGATTTGAATTCAGCAATGACTGAACCTGGTCTAGGGCCAGTCTCCAGAACTGGCTGAAAGAGGCAGGTCTGCAGCACAAGGCATTAACCAGGAAAGGCTGTAACACAGAAGACAAGTCCTGGTGTTATATCACAACTTCTCTCCATAGAAAATCCACCTGTGCACATGCATAAAACCACCCAGACCCCTTACTCTGTGTAGGGAGCTTCACAGACAGGCTTGTCAGGAGGAAAGTCAGCTAAACTGGAGACTCAAAAGGCAGCCTAGTTGTAACGCCAGCTGCTTTTGTTCAAAGAACAGGAACTGAAGATATGGGCAGGCTTCTTTCACTGGGGATGGCTTGGATGAGGCAGGTGGAGAAAGGCCTTACACTAAAACTGGTGTCTGTGGGCTGTGGAGAACAGCAGTGTGGCACTATATTGCAGATGTGAGGGTGTACAGCATTGACATCTCAAAGATGTGGTCTGCACTGGAATGGGAAAGGAGAATTGTAGTTGCTCTGCAGATCCTCACTGTGCACCAGCTCAGGGACTTACTACGTCCCAGCCATGGACTCCAGTTTCTTAATTCTTAACCTAATTCTTAATTCTTCTTGATTCATGCAGTCCACATTTAACAGAAACATAAAAATAAATTCCAAGTCCCGTGCTCCACTTGAGAAAGTGTAATGGCTTGAACTGATTTTCATTTAGCATTTGGGTTCAGAGTGACTCATTAGGTTATAAATTATACAGCTTGTCAGCTGTCCTTTTCCCTACCAGCTCTGCAGCAGCTCACCAGAGACACTGTTTCAGCCTTCAGGGGCTCTGCTGGGGAACAGGTTTTTGCTTCATGAAAGCAGTGGGAGACTGTTCTGCAGAAACTCATGGAGCCCAGTTTCACCCCATCTTCTGCTCCAAGCACGCTAGTGGTGCTGATCCAGTGGAATCTCCTGTAAATGCTGATGTGGGAGCAGATGTCACATCCATCCACTACACTGACACTTCCTAACAAACTATAGAACTTCTGTGTGGTAAACAGAAGTCTTGCTGCCAGTGTGCTCTGCTTGTGCTTAGTTCTTGATACCAAAATACTATTTACTAGACACCATTTGTTCTTCTAAGAATCACAAGTTAGCTCACATTTTGCATCTACAAATGAATGCTAATTGGTAAAAATAGCCATACCAAAGAGGACATAAGTAACATACACCAGTAACTTTGCTTGCATTATTGTGTACGTGGTTATTTCAATTGTGTACTCCTAAGTACAACATTTTGTAGTATGATTGGCTTTTCAGCTATTGGAATCAGCTCCTGATTTCCAAAGTTTTAAATATCCATTTCAGTGCCACTAGGCAGTAGTCAGCTAAGATTTCCCCTAAGTGTCATTAATTCCATCACTCTTTCTTGGCTGACATAAAAAACATTGTTGAAATTTTAGGTTGTTTCCAACAGCGTCATTTACACAAAAAACACATTGAATTAAAAATTGAGATACTAGATTTTGAAAACCAGTTCAAGTTTTCACCCCATGTTGCCCCACTTGATGACACATAATCCTTCTGCCCAACACAGAAGATAGTGCATCCGTGGTACAAGACATTAGGAGCTGATGCTTTCATTAGCTGACCTTGTTTTTCCTGCTCCAGAAGGATGTCGGTGGACTGCTGTAAAATCGTTCAGGAAAAATATGATCTTTGTGTTTCTTGCCTACACACCAAAAAACACGAGGCTTTTCTCCCACTTTGCCGACAACAGAGTTGTAGCTGGACATTTGATTAAGGAAGCTTAATAGAGAAGCTCAGTGATTGGAATATTATGTACCAGAAGTAAACACTCAAATAAAGAGAATGCGTCTGTATTTGAAACGCATGGCCAACATTTCTCCTTGGCTCCCTCAGATTATTTATATACTGATTTTGTGGTTTTGTGAGCTGTCAAGCTCAGCAAGTGGCCATTGTTTGACTTAGCCAGACTTGTACCTTCTTTTAAATGTGCAGTTTCAGTGAGAGTGGGAAGAACTTCTAGATCTTGTTTTTCTAATAGGCCAAAATTAGACAATACTGACTAGGGGCATTGATGATAGAGAGTCAAAGTAAATTGAGTAAATTGACTGAATGCCATTTTAGACAATCATATGCAAGGGAACATGAAGTATTTTCTTCTGTTTGCAGGAATAGACAATCTCTATGAGAGGGCTCTTCACATCCGCAAACTCCTCCTTACTTTGCCCAGGTCGGTCCTTATAGTGATGAGATACCTCTTCGCCTTCCTCAATCAGTAAGTGCTTGATAAATACCCAAGGTACTGTATTTTTATCTACCTTCCTTTGCTGGTATTGAAGTTCATCGGGTTTACTCATACTCTGCGTCGAATTCACATTTAAGCTCCATTTAACACAAAATTCTTCTAATTGGCAATGAAAATAGAATGAAAACACTGGTTTTCATTAAAATTAAAGTTCTGTTTGTCCACCAGTGAACAAGGTTATACTAAGATAGATTGAAGTGTTGTCTGAAATGGGAGGTGCAGACTACAGCATTAAAGCTGACAACAAAATAAGCTGATAAGAAAAATAGCAAATACAAACTGTAACTACATTAAAAATAGTTTGTGCAATTTTAAAATATTTTTTTTTCCTTATCTCAAGCTGGTTTTCATCTACTGGTGGGAAAAAAACCACAGTATATTCAAGCAAAATAGTCACTACAAGCTACCTGTTTGATGCTAGGCACTGCCAGGCTGAGATTTCATGTGGCTGCTTCTGGTTTTGGATAACAGGGGTGTAAGTACAGAGAACCTACATCCCCTGAGTATGCTTCAGTATAAAGTAGCTTTGTTCTCACATGCAAAACACAGACTGGACAGAGAGTTATGTGAGGAAGGGAAAGTGGTGGTCATGTCTTCATCGTCCCCTAGAAAATTCTTCATTCTGTAAGAGAAAACAAAAGACAGGTTGGGCAATTACACCGTGTTTCTCCATTCCTGCACTGCCCTCTCTGGTTTTGCTGACCCCCAGTGTCAAAAAGATGTGCTTATGTGCACTTTGCCCTGATTCTAGCTTTTCTCTTTTTGCTGCCATATTGTCTGTTTCCTGTTAGATCTGCATTCGTATCACCTTTTTCCTCTTTTTTTCCTAATTTTGCCCTTTGCTGATTCATTCCGTCTTGGTGACCTTCCCCATTTCAATCCAGCCTGTCTGTTCCTATAGAAACAGGGTCTTTGCAGCTGGGTTATTTGTTCATGCCTGTATTCACAGCTGTTCCCATTTGCTTTCTTCTAGCAATTTCTGAACCACTTTCAAGCAATATTTAGGAGAGGGGCAGAGATCTAAAGTTTCATGAAAATAACTATTCATTTGCAACAGAATTCATCCCCCAAAAGTGATACCATGTACATGTCTTAAGGGCTTAAATCACAGCTTCTGCTCTGCTTAGACATACAGATTGACCAGCGCTGTATGGGGTTGTACTTGCTACATGGTCATGTTTGCTATATCTGTATTCTCTGCAGGAATGCAATTTGGAAAGCAGACTAAATACCTTACTGCCTCCAAATTGCTCCTCATGCATCCAGGAAGAACATTCCCATGATCTGCCTTTCTGCAAATCTCATTCTGCTTTTTGTATATGCAGTTATGCCTGCTTGGCTCCAGGAAGTCATCAGGTCTCATGGCAGACCTCACTTGGTGTAGCCTCCTGCTCAAAGTTTCTAAAGTTACACCAAGTTGCTCAAGACTGTCTAGTCAAGAACCTCAACAGGCAGCAACTCCACAGCCTTTCTAGGCAGTCAGTCCCAGTACTTGGTCACTCTTATAGTAAAGAAATTTTTTCCTGCTTTTAGTGGAAATATCCCATACTGTGTCTTGTTGCCTTTCATCCTTTTGCACCTGTGTCTGTCTTGTTCTTGTTTATAATCTTATATATAGTAGGAGTTTGCAGCTAAATTCTCCAGTAGCAGTCTCTTCCAAAGGCTGAACAAACCCAGTTCTCTCCACTTCAGTTTATAACCCATATGCTCCAGCGCCACAGCCATCTCAGTAGTCCTTTTCTGTACTTTTATCAGTTTGTCAGTCTCTCAAAACTAGACACAGAACTTCATGTGCAGCTTCACAAGCACCAGGTGGAAGAGAAATAATCAGTTCCCTTGACCTGCTGGCTTTTCTCTTCCTGATATAGCCAAAAATGCAACTAGCCTTCTTTGCAGGAAGACACATTGCTGAATCACATCCAGCTTCTTGTCCAAGAAGAGCTTTTCCCAATGCTTTTCCTTGGGAGCTGCTAACCAACAGTCAGCTCCAGACTGTAATAATATGTGAAATTACTCCATCCCACAGGCGGGACTTTGCATTCATCCTTATTGATGAAATTTCCATTTGTCCATTCTTCCATCTTGTCAAGGTCCTTCTAAATGTTTACCCTGACCTTTAGCATATTTACTGCCCCCTCTCCAGCATGGCATCATCTGTAAGCTGACTGAGTGTGCACTCCATCCCCTCCTCTAGGTCATTCCTGAAGGTGTTAAATAGTATCAGCCCCAGTACTGAGCCCTGATGAACACTGCATATTGCCAGCCATCAGCAGAACCTCACATTTCATGATGATAGCTACATTCTTTTTTACACAATTTTGCACACATATGAGGGCTGAACCACCTTATAAATCAGTAGAATAAGATGTCTCAAATTAACACACAGGACAGGATAATAAATAATGGCATAAGAAAGGGGAGAACATCATTAATTTTCCAAGGTGGTTATGAGGGGAGTCATTTAGAAGGTTTGCCTCATGCATTTGTATTGTTTGTATGTAGAAAGCAGTCTCAAAAAATTCCCTTTCTGGAGGGAATATGATGCCATATTTGAACACAAACAAACATTGAAATTGCTATGCAGCTTCAGAGTATAGTGCATCCCAGCACGTCAGGTTTGACTGGCCCTGCACAGGACCACTCAAAAGCCAGCATTTCCACTGGAAATGCGAGTGCTTTTAAAAAAGGGAATACATAGCAACTCTTCGTTCAAAATTGAAAACAAGTAATGTTGTATTTTTTGGAAGAAAGGAGATCTTGCAAAAATTGATTAATAAGAACAATCAAAGCCTTCTGTTTGCACACTTCCAGAATGAAATTATTGTGGGAGTTTGTAGGCAGAATGGAAGGTTCTTAGGAATTTTAGGCTGTATGGTAGAAACAGAAACTAGTAGTCACAAGAGGCTTTGCAAGATCCAGGAAATTAGTTGCCTCCAGAAGGCAATTCAGTCTGCCTAAGTTATGTGGCCAGCTTAAGGGAGAGATGCATCAAGGCCTGATGAAACAAGTATATCCACTCTGCATCCAGTTCACTTGGAGCTCCAGGGATAAGCACTGATGAGATAGAAGCAGCAGCAGTTGATGCATTTTCTGTTCGCCCATTAAGTCAGTATACACCAAACATGGTAGTGTGGGAACACAAACATATGCATACATTTTTGTGGTATGAACTCACCTAATAATGTACATAACCCATGGAAGAAATGGGTTTTTTATTTTTTAATTTTGGTACTTTTTGTGGGATTATTAATGAGAACAGGAAATCTCTAAGTTGTGATGGAAAATAAAGTTTCCTACAGTTTTCAGAATAACGTTTTTCTTGATGTTTCTGTTATAACAGCCTTTCACAGTACAGTGATGAAAACATGATGGATCCATACAACCTGGCCATTTGTTTTGGACCAACCCTTATGCCTGTTCCAGACATACAGGACCAAGTGTCTTGTCAGGCACATGTGAATGAGATAATCAAAACTATCATCATCCATCATGAGGCTATTTTTCCGGATGTGAAAGAACTTGATGGACCAGTGTATGAAAAATGCATGGCTGGAGATGACTACTGGTAAGGCAGAATTTTATCCTTCTGTCATCTTAACAAAATCATTAGGCTGGTTGTCTGGATAACTCCTGTGATGCAGAATTACTTTTGCATGCAATAGAAGTATGAGGATGAATGAAAAGAGCATTTAGGTTCATATAGTAAAGTGTTAGCTATAAAAAAATGAAGCAAAGGCAATTATGATGAGGTGCCCTACAACATTTTGTGGAGGAAGCTACCTTTGTGTTCAGCCAGACACAGTCAGAATTCCAGGTGTACTGCAAAGAGCACACAGACAGATAGGAAATTGTTACTCTGGCTGTGAACCACCTTATCAAACTTCAGCTTATGATCCCTGCTCCTTTTCTCTGTCATGGTTTAACTGGGCAAGTAACTAAACACCACACAGCCACTCACTCCCCCCACGGTGGGATGGGTGAGGGAATTGGGGATAAAAAGGTAAAATGTGTGGGTTGAAATGAAGACACTTTACTAGAACAGAAAAGAAAGGGGAAATAACAGTAATAATTAGAATATACAAAACAAGTGATGCACAGTGCAGTTGCTTACCATCCATTGGCTGATGCCCAGCCAGTCACCAAGCAGTGGCCTCTGACCAGCTTTGTCCCAGGTTTATGTACTGAGCAAGACACCACATGGTCTGGAATATCTCTTTGGTCATTTGTGGTCAGCTGTCCTGGCTGTGTCTTCTCACAGCTTCTTGTGCCCCCCAGCCCATCACTGATGGAGTGGGGTGAGAAGCTGAAAAGTCCTTGACTCAGTGCTCAGCAACAACTAAAACATTAGTGGGTTGCTGACATTATTCTCATCCTAAATGCAAAACACAGCAATATACCAGCTACTAGGCAGAAAATTAACTCTATCCTACCCAAAACCAGGATGCTCCTTTGACAGCATACACACACATTTTATAAATAAAGGGTTCAAATGTTCTGAGGACTTCTTAATAACTGAAGATGTTGTTTCAAGGAAAAGTGTGTAGGCTTCTTCAGTATTGTGTATTCATGGCACACTGGGATAATTATGTTACACATAACTTGGTAACACTATAAGAATAATTTTAAATAATCTAATGAGGGTGGCATATTTTTAATGTGTGTGGTTTCACTCTCCACTTGACCTTTTGTTTCCCTTCAGTGACAGCCCATACAGTGAACATGGTACATTGGAGGAAGTGGACCAGGATGCCAGTACAGAGCCCCACACCAGTGAAGATGGTACGTCTGTTATGTTGCTGTGCTTTTGATGGGAGTAAGTTTTACAGCTGTTCTATGCAGGAGACCTTCTTCCTTTCTTAATTGTGTCTCATTTGAAAGAAGGAAATTTCAGTCCTGGTGTTATGTAGTAATTCTTTAATCTCTGTTTGTGTGCATTTGCACTGTTGATTCATCTGTGTTTGATCAGCTGTTTCCTTGTTCTCTCCTGATTTACCCAGTCACAGGAAGGGCAAGAGAGAAACTTTCAGACAGCACATATAATTTTCTGACATAATGTTGCATTTTTGGTGACTCTTTTGTGTACAAAAATTAAACTTTTCAAAAGTGTGCCGTTAAATGCTTCAGCTAAGGAATATTTGCCATTCAGACTATTTGTATATGAATTTAAAAGCTACTCTATCTAAAGGATTTATAACAACTGCAAAACCTGTGTATACCCCCCCCACAGTGAAACTTCTGAACAATAGTAATTTTCTCTAATTATCAGTCACATACACTCTGACAGTTCTGGGTACCATAGATATCCATGAAAAGAATTACGCATCTCTATTGTATTAATTCTTTTTAGCTACATGTCATAAAGGTGTATTTGACTGTGAGATTTGGATTGTCCGACAGATGTTCTTCACAGCAACTTCTGCCCATCGTCAAGCAAATTGAACAGACAGAAAGAAATCTCAAAATTCTTAATTAACTATCATTTTTGTAAGAACTAGTAGCCCATTAGAGGTGAGGGATTCAGAATAACACTCCCTGTAGAGAAGAGCAGCACTGTGAGCTCACTGCATGTCAGGCCAGCAGGCAACCCAGACAAAGCAACCAGCACACATGCACTTGGCAGCAGCAGAAACAAAAGCTTCTCTTTGTCCACCTCAGAGGATGTATGGAAGAAGGAAAAGGAAAAGACAGAGGGAAGCAAATGGGAGGAAAAGAGCTACTGCAGAGAAGGAATTTTTTTCTCTTTTTTTAAAGAATGTCGTAAGAGATAGTGTTTAGGAGCTGGATCATTGCCATAGGGAAGGGGAACCGGAAGGTGTATCTATAGGAAACCTGGCTACACCGGTCCCATTGCACACAGAACAATGTGAACTGTAGTTCCACTCTGGCTGTACCCATCTGCTTTGTCACGTACACAAGCTGTCAGTGACAGATTGTCTGTCTCTTTCCCCTTTGCCGAGGTGAGAAGAGGCAGGCAGAGTTTGTCAATGCAGCTGTTTGGAGAGGAGGGACAGCTGGATGGACAGGCATTGCGGAAGGGGGAAAAGCTGAGGATAGGAGAGAAATCAATGCCAATCTTCTGCCTGGGCCGTGTAGCCATGCTGTGCCCACAATCGGGAATACCAACAGCTCTACAGGACAGCCTGTGCAGAGGTTCCTCTTCATTAGCTCTGCAGGACTAAACCCGCCATCTTCTACAAATCATCTCTGCTAAATAGTGTGGACAAACTCATAATTGCACTTTAATTTTCCAAGGCAGTATAGCTTTAATTTAGAAGAGTTCCTTCTTCCACTGGAGGTACAAAGCAAGAGTGGAAGCTGGGGAAATCTGTCTGTCTTTCATTTAGAGAACAAGTGAAGTAATGAAATGCAGGTGACACACAGATCAATATATTGAGGCCAACTTCAGGGTCCCATGACCAAACTGAGAGATGAAAGTGCAAGTGGGCATAGAGAACAAGTGCAGCTTTTCAGCAGCAATCAAAAGCCATGCCTAGGAAAGATGAAAACATCAGCAGAATCCAGAGGAGCAGGGCTCTGACATCGCGTGGCGCATCACCTGTGCCTCCATCATCATGGTCTCCACCCCACCCCTGTGTTGTTATAATACCAGTTATACATTCCTGGCATTAGTTGTGTTATGACTGTGTCACTGGTGGAGACAAAAACTATGAAGAGAATGGCTGGTAACGCCACAGAGTTCTGTTAAATATTTAACTACTCAAGACATGAGTTTTTGTTCACCAGATCAGCCAGCAGTTTAATTCTTGTTGCCTCATCACACCTTTTTAATTAATTCAGTGCTGAAAGGAAGCAGACATTTGTGTTTACAGAGAAATAATTGTTAGCACAAAAATATTTGTAAGCTAGGAGAACACTGCTGCAAAGATAAAGATTAGCAAGCCTGGATTGCATGCAAAACAGTGTTTGTCTTCAATTCCCAGCCTGCAAGCTCTAACCCATTTTTCTTCCATAGATATGGCTTTCCATTGTAATAGCATACTTTTCTAATGTAGGTTGCAAACCTCAAATTAAATGCACTCACTCTATCTCTTTGCACATACATTCATATGTTTGTGCTTTGGACAATTCCTTTTAAAAGATATTATTGACACCAGATAGGAAAATAGGTGAGAATTTTTCAGTTTGTATATTGAAGTTCATGTGAGTCACTGATTGATACGTTGTGGATTTAAAAAAAAAGTTTCTACTAAAAGGTCTGGAGTATTTTGGGGGTTTAATGTGATTGATTCATTGATCATAAACTGGATGCATCACTGCCAGCTCTGTATGGAGAGAGAGAAAGGGAGGTGCAGCACTGCTGCAGTATTGATCAGACACGTGGTACTTACGTGTTTCCCTCTGTTAGCACATGGAAGAAGCAGATTCAATGAATGTTTTTTTGATGTTGAAAATCTGATTAGTTTATGCTAAAATGTTGTATACATACACATACAAGCAGCTAATCCCATAGGAATTACAGGGTTATTGAAACATAATCCAGGGGCTGTGATCAAAAGTGAAAGGATTTATTTTACTTATTGTTTTTCCAAAGTTAAATAACTACAAGTGAATCTCTCTGTGCCTACTAGAATAATCTGTAGAGGCTGTGTCAGTAATGCTAAACATGCTTAATTACAGTTTAGAAAACTACAAGGCTTTTTAAAAATTGAAAATTGAATTATGTCTGCAGAGATAAAATATGGTAAGTTGTGGAAAAGAGAGCTGGAACTTACAACTGAGCATATCAATACTTCATAACTGCTTTATTTTAAGCATATAAATTACCTTTTTATTTCCTAAGGTTACTGATGTTCATGTATTTCAGCTGATCACTGGAAAGGGAACAGGGAAGAAGTTGCATTTTACTGTACTGTTCTCAGTCTTTTTTAAATGTGCAGAAAATATCCTTATAAGGAAAACACATAAGTTTTTTCTTCTAAATCTGGAAGTGAAATTTAATTTGTGAAGTTCAGCACATTTTTACTCAAGCTAAGACACAGAAAAAAAATCTAGCAGTAAATTTGCTGCAGATGAACCTTCACCTAAAAGTTCCTCTGCAGTAAAGATTCAAAGGACATTGTTCATGTTTTGCTAAACCAGTTTTTAGCATATTTCCTTTACCTTCAGATCACTGGAGATTTTTTGTTCTTGTTGGAGTCACTTGGAAAAGGCTGACTAGATTTGTTTTCAAAGGAAGTAAGCATTTCCTGAGGAAGTTAAACAGATGGATTTCTCCTAGGAAAACATACATGCAATTAATATCATACTCTTCACAGATACCTCTCATACGTAGAGGAAAAATTTAGGTGGTAGTTTTGCTGAAAACAAAAATTACAGGCACATGTCAGACTCTTAAGTTGTTGTTGTGTCCCCAACACATAGTCATTTTCTTGCCTTTCAGTCGTGCATGTGGTGATCAATATTCTGCCTAGTTCCACTTTTTCAACACCTTGCAATGTTTCTTTGCTTTGTTGTTCCCAATCAGAGAACTGCTGTCCTGAGGACAGGACTTTGAAATTGCAAAGCTGCTCTATTCTCTGATGGGACACACAAGAGGATAAAGACATTAGGAAATAGCATCTTCCCAGGGAGTTCACGGGCATCCTTCATCCCTGACACACAGGGTACATCTGGGAGAACTTGAGGAAGCACAGAGCAGAGCAACAGCAACCCCCCCAGAAAAAAAGTGCAGGAGATGGTGTCCCCTCCTTCCTTAGCTCCTTGTGCCCTGAGGTGTAGAGGGCAGTGCAGTGCCACTTCATTGTTATCACCTCTGTAGGGGTATTAGTACTACATCTGGCACTCCAATCCCAAAATCAAATAACACTTCTGCCCTCCCACAACAAACTTCAAAACAAAGTATGGAGTAGAGTATGATAGCCATGCTTTGTCCAGGCAAAGCAAGGGAAGAAAACAAAGAATATCACTAGCCCTTAGATCCTATGTTGGTGCTGCCACGTGGATGGTCCAGAGCTGGAGTTGCAAGAAAAGAAAACAGAGAGGAGAAAAAGAGACAGAATAAAAAGAGGCAAAAGAGAGAGCAAGGGGGCCCAACCTGCTACCTTTTATAGTTCACCTGGTGCAGCCTATTATATAAATTGGACTTTTTGTGCATTTTGTTCACGTGTGCACAGCCAGCCCTTCTACAGGAGGTGAATTAGGTGAGGGATGCTGAGCACAAGTCTCAGGGCGGAGCAGGGAGTTTGCTCAGCACGGTGCTGCCCCACCTCTGCAGGACCCTCTCCTCCTGTCACACCTCTTCTGTAGTAGTACGTAAAATGTTTGAGTCAAAACATGCTTAGGTCTGGTCCTCCACAGGCATCCAATAGGGATACGTTTTCAGGAATTAATGCTGTTAGTGCTAGGTTCTTGTTGTATTTATGTAAGTGAAGTAATTTCTGCCTCCATGCATTACTTTTGCATTTGTAACAGAGAATTCCCCGTGTCGCTCTGTTCTGTCTCTGGAAGGTTTCTGAGTTGGTAACTTCCAAGCACCCCACAGTTTGTCACTGACAGGAGCTCCTAACATGACTGCAGAAGCATCAAACCACAAGACAGCCTTCTGCAGGATAGACAAGTAATAAAAAAATGAGCTGCAAACTGTAACCTCAGTAAAGGTGCTATCATTATGTTCTCATGCTGCAGGATGAAGTTAATTTTAAAAAGGCATTCCTGTGCAAAATGTTGTCATAAAGGGACAGTGGCTTTCATTACCAGCCTGGTTCTTTGGGGAATTAAAACCTCAGCAATTTTAATTTGCACCAGACATAAAGTTGCTATGCTAGTCATTAGCCCAGATGTTAATTTCCATCTAAATATTGCTCTAATTATGTAAAGAAATTAGTCATTTTGGGGACTCTTGAGTTACTGAAATCATCAAAGTATGTGATTTTTAGAGCTGTATTTTACACGTTGTTCATTATGTTTTGAGACTCTGATGACAAATTTTAATCTGTTTGAGCTCAGGTGCTTTTGGTTTTGTGAAGAAGGAAGTAAAGGTTGTTAAAATCACAGCTGTTTCCTCAACATCCACACAGAGCTCTGATGATACCTGCAGGGGTTCTTTGCTGACATCAATAGGTTTCCATCCCAGGCATAGGTTACAGGATGGAGTCCAGGCCCAGTGAAAGGCTGAATTTACCAGCATACTGACAGAAGATTAGCCAGGACTGCTGTAGCCGATGATTGGCTTCAGAAAACACCAGCCTCCCCTGGGGAAACCAGGGCAGCTCGGGATTTTGGAGCAGGCAGAGCTGCTTTAAGCAACTTGAGGTCACACAGGGACTGCCCTTGTGGAGGGGTCATCCTTAGGCAGTCTGGAGCCGTCTGTCTCACTCCCAGAAAGGGTGTTAAGGAAGCAGATTAAAGCACTAGGCTTCAGCGTTGTGTAAAATACTAGGTTTTCACTAGGTCTGCATACTTGTCACATGAAAGAAACCCCAGAGCCCAATTAGACTGAGTATGCCTACTCATTCACAGGGTAATCTTGGCTTCCCTCCTTTGCCACTGCAGATGTTAAAGGCACTACTGTTTACTTTATCACACTGGTTCCTCGGGCCTTTGATTATTCATCTGAGCTTGTTCATTTTATTTTCGGAGGTCTTCATTGCCTAGCCTCCATCCCACTCCCCAGCAATGCAGGAGCCCTTACAGCAAGAGGCACAGGTCCCTCTCCCAGCAGCAGTTCTTGTAACATTTGAGTATGCTGGTATGTTTTCTGCAGCTTGCAACCTTGATGTTTCACATTTGGGACAAAGTTTATTGTTTCTTTGTAAGGGACATGTAACTACTGCCTGAAATCCGCCTTAGTTCTGCTGTTCTCTGTCAGCTCTGCTCAGAATGAGCACTGAGAAAATGCAAAAAATAGTGTTTATGAAACCAAAATGACACGTAAGGCAGTGTGGAGTCTGATATCTGTTCTTCCCTCCCCACCCAGAGTGTGAGCCCATAGAAGCTATTGCCAAGTTCGACTACGTGGGAAGATCTGCACGAGAACTCTCTTTCAAGAAAGGAGCTTCCCTTCTGCTCTATCACCGAGCATCTGAAGACTGGTGGGAAGGAAGGCACAATGGAATTGATGGTCTTGTCCCTCACCAGTACATAGTGGTGCAGGATATGTAAGCAATGCCTAGTGTGACTAGGTTCTTGGTGGCGTGTAAAATCTGAGGCACTTAGTGGTGTTTTACAAATGGGTCAATGACTAGAAGGCTCAGATAGATTAAACATTTGCTTTCTGTGCAGGATACCTCTGTCTTTATTACTCTGTATTGACAGCTCAATCAAAAACTACTACTAGGCTAAGCTACTTGTATGGGTATGTTCCCAGTATATTAAGAGACAGATGCTGCTGCACCTATTTTAATATCTCTTTGTAGCAATTGCTGCCTTTTAACTTAAGAATAGCAAGACCTGGAGAAATGCAGCCCTGAACTCTTGTTTTATGGTATTAGGCTTTGCCAAGGATGACAAAGTTCTTTACAGAAAGGCTATACTCAAAGTGTAAGGAGCTCAGTAAACAGAAGGATTATAGGCAATTTGGGGAGACATGCAAGGGCTGCAGTGCATTATAACATGTGTGGCTTTCCTAAGGGAATTAAAATCTGGGAGTATCAAGGTGTTCTGTCACACTTCACTCCCTGACTTCTCATCTCTCTGTGTGTTTTCTGTTCAGGGATGATACTTTCTCAGATACACTGAGCCAAAAAGCAGACAGTGAGGCCAGCAGTGGACCCATAACTGAGGATAAGTCATCGTCAAAGGACATGAACTCTCCTACCGACCGTCACTCTGATGGGTATTCAGGAAGGTAAGCTTCAGCATAACATGTGTCAGTAGTATTGCTCACAGCTAAGTTAACACAGTAATTGCTCCTCCACATGCCTATGGTGGGTCACTACAACATGTCCTATAACCCTTTCTTCATTGGTGCAGGCAAAGAAAGAGATCAGAACCTCCACCTCCTCTAAGACGCCCTGGCAGGAGCAGTGACGGCCACTGCCCAGTGCACCCACCTCACCCTCTCTCCAACTCGGCCATGGAGCTGGGTTCCCCCAACCTGGCAACTCACTGCAGTTCCAGAGCCCTCCTGCAAAATCGCAACCTCAACGCCGACAGCCCCGAAAGGCGCCGTAGGCCTGGACACGGCAGTCTCACCAACATCAGCAGGCACGATTCTCTGAAGAAGATAGATAGCCCTCCAATTAGAAGGTCTACATCATCTGGTCAGTACACAGGCTTCAATGACCATAAACCACTGGACCCAGAGTCAATAGCTCAGGTTTGTGTCCTTTTTGTTGATGTCACTGTCTGATTTTCTGAGGTGCAAATCTCGTGGAATAGCGCGTGCACTGGTAGAAAGGAGTGTGCAGAGGAATATCCTACTTAGCTTTCAAAAGGGAGTGTATGTTAAAAAGATGGGTTAAGTGATCCTGAATAGAAGCAGCACAATGGGGAGTAAAGATTGCAGAAGCAATAAAAAGCAATTGTTTCCCATTATACTGTAATGAAATTGCCTCTGCCTCACAAAACACTGGGACAGTATATGATTACAACAGCTATGTCGATTGCTGTGCTTTTTTAAAGGCTGGCCTATTCTGACTTGCATGTAATTAGTGTTCAATTATTTCTCAGTATTGTGGTAAAAAAGTGCTCCGACTGGCTAGTAGTGACCATTGCTATTCAAAGCATAAATTTACAGGCCAGGGTCTTGCAGATTTTATGCAGTTTTCATATAGTTCATATATAGTTCATACTGTATTTTGATTTGATGCTTGGGGGCCATCTTATCACTGTGTGAACACTCACTGGTCTCATTCCTGGCAGTGGAGAGGTGAGAAGGATGGAATAGGGAGCACCCTGATCATCACATTGGTCTGTTGTACTGAGCTGGTAACAGCTCTTGAGCAAATAAGATACCTCTGTCTTCAGAACTCCCAGTTTGTCTAGGCAGGATAACATGATTACTAGGAGCACCCTGAGGGTGCAGTATGATTGCAAACACATTTTACAATAATGCTGACATTCATGTTTTAAAATTTAATGTACTGGTAATGCTTGTTTTCAAACTCTGCTTCCAGCAAGGAACAGAAGGGACTGTCATGCTTAGGTCAGAAAGCTGAACCATGTATTAGGGTTGGAAGGTGTTGCTGTTTTATTTTATTCAAAGTTATTTATTTACTTTCCTAGAATTACATACAAAGCTGTTTGACTTACGGGGGTTTTTGTGCCTAGACTATTGATTATTTGTCAGTGAGAGAACCCAAACTTTGATTAAACTAAGTGAAAGACACTGTGAGCAGACAGGGAACACCAGATATTTTAACCTTAGTTGTATCTCAATACCGCTGAAAACTAGTAAACTATTGTCTTGGTTCATTCTTTTAGCATTCCTGCCAGAAATCATGATGAAAAAAATATTTTTTCTTAGCTATGTGTACTGAACAATATCTTGCAGTTTTTTCTGTTTAAGATTTAATTTGGTGAAACTATAGGAGACAAGACCTGATAGGCACATAAGATTTATTTCCTTAGAAAACCAGTTTTTATAAGCCATGTGAGACAATGCAGATCCTGAACATCTGAGGCATTAGATGAGAGAAGCTTAGAGTAAGCAAATGGACTAAAATCTTTACAGTTGTCAGTACCCAAGAGATGACAGAAATCTTTGCCACTTAAACACTGCTATGCAATTATCTGTTGCACTGACAGTCACTTAATTAAATGGCTTGCAGATTTTAATACATTTTTTTGATTCTCTCATGTAAACAGGTTAAATATTTACAATGTCCAGCCAAAGGTGCCATCTTGTCAATTTTAGTCTTTCAAAGAAGTCTGGTGGAAATTTGTTTTAGCTCTATAGTAATTGTTAGAGGACGGCTGGCAAATTAATTCATGCGTTTTCCGCCCCCTCTCCTTGCTCCTCTGGTGCTTTGCATTCAGTAGCAATTGGAATGACGTGCCACTCTCTCTGTGCTCTGACCCAGGACATCGAGGAGACGATGAACACAGCACTGAATGAGCTCCGTGAGCTGGAGCGGCAGAGCTCAGCAAAACACGCCCCTGATGTTGTGTTGGACACCTTGGAACAGATGAAAAACACCCCAATCCCTGCCACCTCTACAGAGTCACTCAGCCCTCTCCACAGTGTTGTTCTAAGGAGCTCCGAGCCTCAGATCCGCCGTAGCACTAGTTCTTCCAGTGACACCATGAGTACTTTCAAGCCCATGGTGGCCCCTAGAATGGGAGTGCAGCTAAAACCTCCTGCTCTTAGGCCAAAACCTATTGTTCTTCCAAAAACAAATCCTAGCATAGGACCTTCCCCTCCTTCCCAGGGTCCAGCCGACAAATCTTGCACAATGTAGACAGCTCAGCCACCCACAGTGCCCAGCTGGAGTATACTAGGGAAAGGGATGGATTAACAATAGAAGTCAGGGCTCCGTAACATCATTTGTTCATGTTTGTAACTGGAGAGGCTTTGTTTTTCAGTGTTTTTGAATGTATTGTATGAAAGTAGCTGCATTAACATGGGCATTTGTATTTTGTATGGTTTCAATTAAATGAAAAACTGGACAATTGTGCATAGTTTTAAAAACAAACATAGACTTACTTGAAAACTTGATGCTGCACCATTTGTAATAAAAGAAACACAGATCACAAATAGCTTGCCACGTTGTACCATACTTCACAGTCTTACTGTAGCTATAAAATAACAGATCCTGCACAAAACTAAGGGGCAGGGCAAGTTCAGGGGAGGTGGGGCCTCTCACTTCTGGGTCACCAAATCTCAAGCAGGTTAGTAAGAACTGAAATCTAGCATGTGAGGATTAAGTGTCGCTATGGAATGTCTAAGTCATCTCAGGCCACATTTCTTACTTAAGACACACCAAAAAAAAAAAATTACCAAACCCTCACAACTTGTAATTGGCACCGAGTTTTAGCTCTCTTGTTGGCAGTCTCACTAGAGGCAAGCGCTGGATGGAGCTGGAGATCACGTTGCTCTCACTGATACAAAGCAGCATTCCAGGACACAGCTGAAGCACATCCCCAGAATAGTATCTAGAAACTCCTTTTGCTGCCCTCTGTAATGGTGTACCTTTTCCCATGAAGGCAGTCCTTCATTCCCTGATACCACGTTTTTCACAAAAGCTAAATTCGTTTGACATTCATAGTTAAGTGAGCCATTGGCCCACTGTTGGTGGATTAGGCAGGCTGATAGGCAACTTAAAGGATCAACTACACAGTAATTCCAAAAAGTATCCCATTGACTTTATTGCTGAGTGTCCAATTAAAAATGTGATTTGAGTTCTAACAGTCAGTTTTGAGCTGACCCAGCTGTGCTGGCTGCCTTGCACAGCGCGAACGCTCGGTTGTGCTGATGGCAGCAACACAGGGACCCTGAAGAGAGACTGCCTACTGCCAGTGGTGCAGGGCCCTCTCATAGGACAGGCAGCTGAGTTACTACTGCCTAGATTCAAGCTGACTAAAGGTTTCCCTAACCTCTTTCCTCTCCCTTCCCCTTTTTCTTAAATGACAGAAATCAGTACCTTTCTTATGTCTGTATGATTGACAGCTGTCAACTTTGCGTAGCGCTCTGTTGTTAACCTTTGTTAATTGTGAACTAAACATACAGCTGTTTTGCACATTGCAACAGTAAGCCATAATATTATTTCTGTGAATATATTTTCCAATATCCAATCCATAAAATAAGTTTCAATGAAGAAAATGGGGGAAAAAATCACTTGTGGTCCACCTACAGGAGTACAACTGGCTGTAATTTAAGATCTGTTTCCACATATTCTGTGGAACCTCACTATTGGAAAGCTTGAAGTTGTACCACTCGCTATACATAAACAATTGAGTTTGAGGGGAGAAGAGTAGTGACAAAATCTAGTAGACATAATTGCTGAGGTGACAGGAGTAATTTCCTGTTGTTATTTAGGAGCAGCTTATTCCTGCTCTGATTTACACCCTCTAGACAGGTGATGAAATGCGAAGCCCCAGGTGTGAAAAGTACCCTATGAACGGCCTCTGAGTCTCAAACTACTGCGGGTATTTGCAAACCCTTTTCAATCCAGCCACAGACTTCACACACATCTGGGTTAGAAGCAAAGTCAAACCACCACAGTGGGCTGTGCAGCATCGGTCAGCAAACCCCCATCCTTCTCAACTGTACTGCCTAATCCTAACACCAGGGCCAGACCCTAAGCCAGGCCAGCCTCAGCTGCAGACCAGCTCTAGTCTGTAGGGTCTGCTCACTGGGTTGGGACCAGAGATATTTTCAACTAGTTCCCCAGTTTACTAGACTCAGTTGAACAAAAGTGGAATTTCAGCTTTCATTTACATGCAGTTTTAGTCTAGCATTTTTAAATTAATCCACCTGGCACAATTGAGATGGATACCTGTATTAAATTGCATACGGAATTTTGTATGTTTAAATAACTATACTGGACTCCATAATGCTTATATTAGAAATTGTTTAGCAAAAGAAAATATTAGAAACAGTGCATTTAGTGAGTGCATCCACTTAGTGCATTCACACAGTTAAATGTGTAGTTTGATGGTTATTATAGATACTTTAAAGTATAGTAAGTGGATATGTAACAGGAAAGACTGCTACAACTACAGGCGTACTAAAGGGTAACTCCTGCACACCTAATCCAATCAGTATTGTCCTTTACTGTCAAGTTTGATGAATTGCAGTACTGGTAGCTTCCTGCTTGTTGACTGTTACCTACTTGTGTCAATGTACATCTGTAGTATGTACATGTGAAAGTGCCTTTAAATTTTAGAGGAGCTTTAGCTTTGCTCTTGTACTGTTGCATTTCCATGGCATCCTTTCCTGTTTGTGTATGGCTGCATTTCCATTGCATTCCTTCCACTCTTGAAGAACAAATACAAACATGAAAAATTCACGGTTCTGGAAGAGAAATGTACTGTTAATCTGTTGTGACAATGCACTTTTATGTATAGTACTGTACATTTTTGGCATGTACCATTACAAGCTTCAGTATACATTCAAGTTTGTTCCTCATAGTGTATCTTTATAATAAAGAAGATAGTTCTGTCTGTGTAGTTTTACTGGGTAAACTGCCATATCTTCCAGCGTGGATTGCCAGTCTATCTTTACCTCCTACATATGGGGGCAAAAGCAACCCCCAGCCACCCACACCCCACACTGCATCAAGTCCCATCACTCTCATGACTGAAGAAGCACTTGTTCCCAGACAGGCTCTTACCTAACTTGCTTTAAGTTGCCTCTACACCACTGCTTTAAGTTCACTCAAGTCCCTCTGTACCTGAAGATGCCACACAAAGACCCATCAGCCTCACACAGTTCTGCCTGAACACACATCAAGAGCGGCCAATCCCACTCCCACTGTGTGGGAACCCCCTGCCACTCACTTGGCCAGCACGCTGCCACTTCTCCTACTGCTCCCTACAGGAAAAACGGAGTGCAAAAACTCCAGCTTGCATATTTTAAAAACAAAGTGAAAATAATTTAAAAAGTCTACCTGGGGACATTTCTTATGGCAGCAGAAGAGATGCCACACTGGGGTCAGGGGGGAGTGCCACAGGTCAAGGTTATCTTCAGCGACCTTATGTCCGAGAAACGGTGGCAACACACACACAACCTCCCAGCTGGCTGCAGTATCCAGGGGGTCTGTGGGTGTCAGGCTGATGGCTGCATCAGAGATGTTTAGCCATACATGGGTCAGATTGCTGTCCAGGATGATTCCTGGGCTTGGACTAAAGCTGCCCAGACAGGCCTACCATGCTGCCCAACTTATATGTGTTTAGAGGGAGAAGAGCTATTTGGAAATGCATTTCCAATCCTTGCTTTAAAAAAAAACCATCATCCTTGGCTGTTGTTGAGGGCCACCATCTACCTGAAGGAATAAAAGACACATGAAACTGTCCAAGACCAGGCTGGATGGAGCTTTGAGCAACTTGGTATAATGGAGGAGGTGTCCCTGCCCCTGGCAGAGGTGTTGGAGCTGGATAATATTGAGGGTCCCTTCCCACCCAAACCATTCTACAATTCCATGTCAGGCAGTGGGGGGTGGCATGGGGGAAGGGGCACAGCAGCCACCCCCAGACCCCCAGCCAGGGCAGGTCTTTCATTCTGAGAAGTATGCCACAATGAGACTCCTCATCGATCAGCCTGTGGTGGCAGCCTTTGTGTCACTGTGTCCTGTGACCTACTTCGAGTATTTCTTCTTGTCCCCTACTGCACAAAAGCTGACTAAGGCATGCAGGAAGGGACAGCAAAGGTCATTCATTATTCAAGATCCTGCACAGCCCAGAGAACGCATAACCAAATTTCCACAGTCAGATTATACACCGGTGAAGAGAGGGCCTTACGTGGCAGGTTTTAATCTGTTTTAAAATAAATAAGAAAACAGAAGAAGAGGGATCTCCTCCTGTTCCATACACTGTTACACTGTTCCTGTTACACTGTGCTGGCTTTTTAACTTCCTTCCAGGTTTTGTAGTGGGAAGAATCCCAGCTCTCACAGAGACAGCCAAAGCTTTTGGCACGTGGTAGGGAAACTACTCGTCCTCAAAAAGCAAAGGGGTGGTGAGCTGTTTTGCTGAGAAAAGTGTATCAGTTGGATAGAAAATGAGCAGCAGTGGCAGGGGGGTGTTCAGCTCTCAGGACACTGCTGCAAATCATTGTTTCCCTCAGCCAGCATGAACAGATCACAGAGGATCTACCCAATTTTCAGTTCTTCTTGGTAGGGACACATGGTTTGTTACTTTGTGGCTCAGGTGGACTTACCCTGACCAGAAGGATCCACTGTTGCTTTGTTCAATCACTGCTGCTCCATGGGACAAGCTTTGAACTGTCTGGATGGAACTGACACATAGGGAGCAACTGAAACCAGAGAAGTATTCACTAGTGATGGTAATTGAATGTACCATTCTTGTAGGTAGGAATATTGTTTTTTCCATTAACTTGGCTCTTGAAGGAAAAAAACTCCTACTATAATGTATGAAAGTCCAAACAGATCAACAGCTTAGCATCTTAAAATCCAGTTAGCTAGAACAGCTCAATTACTGTTTAAAAACCAAACAAACCAGCCACTAGTTCAGACACGCCACTGTAACTGCAGCTACTCCCTGTTTGGTGTTTTACCCAGGGGCATTTGCAGATCAAGCAGCTGCCAGCACCAATCTCCAGCAGACCCAGCATGAGCAAGTTTTCCTGCCAGGCAGCTACGACAGTGGAGCCCTTATGACTCAAAGGTGCCCTTCACTGTCCCTGCCCCAGTGTCATTGCAGCAGCCTCGTCTCAGCCCTGATTGCCACCACCCCTCAGCCCTCTCCTGGCAGACAGCACTGGATACCCACCTCCCCGCTGCCCCCAGCACAGTGGTTTGGTTCCTCTCATCCAGCCATCCCACTGAGCAACAAGGCTAAAACCAGTGGAAAGGAGAACAGAAAATGGTAGGTCTCAGAGCAGCCCACCTGATATGCTGTCCCCACCAGGTGGGAGAACAAAGCTTGTGCAGTGGTGCTAAGCTGGACTCAAGGGAGAGAAGAACTCTGTATTCCCTTATCTTCTCACTCACACGGCAGATACAGCGAGAGCCCATGGGTTGGAAGGTGGCACACAGGATTTGATGCTGACTGAGGGATTAAATAACATTAAATAACATAAACTGGGTCCAGCTGAATTGGACAGGTCAGCGAGTTTTACCTCACCTTTCTCTATATGTATATGCAAATTAAAAAGGCAGGAATACAGTTTTTACTATAACTCTGCAGTCAGCTGGGCCTCTGCCCCATGGCTGCACAGGTATGGTGCATCCCATGTTGGTGTCTTCTCCCATGTGAGAAGTTGTTCCAGGGGAGACTTAGATTGGATATTAGAAAAAGTTTCTTCACTAAAAAGGTTGTCAAGCACTGGAACAGGCTGCTCAGGGAAGTGGTTGAGTCACCATCCCTGGAGATATTTAAAAGCCACGTAGATGTGGCATTTGGGGACACAGTTTAGTGGTGGGCGTGGCAGGGCTGGGTTAATGGTTGGACTCGGTGATCTGAACGGTCTTTTCGAACCTAAAGGGTTCCATGACTCTGATCCCCAGCTGTGTCACTGCCATCTTCCAGCAGGGTCAGGCCACACTGGTCACCACAGACACCCGAGAGCAGCTTTCTGGTCCAGGGAGGAGGTTGTGGGTTTCCCGCTTTTTAATTAACAAACTGCATTGATTTTTTTCTCTTTTTTTTTAACAAGTAGCACCGTAATGGAATAAGAATATGAAGTACAAGGCAAAACAAATTCAGTTGTAAAATACAGACAAGCTGTGCAGTACAAAAGAGGTCAAACAATTTCGGGATCAAAATCAATAGAGCTGCACTCAGTGCAGCAGTGTGGATAAACCAAAACCAAACACTGCCTGTTTTTTTCCATGGAACACATCGATTCCTCCCCTAATATCTGCCATGTGCCTTTTAAATAGTGTACACTGACATCTCTAAACACTGACCAAACAGCATAAAACAGTGATTTACATTTATTTGAATGAATTATGCTCCAGAAGGGACAAATCACTGAGCCCAGCACTGCTCTGAAGACACTCATTGAAATGGTGAGGCTTTTGGCAGTGACTTTTGGATTGTAATGAAATGGCATTAATGTGAAGGTTGTTACTGGAGTCATGAATAAAGAATTTAAAGCTGCTAAAAATGGAAAATGCCTAAAATCCCTCACAGCTTTGACCTAGAACTGCTGAGCACCTTATAGCAATTCACTGCAATATATTTTTGAATTGCGTTTTTTTTCCTGCCTACACCCGTGGTAGCCAGCACAGAGGTGAGTACGACAGAGTTATCCATCAATAATCACAAGTTTAAGTTGAATTTCACTTGGACAGTTTCCTCAGCTCTTTGGGGTTTTCCCCCTTTATGCTACAACAAGAATGTGCCAAAAATTAATTTCAGACCACTTCTTAATTTGTCATACACATCACAAGGCTTATTTTATGGTTAAGGCAAAGTTATTCTGAATAAAATTGATTTGCATACAAGATTACAATCAAGAATAGAAAAATGGCTAATCTGGGACTGCCAAATCATGTAGTTAATTCTGAACTCTCCTCAGTTCCCCTTTCAGAATTACAAATTAAAATCAAATAAATACATATATAATACATATTTCTTGAAAGCACTAAGGCAGGTTCACTGCAAAATTCCTGTTACATGTTTTCATTCTGATTAAGAAAACACAGTACTGTGGTCTGGTTAGGAGAGGGATGCTCTCTCTCCCTGCATAGTGACAGGCAGCAGCAGGGGGTAAAACACGTGCCCTGGGGAGGGACCCCCCCTTTTCACACACCTACAGAACCAGCCTCCTGCACCCCCAGGCTGGCAGCACAGTGGGTCCTGCCCACCCTTCTCCAGCCAGACCCTGCATGCAGTGTGCCTTGGACATTGTGACAGCTGTCAGTCTTTCAAAATGCTTCCAGTACTAAAAATTAACTTTGTCAAACACTGGAAGTTTAGGAATAGTATAATTTCTTCTTTACTGTAAGCCGAAATGCCATTTGTGTCTGCATACATCCATGAGCTGTGCACATGAAGATGTGCATGCTCAGTGAAGCAGCAGCTGATTTACAAGCTTTTATGTAAAAATCTGAGGTTTTTCCATGCCTGCATTGTAATATTGGGACTCTGGTTCATCCTCTATAGAAATAACTTGATTTTCTGTTTACATGCCATCAGTTTGGGTGGTTTCTGTTTCACTGGGTTTACTTTTTCATACTTCAGAGACATACCAGCAGGCTCCAGTATCTCAATGCAATTTGTGTGCACTACAGTTCCATCTCCACTATCAGGTACATTTATTATTACCCTCTGGTAAACTCAATTTTTCCAGAGATCTATTAGCAATGCTAGTCACAGAATAATTCAGCTATGCTTAATGTGCTTTTCATTCTTAGTTAAATAAAACCCATGTGAAGGCAATTCCTGCATGTAATTTAACTTTCACCCAGTATTTCTGTTTCTTGGTGAAAGAAGGAAGAGTTCTGCTCAGGCCTTACACATCTCCCAGCAGTTGCTGACTGTCCCTGATGTCAGCTGAGGCAGGAGCCCTGCTGAGGGTGCCCATGCTGGGTGGCAGCACTACCCTGGCTCCTGCACTGAGACCTCCAGGGCCCACCCCAGGTCATCACAATATTAGGACATTTTGCCCTCTGTCAGCTTGAATGAGACTATGCATGAGAAAATATATATAAGAAGTCCCCCACTATACGCTGAATCCCCTCTGTCATAATCAAAGAAAACAGCATTCAAACACTGTAGGACCCAGTCCACACCTTGCTCCCTTGGAGGACTGGAGACAAATGTGCCTCCTCTGCCAGCCCTACAAAGCTACCGAGTGTCAGGAATCACCCCTGAGGCTCTTTGTCCTCTTTGCTAAAGCCAACACAAGCATCTGCAGTGCCCATGGTGGCTCAGTTTTTCCAATGCATGCAGGGCACCTGCTTTTTCAAAGCACTGGGTACAGTCATATCTCATATGAAGAAAGGAAGGATCCCTGTATCAAACAGAACACATAAGGCAGGAAGAACACATTTGTGTGCTACAGAAATGCCCCCAGAATTAGGTGCTGCAGTTCTGCAGAAGAAAATACAAATCACTTTGGGGTTATTCTTACGTGCAGGGATAATTTTCAGTGTTGCTTGCAGTACCCTGAGTAAAAGTCAGTTTGTTCATAACTTCTGTCAAGATAGGGCTGACATGAGATCCGTGCTCTTTTCTCCCCTGGCATTTGTAGTTCAGTCCTGATGGCTTGGAAATGTTGCTCAGTATGAGGCGTTGCGGGGGTAGGAGAGATTCCCTCAGGTCCCTCCAAGCTGGGGAGTGAGAGAAAACCTGTCCATTCAGCGAGGCTGGAGGCGAAAACACCTTTATCGCGCAGCCACGAGGCTTTTATAGGATTCTGGGGGGAAGGTGCTGGAACTTGGACAGGATTGGGTAATGGCTCTGTAAGGGAGTGACTTGGGTACTTGGCTAGCCAATATGGGAAACAGAAGAATCAAACCCAATAGGAACCAAGGGATTGGGGATGGATGGGCGGGATAACCAATGGAGTTAGGACAGAGGCAGGAATCGATAGGAGGGGTGGGCGTAGCACCAGCAGCTGCATCGGCAACTCAAGGGGGAGCAATCTCGATGCTGTGCCACCCTGGCCCAGCCCGGTGGCATCGCTCCAGCAGGTCCCAGTGGCAGCAGCAGCAGCTGCAGTGGCAGCTGCAGTTGCAGCATGAGAGGGACGCCCCACGGGCAGGGCAGTCTCGGCCCGGGAGACAATCCCTGCACCTGATCAGCACAATGGCTCATCGGGAACGAAGCCTCATAGGGAGCATACGGGAGGGGTGGCAACCATGCAGTGGGGGGTGACAATAAAATATTTGGAACTAAAACCCGTACAGTAAAACGCGTAACTTTCAAACTCCCACCACCAAAGTATTTCATGTATGCAGTTAATACAGTCCAGGCTGTGTGCCAGCACCCTTCTCCATGTGGGTCTGTATCAGAACTTCTTCTTTCCATATTTCATAGTCCTGTATGTTTCCCACAGCTCAGAACACCTGCTGACTGTGCAGCCACAAGCCCTGGCAAGGACATGGTGGCTCCATCCCAGACACTGCGCTCACAGGGTCAGGTGTCCCACTCCACTGGAGGCAAAGGTTAGCAGCGAAAGGACTTGAGTGCAGGATGCTCTTAAACTGGTCAGAAGACAATTCTGTGTTAGATTGGCAAAAATACGGAAAAAAAAGATTCAACCAAAGATGCAATGAACCAACTGACTCTCATGTTCCCAAGTGCTAGGAGATATTTTGCTGCAGGGTATCCTCCCTGTCAGGAGGTGGTGTCGGGTGGGAAGGAAGCAGCACAGCCTGGGGGAAATTACAGGACACTTCAAGCACCGTTTTCTCAGACATTTCAACACTTACAAGGACAGGGAAGGAAAAAAAAGTCACTATAATTCAGGTGAAAAATGATGCTTGAATTCCTATCAAGCTGCCTATCCAACACAAGTGCTTTTGTCTGCTATGTTGTTGGAGGCAGGAGTGGCAGCCCACACTGCAATGGGCCATCGAGGCTGTGCAAGGAGTCTGGATCAAGCAGAAGGTGAGACACCACACATGGACAGGCAATGAAAGGCACCACCAGATTTTCTTCCCACACAGTTCTGATATAGTTCTACCTCCAGGATGATCGTTTGTAAAACTGTCCTATTTAACTCAAAGCAGAGAGGTTTTTGGAAACTTTGTTTCCTTTCGTGTATCATTATATCCCACTACTCAGAGTATGAAATACAAAGCAACTTATTTTAAACTCTAGCTTGTACCTTAGGGTAACTGAATATTAAAAATTCATTATTCAGTTCACAACAGTTTCTCATAATTTTTGTGGGTTTTCCATGGGCTTTACATTTTAAGGGAAGTTGAATGCACATTTCATGGTGGGAGCACAAGCATTTGGCCCAAGGCTCTCCAACTAGAGCCCAGTCACCAACAAGTAAACCTAAATGGAAACATAGGATTTGTTCTATTGCCTTGTGCTACAAAATACACCATTCGAATTTTTTAAAAGAAAAACCCTCCAAAAGGCCTAAACAAAACTGCCCCTGAGTAGTTTCTGCTTAAATCTATTTTACAAGTGACATGTTCTCTTCCAGACTTAAACACCAAGCCAGCAAGTTTTACAATCTTACAAGAGACTCAAGAGTTAAAGTCAATTTCACCTTTCATTCTATATATCGGATATTAACTCTACCTTGCATCTTTATGAAGTATTGTATACCTAAGTTATAAATTGGAGAAGGCTGGGCTGTAAAGATACCACACACAAATAAGTTTAAGGAGTCAAAAAGTCAACCACAAACAGAAAACAATATTTCTTGCACAGCCGAACACCTCATTAATATAAGACATAAAGAGAATCAACACAGAGACAGAAAACAAAGCTGGCTTGTAATAGGATTTCCCCTTTCACAGCAAATTCTTCAAGCTTAAATACATTTTCCATAATAAATATGGACAAAGGAATCTCTGTAACTTGTTTCAAAATGAACATTTTATTTAAATGCTTTTCTGCATTTTTCATCCTTATAGGATAAATGCATTTCATTGTAACCTCTTATATAAACCAGTTCTGCTTTAACCTCAGTAAATACTTTTTGGTTGATCGTTTGTTTGTTTTGCTCTTTCTAGAATAAAATATTGCTTAGAAGTATGTCTTTGGGAAATACCCTGAGTTTCACAAAGCAATATTTTCTGATGGGACAACAACTTCCAGGAAAATTGCAGGTCGGTTTTAACAAACAGCTTTGGGATGTCTCAGCTCCCTCATGCAGAGAAAGCTCCTGTGCCACACAGAGAAACCCAAACTCCAAGTCAGGGCACTGGGGAGAAAATATTACCATTAAAATAGTAATACTTAAGAATGCAAAGGAAAAGCTGACAGACTAAGAACTTCTATCTGAGAAAGACAGATAAAAAATTCAGCAGCCTTGTGTTTTATTTAGGGAGTTCAGCTCAGCAATCTGAGGACACCAAAGCCCGACTGCTCTCCCTCACTGCAGCAGCACACGCTGCCCATGGCTCAGCAGGACCCCAAGGAGAAGTCCACATATATTTATAAGACATAAAAATTGAGGTTTTCCTAACACTCTGATCAGCAGCAAGCCTTTGCTCAAACTCAAGAGTCTCAGCTCTTACCTACCTAAAACTCCATCCTGCCTGTTTCCTTCACTTGTGAGCACCATCGGAAGGGATGGAAACTTGTGGCCTTTCAAGTACCAATTGTTAATCATTTATGAATTGCAAGTGTCCTGCAGCCACTGACTTTTCAGAAACATTATTTTTTGACACTACTTTCTTTTAAATGTATCTGTTAACTTTGAGTGACCCTTGGTGAGATCTTAGTGTTTTATAGAGAAATATTTTTTTTAGTAGCCACTTGATTAAACTGCTACAACATGATTTTTCACTTCTCCCATTTATTGTGCAATCAGTTACTTTTGCATCCCTGCAAGGACAAGATCAGTATCTCTTCGTTTCTCTTTTGAGCCTCAACTATACACACACATGAACACACGCATGAAAACAGGCTTCATACTCCTATCCCAAATCTGGAAAACAGGCGTTTCCTACTCCCAAGTCTTTGGCAAGGTTCCCTAACATCTTTCCTCAGCAAACAGACCCATCAAACAGGGATAATGTTCCTCAGGTGTTTTATGTATATATATACACATAAAACACCTGATATATATATATATAATTACATATTTGGGAAGGTTGAAGGGGACCATGTCACATCTTGGAGGCAGTCTATGTGTTTTCCACCATCCAAACTAGTTCATGAGCAGCCCAGTTACTTTCACATGGCTGTCAGCTACTCCTCCCTCTTGGACTTTGCATTATAACAACCAAGGTTCTGCAGTCCATTCATGGCAGAGCACCATGGGCCTGTCATCTGTTGCTTGACTTTGTTCACAGAAGGCAAAAGATTGGGCCACATTGGGCCAATTTCTTTTGTTAATTCTTTTTAGAATGCTGCAACATCTTATTAACACTCCTCAACATGTAAAGAAACAGTGATGTACATATCAAGTGGGTTTCACTGCTGTTTAAAATTGTCTCCACACATCTACTAACTGTAACTGTTGAACATCTTGGTAAAATCTCTAGGACAAACATTCCCTCATCAGAGCTTCCTATTAAAATATTTGCAGAAATTTCATAAACTTTACTTCTAGTAAGAGAACAAGTTTCTGAACTGATGCTGTCCCTGTATGTAAACACTTTCCCCAAAGATGAGAGGTTTGACTATATCTAGTGCAATTATTTTAACATCATTGAAAAGTTCCCAAATGTACTCACTAACATACTTGCATATCCTCTAATCTTGTGAGCAGCCTCTGCTGTAAGAAGTCACTAGTGTGACTTCAAAGAGTATCCTTCATTTCATCGACCTTCAAAGTTTTTCAGCAGCTGAACACAGTTAAATCCACCTCTCTCAAGATACAGTGACAGAAACTGTGTCTTTCATTTGGGAGGGAGAGGGGTGGGAGCACTCAACAAGTCTGGGCATAAGTCTCCTAATCTGTACCAGTGTAATGCCAGAGTTATTAATGATTTCAAAACCCAGTTTTCTTTTATCATCAGAAAGACTGATAAGGTAGGGAAAAAAAATCACCATGGTATGATATTTCTTGAGGTCACTTTCCAAAAATCACACAGAATAATAAACCTGCAGAACAATGGCACAGTTTACTAATCTTTATTCACTGCCATCATCTGATCTGGGCCCCAGCTGCATTCACATTACAGTTTATGCCTGAATAAATATCCAAATAAAGATCCTATGAAGTCTTTCATACATCATTTATTTGTAATTGCCCCATTACTGCAGACTTGTATTAACCCAAACAAAAGCAGATTGAGCAGATCCTAGTGGAGAGCAGGGACAATCTGAGGAGGTTTTGAATGGCTTCCAGGGCTGATGCA
The DNA here is from genome assembly GCA_013396695.1 of Sakesphorus luctuosus. Taxonomy (NCBI): domain Eukaryota; kingdom Metazoa; phylum Chordata; class Aves; order Passeriformes; family Thamnophilidae; genus Sakesphorus; species Sakesphorus luctuosus. The sequence continues at coordinate 141,457 of VWZD01012783.1, read as the reverse complement.
ACACCTGGAGAATAAGATGGGCCCTGTACAGGCCTCCCACTTTGCAATTATTTTTATGAGTCAAGAATCAAGTGAGCAGAAGCTTCAAAGTATTTTGTATGAAAAGCAGCAAAAGGTAGGATAATGAGAGGATCCAACAGAGATGTCACACTTGCCATATCTTTAATGAGATGGAACAATGTTTTCCCAGTATTTTACACAGCTCTTGTAAAACTAATGGCTCTGAGAAGCCTGTATAAAGAAGTCAACTGAGAAGGCCTGCACCAGGTTTAACCTCAGGTCCACATAGCTCTGTGCTTAATTTGTAATAGGGACCCGTAGACATATTTGGAAGAATTTGGAAAACCAGAACCAGCACACAGTGGTAGCTCAGCAACCTGCAGCTGAGAGTTTACTCATCCAGAGACCTCACCTTTTCTTTTTCTTCTTTTTATTTTTAATTAGCAAATGAAAACCAGCTAGCTCAGAGGATTTCTGAAAACTTAGTTTCTTAGGTTAATGAGGTTAACACCATTTATTGGAGTAATTGTAAAGCTCCAAAACAAGGGAAAAAGTAAAAGAAAAGAAAAACAACTCCTACCTTTTGTAGATATCAAAAGTGATGCTGTAAGAGCTGGGACTGGCTTAGAGGAACTAGAACAAGCACTCTAGGGCATGTAGCCTGCAAGAGCTCCTCACATTAGTCATATGTTGAAGCATGCAGCAATCAGAGCTTTTAAAACAAAAAGGGCTTAAAACATACCACTGTGATTACTTCCCTAAATCCAAAGCGATGCAGCCTCAAGCATAACCCAGATTCATACCCAGCACTATACAGGACCAAATCCCAAGATGTTTCTGAGCCAATATTGATCCTATGCTCCCTGGCAATTAATACAGTTCTGTTGGCACACCCAAAACTTACCTGCTAAAAAGCACGGGATAAAAAATGAAATTGAAGACACTTATGAAGTATCAGTGCTATTAAGTCGTACACCCCAAATTCAGATTTTCCCTTTCTTGGACTTCTGGTGCCTGGAAATGAGTGTTTATGAAAGCAGCATGTAAGCCCTGTTGTGAAACACCATTATTGCCATGTATCAGGCTTCATTTTGAGGTGTATGGTTTAGCACAGAAATTTACATGTAGTGAAGGTTTTAGGGATTTTTAAAAGCAGCTGATGAGCAGAGGATTATATTCATTTTACATAGCCATCATCTTGAGTCAAGTTGAAAACATTTTATGCTTACAAAACCAAATTGCCCAATGTGCTCTTCAGTCTAGGATCTTTCACAACTGGAGAAACATAGTGGATAGGTATGCTCTTGGTTTCTATAGGGGTAAAATAGGCATTACGCCTGCTCTTCAAAGGACAGAACTATTGAAAGCAATACCACTCACATACAGTGCACTGGTCCTGTTGATCACCTATATTAAAAAAGCCCTGACAAGTAGGAACTGATGTATAGCTCGAAAGTAAGGGAAAAAGATGGTGTATTGCTCTTAAGGCTCAAGAAGGAAGACAAAGCAAAGGTGATCTAAATAAAACTGAAAAAAAAAAAGAGATGCATTTCCAAGGCAGCAAATGCACCACCAACCATATGAAATTCAACAAGGGAAGGTACCGGATCCTGCATCTGGGATGGGGTAACCTTAGATGTTTGTACAGACTGAGGAATGAGATGCCAGAAAGCAGTGCCAGGGAAAGGGGCCTGGGGGTCCTGGTCGATGGCAAGTTGAATATGAGTCAGCAATGCCCTGGCAGCCAGGAGGGCCAGTCGTGTCCTGCAGGGCATCAAGAAAAGCATTGCCAGCCAGTCAAGGGAGGGGATTGTCCTGCTCTGCTCTGCACTGGGGCAGCCTCACCTTGGATACTGTGTGCAGTTTGGGGCACTGCAATATAAGAAACACATTAACCTCTTTGAGAGTGTCCAAAGGAGGACAACAAGGATAGTGAGGGGCCTTGAGGGGAAGCTGTATGAGGAGTGGCCAAGGGCTAAGGGTTGGACTTGATGATCCTTGTGGAACCCTTCCAGTTCAGCATATTCTGTGATTATTTGGTGCTAAATGGGATTATTTGAAGCAAATTTACTTTAAATGAGCTTAAAATTATTTTTTTCAAATGGGTGCCTAATGTGCTATTGAGTTGTATCACAGGCAGATACAGAGGTGAAGAGCACGCACAATATTCAGTGTCTGGAAACAGCCTCAGTAGCAGAGGTATTTTTAATTAACATATTTCATGTAATAATAGTGCACATAATTAGGTTAGGCTTAGCAATTTATGGCTGATCAGAGTGTTCTTAACTTTATAAATGTGAAAGAAAAATTCAGCATCAGGACATGGAAAAACAGGTAATGGTACTGGGGGGACATGTTCACTGACTGCAGCAGGTTCGAGTGTTTCTACCAAGGAAAAAGATATGAGGTGAATGAATGGTCAAGTTTAGAGCCCCCCAAAAGGCATCCATCACTCTCCTGCAGGAACATGACGAAAAATTCTGCTCCATCACCATGACAACTCATGCCACACTATTGCTATAGTAACTGACTGAACATCATTAGTTTTTAGCCATACACACAGTGGCCAACAAGCAAATGAGGAGGAGCCACCAGGGCACTGGGCTCTGCCCTGCAGCTGCTCCCACCCCAACCTATCTTTGCAGTTTAATCCAACCTTCTTACATGTTCCCCCAGCTGCACACTGTCAGCCAAACTCCCCACCACTCCCAGCTCTCATCCCAAGTCTGTCTCATCATCAGAGCACTAATTTAATGCATTTTACTGTTGGTTTTGGGGTTTTTAATCCCTGAGTGATTTATCAGGCTAAGATTAAATGCAAGTAGAAAATTTCATCTTCCCAATGAGTCATTGAAAATCTGTTCTATTAATTCAGCACACCACGGGGTGGCTTTACATGGTGCATTTGCATCCTACTCACGCAGTCACAATATCAGTTCAAAGGCACTGTCCTGTCCCCTGAAGAGCCATGATTTCAACATCGTCATGGTGCAAGAATGCGTTTACTGTGCACCACCAAAACTCATGTAATCATCATTTTAACACCCCAGCTCAGGCCAGGATGCTGCCTCCCTGGCAGCATAGTGAGCATGTGCAGTGACGGAAAACAGCAGCAGGGAAACACAGTAATGCTTTTCACATCACATTAAAGCCCAAAAGTTTGCAGTTAGACAATGTCTTTCATCCAGCTAGCTGCCAGCATGAAAGAACAAAAATAAATACAATTATTACTGGGTTTTTATCCAGCTTGAAGGCAGAAGGTGAAGCACAAGCTTGGCTGCCATCACAAAAGGACACAACAGGTTTGGAGCAGCTTGTTGTGGTCTTGGGGCACCGTCCCCACCTGCCTTCCTGGCACACCAAGCCCATGGCCCCACCAAATGCTGCAGGTACACCCTGTGTGTATAAATCATGCTGAAAGTGCCATGAAATCAGCTTATTCTACTCTTGCAGGACAGATGGAAGACAAGGTCCCTGTTGGCTGCTCATCCTTTAACCCTTGTGACCCCTCCACTTTCTCTCCACTTCTCACCCCCCTCCTCTGCCTCCTGCAGGTTCTCCTTGGGGTTGATTCAGGCTGCAGCACTGGCAAAACTCCCCATCTCCATGCCAAAGGGAAGGAGTGGAGTGGCACAGGCACCTGCCCCCAGCCCTTGTTCCCAAGCACACCCAGCAGCATCTTGCAGGGCTTGTGAAAGGTGGAAGATGTCTCTGCCCATGGCAGGTGGTTGGAATTAGATAATCTTTAAAGGCCCTTCCAGCCCAAATGGCTCTATGGTTCTATGATGACCCAAAGCAGCACAACTTCAGCCCCAAGGTCTGAGCCACCCAGCCCTTGCACTGCCCCATCCCTGCACCTCGGCCTACAGGGTTTAGGGTTTGGTGTGGCATAACCATACTTTGGCTGGTACAGTATAACAATATGTCAGACATATATGGTGATACCATATACATACATATATATATCCACACACTGTTATACCATATGTGTATATATAGTCATATACCACAGCAGCTCTGCCCACATTAGACTATCAAAATCCTATTACTTTGCATTAGGCTTAAACCCTAGCCTGATGTTCCCTACGTGGCCTTTTAACAGGTCATAGTGCACTGCCTTGGTAAACAAAATGTTTTTAGTTCTCCCACTGTTTAGGAAGAAAAAAGAAAGGAAGGAAAAAACCCACTCCATCTTTTCTGAAATGAAATTCTATTTTAAGTGAATGGGTAGTTTTCAAGAGAAAAAGAATCATAAAAGCACTTTTACAGCTTTTTTTCTTGCAATTCAATAAAAAAGTTTTTTGCAAAGAAGATAAAACAACACCATTTTAGTATTCAGATATACATTACGGTATGAAATGCGATACCTGCTATTGCTGTTTACAGCTGAAACAGAACTACATAAATCACTCTATGGGGGAAAAAAGCCAACAAGACTCAAATCTGACTAGAGCAGTAAAATCTATCCCATTTTATAAATGTGTAGGAGAGTATAAATTATTTTATTCTGGAAAGAGATTCCAAATCACTTTTTTCTTTCTGTATTAATACCACCCTCTAGTGGCAGTTGTTCTTCAGAAATAAGTGCTTAAAATGCTACCACAAAAAGCATAAAATAATGCACAGTTGCAGAATAACCTTTCAGGTAGATGAGTCCCTCAGTGCTTGGTGAGCAAATGACACTCTGAAGCACAGTCTTATGCTTTCAATATATTATCATCTGATCAGCCCCCTGAAGATATTTTGGTTGACAGCTTTAAAGGTAGATACAGCAAGACCTTGTGACTATTCTGTGTCTGGTCTTGCACCTCTTTCTTGGTTGTATCATAAACTCAACAATAAGGTGGTTGTGGGATATTTTTACCATTCTCCTATAGTTTCCGTCAGAAACAACTAGAACGAACCATTCCTAACTGAGCAGCCATTGTTATAACAAATCATTCCTAAGTACAGATGAGCCTGAGGCATCCACAGCATATTTAGACACAGAGACTCACATGTAAGGATCTGGCATATCATTTCACTCTACAGGGTTAGCAAGAAAAATTAGATAGTGCCACAAATCCCACTAGGCTGGACTGAGATTTATACCCATCTATTTTTACACCTGAAAGAGAATGAGTAATGCACAACTTCAGAAATTTGCCTCCTGCTTTTCTTGCTGTGAGGTACAGCCAGCAGGTCAGCCAGCTTGAGGCAACCACAGCGCTGGGAAAACTCAGCGCACAAAATTTTGGAGTCCTCCAAGCAGAGCCAGCCTGAGTGCAGAGTGTAACTTTGTCGTGAAGATGGCTCATCAGCTACACCCAATCGTACTGAATTTGCAGGCAAAATTGTAAATTGCTTAGGAGGGTGGGGTGGAGACTTGATTCATTGCAGTAATTCCTTGCTTCTGTAATGATAAATCAGGATCGGGTTTTCCCCCAAAAGCTATTATCCAGTAACAGTTGAAAGCAATTTGCTCTTTCTCTCTCTCTGGATGGGGATGCATGAAGAAAAGGGAAAGAGAGCTTTTATGTGGCTTATACATCTCGCCTTCAGCAGAGCTCCAGGCACTTCACTCAGAGGCAAGCTCTACACTTAGAATGGGAATTAATCCACCAACTTTTTAAAATAATTTGACAGATTTGCATCATCAGATTAAAAGTAGAAGGCTAAACCTGTTAGTGCTCCCAAGCCCTCATCTCATCCCCCTGAAAAGATCTGGCATCCTTCAGAGTGGGGGCACAAGCCAGCTGTATTGCTGAAGGTAAAATCAGCCTCAGCTCTCCCACTACAAGTCCAATGTAGACACCCCACATAAGGGGCATGGTATCATAACCCAAGTTTTCAGTCTTTAAATCTTGTATATTCCTGGAGTTTTACCTCTAGGTGGTATGGAGGTCTCAGGCAGCCACAGGCAGTCCTTGGTGAAGCATCGCTCCCAGTCCGTGAAGAATCAGATCCAAGTGCACTGGCAGAGGATGTGTAACCCCAGGCTGCAGTCACTACCCCCAGTCTTGCTGAAAGGAAGGTGGTCCTTTTGATACCGTTCACTGTTGATACTGGTGACTGCACCCACTTGGAAAGCAGATGAGTTTTTCCTCTTCAAACAATTTAACTCTCAGTCCCTCATTTACCTAGAGAATGATCCAGGGCCAGTGAGAGGAAGTTTGCTCCATACCTGAGAAAGCAGGGGAAATATCTGGAGGCTCTGCTGAACATCCACATAACCACAGAGAAGAGTGAGAGGTTGACTCTGGGCAAAGACAATGCTGAACTTGGGCATAACAGTTTACTAAGTAAATGCTTAAGAGACAACCAGGCTATTCTGTACTACAGGAGACAATTTCCTCTGCTTGTGTTCCCAGAGAGAACTAGATGATGCCAAATCAAAGACTGGGAATTAGACACCTCCAGTCTCCTTTAGCATCTCTCACTGGCCTTAATTTTGCTGAGGATCACATCATCCTTCCCACAACTCTTGGTTCCAGGTTGTGCATCCCAGTAGAGGCTCATGGTAATGCTGGCTCCTTATGGGTCTGATCTGAGGGATCCAACTTGGACACACTAAAAATATCTCTCAGTACCTTTGGAGCAAATGATGCATACTCCACAAAGCCAAAAGTTCAGTGCCACTAAATATTTTATCAGCAGTGAGCTGCACAAATAAAGCACAACACTGCACTGCTCTGAAGCTTCACGCTAGCTCATAGCCTTGTAACAGCAGATCTCATCCAACAAAAGGATACCACAAAGCTTGTCTTAATCATCTGCCCAAAACCAGCCATTTTGCCAAGATTGTTGGTACTTAAATATTGAACACTGCTATCCTGGAAACAGCACAGGTTTTTTAAAGCAGTCATATAAAACAAGAAGCTGCAACTACAGGCCAGGTCTAGCATAGCTTTTTAAGGACATAAAATTTATAGAGATTCCTGTGCAATTAGGCCAGCAACAAAGAGGGGCCAATGAAAACCTGCTCACAGGCCATCTGCAGTGCAGTCCTTCTGTATCCGTTTCCTCCCTGCCTGTCTGTCTGTCCCAGCGCGGTCACTCGCTCCAGCTCGCCTTGTAGTGACTTGTCTCCTCCCGCACGGCTTACACCTCTGAGAGCCTGAAAACAGGATTTATGGAGAAAACAGGGCAGAAATACCAGACTTTACAGCCAAATAAGCTTAGTGCCAGCACTTCTGGAAGCAACCACAGAGCTTAACCACAATCCCAGCATCAGCCACTCTGTGTGATGCTCTGCTTACTGCAAGAGGAGGGATTGTAGGTACTGGGCCAAAAAACTTGGGGACTTGAGGAATGAAGTATACCACATTGCTGACTTTCTTAAGCAAAGCTTGGTTATAGGATTGGGTCCCAGTGCAGAAGGAGGCAGCAGCAGATTGACATGGCATGTACATAAGGAATCCTCAGATAAATGATATTAAACAAAGAACTACCACTAGAATGATCACAAGTGTTTCAAAAGGCTTGTATATGAAGAACAGATCAGAGCAATAATTAACTGAGTGCCATAAAATTACCTCCAGTTCTAGTGCAGACTTTTTTTTTTGAAGTGAATTAAATAAACAGTAGGTGTTGGTATTCAGACAGGTACCAGGAACTTATGTTATGTTTAGATCATTAAAACCTAAATACTATGTGCATTATGCATATGTTGCAGCACAATACAAAATATATTGATAGTTTCCATCCCCCACATTGTCTTCATGCAAAGGCAGGAGAAAAGGAAAGATGTTTTATTCAAGAAAAATCTTGAACACCACATATTAAAGAAAACAGCTTACAACACATAAATATAAAACATCTAAGAGTTCTTAGAATACATTTGGTGTCAAAAATCACATTGCATGCAAAGGATGCTAAATTAAATATTCTGCCAAAATCCTCATGGACTCAAGTAAGTGATGAGGTACATGAAATTTGCTACAAGATAAGCTTCCACACTGCTATTCTAAGCAATCTGAGTGGCACTTGGAATATCAAATATCAGTACCTGTTTTAAAAATGTTTAAATATGTCTGGAAGCAATGGCTTTCAGTACACTATCATAAATATCTTTACATCTTGCATTTAAAACAGTAATTTATACAAGACTTTTAAAGCACATTAGTACATTTAATCTTGCTTAGCTACATTGGTGCAGAGGAAAAGCTGACACACAGGATATCACCCAGCTCAGCAAAAGTGTGTTTATTTTCCAGTTCTTAAAGCGACTGATCAATCTTTCCAGTACTGAAGTTAGCAACAAATGTATTTCCTTCAGTTACTGAGTTACTGGCCACCTTTACTTACTCCACAGATATATTCTCCCACTCACTTAATTATGCAGGCTTTTATTACTGGTCTAGCCAGTCTTACACTACCGATACAGAATCATAAAATGGTTTGGGTTACAAGGGATTTTAAAGACCATCTGGTTCCAAACTCCTTGCTATGGGCAGGGACACCTTGAACTAGACCAGGTTGTTCAAACCTCCATCCAGCCTGGCCTTGGACACTTCCAGGAATGGGGCATCCACAACTTCTCTGGGCAACTTGTTCTGGAGCTTCACGACCCTCACCTAAATTTCCCCTCTTTCAGTTCGAACCCAACCAAGTCTCCCCATTACCTCACTTATAATTTAAAACATAAACTTCTCAAAGCAACAAATAAGAAACTGTGCCATAAGTTTTCATGGGTCTGACATATCTATAAACATTCATAACACACACTCACACCCCACACCCAGTTTTTGGTATAGCACACCTCAATTCAGCCAAACTACTTGATACAGGTTCTAGTGCCACTTCTCTTCAAGTTCACCTGTTTTTATCCAAGCTACTTCCTACAGTCTCAATTTTCTTCTTTCCACTTTGTATTAATTTGAGACTGATACCTTACAAGGAGACCCTCAGAGTTAGGACTCTGAAACCAAGACAGCTGCACAAAAGTTTCTCCAGCACTCAATTCTCTCCACTGTTTGCCTGCACATCTCTCCCATTCCCTCCCTTCCCACACCATGAGGTTATGGCTCCTTTTGGTTCTTCATCAACCAAAATATTCAGAAATTCTTACTCATGAGTCAAAAGGCTCCTCTGGCCATCCTCCAAGATTCTGTGGAGAAAACTGCAGCAAGCCTCCTTAGCACTGATAACAGGCAAAACAAATCTCACCTCCTCCCGCACAGAAACATCACCCAGTATCCCTTTCCTGTCCTGAGATAACAACAAACAATGGCAGGAGCACGAAGTGAGCTACCAGGTCTGCTGAACAGTCACCTCCTTTTCCTCTCCCCAAAAAACCCACTGTGAACAGCCTCTAGCCATTTCAGCAACAGGTAAAAGCTGCTCCAAAGGGCAGCAGATTTCTCTGTCACTTCTTCCAACTCATCCCCTGCAACTGAGAAATGAGCAAGAAGGTGTCTGTACCACACACAGTCTCTTTCCCATTTCCTCTCCCCTTTTCCGCAGGTAGTATGACAGGGAAATACTGTACAGGCAGACAGACTTTGTACAACAATTTATTATACTGCTGAAGACTGTGAATCGGTTCTGGCAACACAACAGTCTCTTTTCCATTACTCCGGCTGAGGAAGTGAAAATTACAATGTTATTACAAGGTCACTGTCCCACAGAGGGAAGCATACAAACTCTCAGTATTGTCATTGCAACTTTGTCCTGTCAAAAGGAATGAAAGCTGCAAAGTGTAACACTGTTACAAACAGGCACCCTCCAGTTGCTGGTGTATTTGCAAGTCCTGCTATTTTCCCAGTGGCAAAGAGCAGACTGAGCTTTTGAGACTGATGCTGCAGTCAGACCCACCCTTCAGGTGAAAGGCAGCAGCACAGACATTCACGACAGACTAACACAGTTATAGCAAAGCATGGAAGGCTCTGTTTGGCACAAAGTGGCAAGTCAAAGCTTGTATTTCAAGAACAGAATGTACTTCTAAGATGGTAAAAAAATCAGCACTTGCAGCCAGGCAAGACAAGTTACTATAACCTTTAGTGGGAGAGAAAGGGAATCATTAAAAGACACATTTGCAATAGTATCTTTGATATTTCAGTCTTAACAGAAACCAACATTTTGACCTAAACTCCCTTTTAAATTAAACCTGATGTTACACCCTACACAGTGTCAACTAATGACTTAATTTTACTACATATATATATGTATATATATATGTGTGTGTGTGTGTGTGTGTGTGCACAACTGCATAGCTAACAGTCAGAAGTATCCTGCAATGTAAGGCTACAGGTACAGCCAAATTGACCCTTTTATTGTATTTGGAAATACTTGTTTCCAAATTAAAGCACTTTCAGGGTAATTAGAAAACATACTTTTTCCAAACCTGCAGCCTAGAAGTGGTGAAAGAGATATTTTAGAATGAGGTAAACATACTGCATAGGCTATATATTTAAATCCAAATCCCCAGTGTTTTGGCTTAATTGTTATTTAAAACTGAACAGATTGAAAAAACTATGTACTTATAAAAATCTGAAAACAAATCCAGGTTGAGATAAACAGCAAACTAGAAAGTAATTTACAAAGGGCATTTCCTACTGCCTTTTTTTGTTTCTTTTTTAAGTTAGCCAGACAAAAGCACAACTCGGAAACAGCTTTGCTGCTTTTTCCATGGAGCTCTTCATTCCAGACACCTGTTCAACTTCAGCTTGTCTCCTTCACTTAGTCTGAGCCAAGACTAGCACTGGGCCCACACTGTCACACACTCCAGTGAACAGTGCCCTTCCAGTCCATGCTGCAGCTCTTCTTGCCCCAGCTCAAGTTCTGGAGCAATGGCCAAGTTTTATGACACAGGGCATTTAGAAGAGAGACTGGTGCTTAATGGAGAGTGTCAGAGACCTCAGTTATCATTTTAAACCCTTTGAAAACAAAATTATAACTAGCAATCGTGCTTTTTCTGATTCTCGTATTTTTATTTAAAATGTATCCTTGCAGGTTTACTTTTTCTAATATTCCCTTGCATTAGCATTTAGTTCCCAGAAGTCATTCCTGTCAGGCAATGTAGTTTTCTGAAAAGATAATATCTTCCATTCTTACCACATTTTCAATAAACTCTGTAGAAGACAGTCAATGATCAGACCAAGATAAAGTGCATATATTCCTTTCTGATACAGGCAACAAAACTGTGGACTGAAAAAATAAATCATACTGCATATTGAAAACCACACCAAAAAAGTCCCACAGTGGCCCTTTAGCAACCCACAATTAAATTGCCTCACTGAATACTGCCCAAAAATACTTTTCTTCAAGTGTCTGTTAGCTTAAAAAAAAGGAACATATAACATTAAGAAAAAAAGGCTCTTTTTCAATTAGACTCTGAGAATTTATGTAACTCTTGAAAGCTACAGCTCCCTCAAGGCTAACATATTGCCTTGACAACTCCAATCAGTCTGTGTTTCACCCTTTGGATCCAGGCTTCAAGCTCGCAAAAGCTTTGGAGTTCTTAAGGGAATGTGAAATTTCATTGAGAAAAGAAATAAAATGATAGTCCCTTTCTGACTTCTTGGACTCAAAAATAACTACAATGGTAAAGTGAGGTTCAGGGCGAGTCAGAAAGTACGTGCTTTGGACTTTGTCATCATAGAAGTGAACAACTTTCTCCAAAGTGTTGAGGTCAGAGGTTCTATCAGTCATAATCATGATCACATTGGGCCAGTGCATGACAGGCCTGTCACTGGGCAGAGACACCACTGCAGGGTACTGATCCACTCCTTTGGGGGCTTCCCTGTACGAATGGGGATGATGATAACCATGTCCCTGGAAACTCTCTGAGCCGCGATTGTCAAAAATTAAGGAAACATTGACGGCATCGTACTTCCGGATGAAGCTGGAAATCTTCCCAAAGTAATCAGGATTTGTTTTGGCAGTCAGAGTTTTCATTTCAGAAGCTGTTGTCTGTCGACTAAGGGCCTCATGGAAGTAAAAGCTAAACTTGGCAAGGAGAATGTTTTTGAGCTTCATCAGCCAGAGGAAGAGGTGTGGAGGCTGCACAGCCTTCTGAGACTGCCCTCCAAACAGATGCTTCTTGGTCTCTCGCTGTTTCTCAAAAATTTGACCCCAAGTCTGTAGTTTTGTGTGAGCACTGTGCAAGTTGACCAGGGATGGAAGGAACTTCCACTCTGAGATCTGAGCCTGAGCCTTTAAGAGATGTGCAAGCACATCTACTTCCAGCTGGAAACTGCTTTCAAGAGGACTGAGGATTGGATGGTGAAATCTAGAAAACATAATTTTAGTCAAGACATGAGAACTGCTGTACACCAGTGAAATAATCAGATAGCATTTGCCAGTTGACAGACAGAAGATCAAACCTCAAAGCAAAGTGTAAACTAAAAAATAATACTTAATTTAAAAAACGGTTCTTTTTACATAATTAAGTATTTTCATGAACAAACAGCACTTCACATTTGACAAAAAGCACCCATCAGATATTTCTCTGTCAAAGCAAGGGAGTTCTATTTCATCAGTTCAAGAACAATCACTGTTTATTTTGATCCATGAGTTACTATAACACCATTGCTCTTTAAACCCAGGTGATCTTGTTCCAATTTAAAATCCCCAATTTAAAATAGCAGTAAGGTGTTAGGTTAAATCAAAAGAATTGTGTTATCAATCTGTTGTTTGTATGAGGAAGCTATGAGGAAGTCAAGTGAAGCTTTTTTTTTGGTTGAAGTTACAATAAAATTGCCATGGAAAATTAGTCAACGGAATCATAATTAACCATATTTACCAATTAACTAAGTCTCAAACTTCAAAAGTTGGTGTACTAAAAGCAATGATTGTAAAAAAATTGGGCAGGATTTCATCATACCACAATGAAGACACTGTAACAACCAATTTATCTTACTGAAAACTCAGGTCAAGATCAGCTCTCAACTGCAAAGATGTTTAAAAAAACAGACAAAACCAGTACCTTGTAAGGAGGCAAAAGTGTCACTACACATCTTATTCACAAGAGTGATGCAGCTATTTAGAACAAATCTTGATGAAATGGAATTTTAAAAATCCATTATATAGCTTTCTCACTTAATTTTTTCTAAATATCAGGGGAAAAAAAAGACAGATTCACCCTATTTCTCTTTCCATACTACTCAAATTATTTGTAAATTTATAAGATCATCAATAATAACAAACTTAATTGATACTAAAAAATTGGAATCTGAAATATGTAACTTTAGAAGAATGAGTCTTTAGTATGGACAGAAATGGCCTTTCTAGTAAATGTCTTCCCTTAGTGGCATTTAGGACTCTTAAAGAGGTCTCCAACAAAGAACAACCAACAGCTCAAAGACAAGACTTGATGAGGTTTCCATTTCAGTAGAGACAGATTTATCCCCTCACTTTGGAAAAATATCTTGGGTCTTGTTATTGGTTTAAGACAAAGAAGTTTACACTGATTTTTTTCTAACTTTTAAAAGCTCACCTTCAGACAAAGCTAAAGTAATGCCAATATTCCCCTCAGCTTCCAGGACACAGTACATAGAACCCATTTTGAAAATAGTTGGTTCAAACCCCAAACCACTTCATTTTACTGTGGACCAGAAGAAAGAATGAAAACTTTATGCCTTTCATCCCCTCTCCCTTTACTATTTTTTCTTTGACTTTCCATCAAGTTCTTATCAAAACAGAAATTCTTAGGCTTGTGAAAACTGTCTTTTATCACTATTTTTAAGCAGCTTTTTTTGGAAGTCAGATTCTGAGCCTTGAAAGGATTTGTTATTAAGATGCAACACCAGATTTATTTGAACAAAAAAAAAGAACTATGAGTATCATAAACCTGCTGATGCACCACGTTGTGCAAACAGGCCAGGCTGGGTGAGCAGCAATGCTGTGTACAGAGCACACACCAGCAACCAGACCGACCTGCTCCAGCAGAGACGCAGAGTGCACTGACCACTCTGGTGGGCTAAGAGGTCCAGAGCATATTTACATTTCTTTGAACAAACAAGAGTCAATCAAAAATAATATCCTGCTAACAGTCAACATGAAAGATCTCCAATGGTTTTGATATTCACCAGAAAAACAATTTCGTTGTTGCAATATTGTATGTATGAGCAGACTTTGCGAACAAAGATTTGGGCAGGGCTCTCCCCACGTGCCCTTCCAGCCTGTGCAGTGGATTTTTTAGGTGAGGCACAGCATGTGCAGAACTGGCCCCACCATTTAAGTCCTAAAGTTCATTTGTCATGGCCGAGCGAGCTTGGACAGTGACAGTGAAGTTATCAGGACTAGAACCTACAGTCCCCGGTACTAACCGGGGCTGACCCTGCTGAGCATCTGAGATGTGACGGGATGGGATGGCAGGGAGGCATTGAACTGCCAGGGGATGGTCCCACTGAGACTCGAACTCAGGTCCTTGGGATTCAGAGTCCAGAGTGCTCTCCTTTACACCATGGGACCGCCCCTGCTGCAGATTAGGAAAGGGTAAAGAAAGCATTATACAAGATTATTTGTTCTAGACAGTCCCATCACAGCAAAGTGGTTTCAACACACTTGCAGTCAGAGCAAGAAGGTTATTCTTCAATCTTAAAAGCAAATTAAAAATCTATACTAAGGCAGCACTGCTAAAGTCTCCTGAATTAACACTATGATGAACACCTTCCCACTTCTACTTTGCTTCCTGGCTTGCCTAATGTTTCACTGCACAGCAGGATTTGCTACACTGCTTTAATCCAAAAACACACACCTCAGCCACAGCTGAGAAGCTTGATATGGCTGCAGAGTAAACCAACAAGTTATAAGTATATCTGCTGATATATAATTGAGTTTTATAACACAGAGGCATCTGAGCTCAGAATCATGCAAAACAGTTAGGGGTTTATAATATTTTAATAAGCCAGAATGCTAAAAACTTGAAAATATATTGGAATTCCCGCTCCCTCACCCCCCAAATTGTTCTTGAGAGTGGAGGGGTGGTAAGTTTTGTTTTGCAGATTATGAGGAAGCCACATTTTCCTTTCTACTTCTGTCCATATATAACACATTCATGGATATATTTACAAAATCCTGACTGCATAAAAATGACAACACTAAAAAATAATTACATCAAAATATGTTTTCTGCTTACTTAATTCATTTTATACTAAGCTTTTAAAGAAACCTGCCTCTGGTGCTGCTGTAATTATTTCAGCTAAGATCCCACCCAAACTAACAGCTAAATATTTCAGGAAAAATTACTCCTCCATCTGTGTTCTAAATTAAAAAAGGAGAGGAAAATGTCTAGTATTGGTTGTGTACAAGTAGCAATAAGTAGTAACAAAAAAATCCAGTAAGAAAAATAACTTTAAACTGCTCAGTAACTAATGATTTTTCAGACCCAGACAATATGACTTGCTAACAATCCATTAATTCCACCATTCCCTTACCAGCAAGCAGATATTTCCTCCACACTATCTGAACAGCTATTTTCACATGTAAAAGAAAGCAAGGCCAGAACTTATCTAGAAAACACACGTCCTGTCTGGCCTTAGCACAGCTGGCTGAAGCAATGGCACATCCTCAGTGACAAGAGAGGAATATACTGACAGAGGAAAGCAACTCGGTAAGGATGAGTTTGTTTGACCCCTTTCACTATGAGGGTGAACAGAGTGTAAAGCAGAAATGCCTTCCCAGCCAGTAGACATCAACATAACAGCCCCCAGAAACTGATCTGAGACATGAAAAAACTGAAGGGAATGACTAAAGGAAGGGATGGCTATGCCCACTTTCTTCAGATTTATGAATTATGTGACTGGGGAGGACCACACTGCAGCTACTGAATGAGCTCTAACAGCATCTTAGGTTGTCTCCATCTTAGAGACTGCTCATTAAGCCAAAGCAAAATGATCAGTACTTTTCCCAGGGAGACATTACTCATTTTTTAAAAGATGTTATTATATATATAATTATATAATGTATATTAGATAAAGACATTATATAATAATGCTTTAGAAGCACAGAGGTGTCACCAAAATTTATCTAAACAGGAGAGTGAAACATTTCATAAGCAACAATCTCCAACCAATTCATCAGAGTATGAGTTTTGGTTTCCAGATTTTAAACAATGCTGTTGATTCAGCATATGCTCAAAACAGATGGTGATGGTTTGTGTACAACATAAATCAACTTTTCAAAAGAGCCCCCCCAAATGCACTTCCCTTTCCTCTTTAATGTTCATCACACCAAGGAAAATATATGAAAGTTTCAGTTTTTTAGTGGACTAACAGCCCTGAGCTCTTGTAAGAGTTCACAAGCCAAGAACTGCAAGACATCTCTAGCAAGATCATACTAGACTAGTTTTGATTTTCAAATTGCAAAATTACATAGCAATTTGCTCAAGTTTTTCCTAAAAAAATAAGGAAGTTAGCTGCAGTGTTTCAATCTGGAATAGCAGAAAGCAGCACTGAATTATCCTAGGTGAACACCTTCAAAATCAGAACTGAAAAAAGTAAGATCTAAGAATATTCTCCTCAAACATCTTCTTAGACACCACTTCACTAGTGAAGATTTGGTTTGGTTTAAAATGAAGAGGTAGAACTTGAGTATTTGACAAGCATACAAAAATTCTCTTTTTAAACTGCCATCACTTTCAAGGCTCACCTATGTCAGATGTGCAACACTCACCCAGCATCATTTAGAAACATCCCAATGTTCTTGTAAGAGGAACTATTAGATCTTAACTTCAACACACCACAGTGGCAGGGACTGAAGGCTCAGAGGTGCTTCTTCTACTGCCTGCAAGACTTCTCAAGAGAAGGCAACAGAGCACCATAAAACCCTTCTGGGTAGGCCAGATAGCTACAGTGTAGCTTTTAGAATTAAGCAGACATACATTCTAGCCTCAAAAATAACTGTCACAGGAGTGCCTGTCTTCTTTATATGTCACTTTACTGAAGTCCATATGGAATTAAGACTTGTTTCCTTTCTCCTCCCAAAGAAAAAACACAAGAAGCCTTGCACCTTGTATATAAAGAAAGCCACTCTTCCTCTCTGCTGAAAATGAATACGCTGAGTATTAATTAAAGAATAGAGAGGAAGGTTCCTAGAACACCATGAGCAGAAACACTCTCCTTTTGTTATTTTTCTTCTTTGGAGGAGTCATATTTTCAAACTTCATGCATCTGATGCTGCTGGTCAACACAGACTTCACACATGCACTCACGAAGGGGCTGTCAAAGGACAGCAAAGTGTTTGGGTTTGCTTTGAACTTCAACATCAGTTATTACAGATCACGTGCCTGAGCACACACTGCCAGCAAACAAGCACTGACCTTGAGCTGTATTTCTTTAAGATGGATTCCAAAATGTTTACCAGTTCCTCAGAGTTAATGAACTTTTGGGTGCTGAGGGTGTACATTTTTTCATAGAAGTCAGCAATTTCCATCCGAGCCTGAACAAAAAAACAGAGCTGTTCAGACAGGTGAGAAAGCAGCTCTTCCAAGTGAGGAGCTGTTCCTCCTAGTGCATTGTGACCCGTCGCCACCACCTTCTTCAGCTCATTATGCAGAGATGTGTAGATGGTTCGGATGGAGTCCTTTCGGCTGAAGAATGACTGACCACCTGTTCAGATAAATATGGAGGTATTACCAAAATCCAAGGACAGCAAAGAGAGACAGCAATACTGGAAAATTCTACATAACCACACCTGTGCTCCTCTAGTTCCTAAATGTTGTTTGATCACAGTATTTCCTTCAACCAAAACCCAAAATATGTTATTTTGTAACAACTACACAGAGCATATGCTCAGATGCACTTCATGTAATTTCATGCAAACCACTCATTCCAGTTTATATCTCAGCAGCCAGTGACTGCTGCAAAACTTCAGCTCCCTCAGTTATGGTGTGACTTTTCAGAAAATAAGGTTCAGTTAAATTTGCTACAGTGATACATGACCTGGAAATACTGTTATCTGTGGGATTCACAGGAATCAAGTCATCACGGTGTGACTGATCAAATTTTCATAGCCTCCATTCCTCCTAACTCTGAATCTTTTCAGGCGAATTCCCCCTGCAATCCCTCCTCAATCATGATGTACTCAAATTTGCAAAGCAACCTTTAAGCCAGAACCATGTGACATCTGTGTGTACAAATCAAACGTTTCTAGTCCCTACACAATCTTAATATAAACCAGAATCCAAAGAGAAAACAATCACACTTTTATCTCAGTGAGACCACAGTGCAGGTTAATCCACACCTAAACCTTGAGGGGAAGAGGGAAGAATTTGTCTGTGCTTCTTTCTACCCACTCAACACCGTGAGGAGTTAAAAAAAAAGACAGAAGTGGAGGTCAAAATAAAGGATATTTAACTTTGACACAGCTAAAAGACTGTACAAATGCAGTAACCTTATTTCATATTTTATGTGGATTTCAACAGCTGCAGCAGAGCAAGGATCACAGGGACTGAGTTGGTGGAACTTTTAAAAAAAAGATTCCAGTTTTAGGTTCCACATTAAAACTGCTTATAAATTTTGTAAGGGTGGATCCGTTTTACATATATAATGTTCAAATGTGGCCTTAGCAATTAGAGGCAGAAAGGCAGAGAATTGGCTGTGACTGTGAAACAGCTCCCTTCCTAAGCCATGAATAACCCTCAGGTCATGGGCAGGATGAAGAACCATCTATTGCAGTCATTCATGAAGTATATAAACAAACAAAACTCCTTCCCTTCTGTTATAAATTTTAACCTTTCTGCAAGCATCAAATTCACTTTTTAAAGTCAGCCTTATAGACAGAGCTTTGTCTGAAAAGACGTTCATATAAAATAGTTCCGAGTCACCTCTTAAACACCAAAGCAAAATTTTCTTGATGCTTTACCATATTACACATCAGACTCATATCCCTTGATCCATTTTCCATGCCTGTCTGCAGTTCAAAGAAAAAATAAGCAGCCTTGCCCAGAGGGTAACAGGATGACAGCTCATCCTGTGCCAGGTTGGGATTTTTCTATCTGTGCATTGAGAAGGTGAGAAGCAGCCAAGATTGTGGCCAAAGCTTCTTGAAATCTTGCAGAGTGTGCATGGGTAACAATTTTTAGGATGCTATCTCCAGCCCCAGGTAGCTGCACATGTGCAGATATAAGGTGAAAAAGCTTCAACCCTTTGGCCACCCCACTGAGCTCACGTTTGCCCAGATCTCGGCCAGAGTATCTCAGCACAGAAATACCTCTGGCTAAATCTTGGGAAGGCAAGTAGGTAATCTGCCGGGCAATGAAGAGCTGCATTGCTTGGCACAGCAGCCACTGGGACACCTGCACTCTTGTCTATTCTTTAGGCGCAGCACCAATGGCACAGCCGATTTCTCATGGGGCCCAGGGACAGTTGCTGACCCAGCACTTATCTCACAGATGCCCAGGCACGCCCCGCGCCGAGGCAGAGCCCTCAGGTACCCAGCTCTGTGCACCGCGGGCTGACAGATGGCCTCACGCCCGCTCCCCACCCGCGGGACCGAACCCGGGGCAGGCCCCCGCCTCGGGCGGGCCCAGAGCGGGCGGGACAGCCGGGGCCCGAGGCGGCGGGGCCGGTCCCTGCCTCCCCCGGAGCGGTACCTAGCTTCTGTCCCAGGAAGGTCATGCTGTGATAGGCCTTCTCGGCCGCCGCCAGGTGCGCCAGCCCGGCCAGCAGCGCCAGCCAGCTGGACCCCGCGCTCTTGTTGGCCTCCCGCTCCTTCTCCACGTTGTCCTTGGCCTTGTCGTAGGAGAAGATGCCCAGGTGGGAGAAGAAGGTCTCAAGCACGGCCTGCTCCACCGGCACCGGCGCTCCCAGCGGGATCGACTCCCCCATCCCGCCCGGCGCCTCCGCAGCAGCCGCGACTTCCGGGTCCGGCAGCCGCCCGCGTGAGGGAACGCGCGCGTGGTCTCCTCTTGTCACGTGAAAGGCATAGGGGGAGGGGCTGGCGCGGCGTCACGTGACGGGGCGGGGATCGCGCGTGCGCGGAGCGGATGGGAGCGCCGGGAAGCGCCCAGCCCGGCGGGATTCCAGCCGAGTTCCATCGGCGTTCGCGCTCAGACAGCCCGGGAGCACCGGACATCCGCCAGTCCATGCTGCGCATTGATGTTTTCGGGCTGGACACAGCGGCGCTGGTTCCTGCTATGAGCTCTCCTCCACCCGCCGTGCTACATTTTATGCTTTAAACTTACCTCTGAAACTCGTTTTCATGTTAAATCGTTCTTTCCATTAAAACGGTCTAATGCCCCCATTCCCACTCTTTGACTCCCACAGGATCCTCCAGCTACTTTGGCTTTATAGTTCCCCCCTCCCTCACGAATGGGAGGTAGTGGGTCACCCAAATCAATGCAGTTTTTCAGTTCATGTTTTTGACAGAGGAACTCCGTGAATTGATCCCTGTGGAGGTGATGAGAAGCACCAAGCTGAGCCACAGGGCCGTGAGGCTGAGAGAGGCAGAGGGGCTGCTGCGGCCGCACCCCACACAGGTCCATGTTCCACAGAACCACCACCCGTCCTTACCCTGACAGTTCCCCTCCTGCCCGAGTTGCAGCCCTCCAGCCGGCACAGGACTTCCCTGCACTCTTATTGGCACCGGCACTCACTTTTAATCTGACATGTAGACAAAACACGGCATTAGTTCTCTAACAATGGGAAGATCCATGCACTAATTTAAGGAACTGACTGCCTGTTATTGAGGAAAAGCTACAAACACACCATCATTGAAAACAGGCACCAAATGCAAACACCGGCCTTAAGAAGCAAAATAGCCTTTTTAACCTCAACTACCTGCAAGTTTTCTACTGTGGCTTCATACTGTAAGCAGAGTAGCCTAAGGATTAGGTGTAAAAATCAATTTTCATTCATCCATCTAATAATGAAGGTAAGTCTGCCAAGCCCTTCATCAGTTTTCATTTCCAGGCACCTCTGTATGCATCGAGTTAATTCAGAGCAGTGCATAACACCCTAGTTTTGGCTTTACATGCTTAAAATCTGAAGCAGCTAAACTGAAGTTGAGGTCTTTATTTATACAGCTGACAAGTCTGAGTTCTGTGTGCACCAAAAGCTGCCTTCTTCCTGAATTCAACTATTTACTTAATGTGCTGAAAGGACAAAATGCTTGTAGGGTTTTACAGCTGTTCAGTAACAGACTTCTCTGATCTGGAAAGTTGGTTGTTACAACTTGGTTTATTGATGGGACATTCTGGAAATTTAAATCAGCATGTGAAATATTCACCTGTTCAAGGCAATCATAGGAGGCTGGCAATGGATTACAGAAAATAAAGAGCAGGAAGGGGGAACTCATAGATAGCCAGGACACTGTTTGCAAAAGACAACTGTGAGACAAAGGTTCAAATAAGACCTTTATTGCAACACAGAGTTGACTGCATGTTTTTGTATTTAATAGAAAGTATTTGGTCTCTTGGTGGTGAAACGTGGTTTGTGCTGGCGACGCAGAACTCTGTGTGGCAGAGGGAACTTGATTTTAGAATCCTGCAACAAAAATATTTCTATATTAACTGAGGTATTAGATGAACAACATAAGTTTACAACAGATAGCCGAGCTGTATTCAATGCCTAAGTTACACATAGAGAAGTAATGCATCCACAAAGTAGATACACTTCATAGGATGTAACAGATACCTTAATTTTGCATTTTTCTCAAAATACCTGTTAGAGGCACTTTTTCTGCACCATAAGACATATTTACTTTACTGTGACTTTCTTCCAAACACTTCCACGTTTCAAAGCCTCGATTATAATATACCCTAACTATAAACCTATGCATACAAGTTTGGTTCCCTTCCTGTTTTTGGTCATGAAGCAAGTCAGTACCTGATGAGGTATCTCCCCTTTTCCAGTCCAGCACTGGACCAGGACCCACCAGCCCCTGCAATGCTGGTTCACTTACATGGAACTGCTTGACAGCTGGTCTGCGGCACTTGCTGGCAGCGATTTCCTCAACTTTCATGATCTGAATGGAGTGAGCACGGGCACGGTGACGGGCTCCCATATCACGGTCTGTAACAAGAACACTCATTAGAAAACGAATCTTAAAGACACTTTTAGCTCAAAAATCTTACAACCACCTTTTCAGGAAACTTTCATAGTGCCATCTCCAAATTTTTAAATTTCTGATCAACTCTAGTTAAAATCCCACCAGGTGATGTAAAGTGATGGCACAATTATCACAGAACCAACAAGCAGCAGCAAATTCTTCCAGTAACTCATTACCAAACTTCTCCAAGCAAGAGCCATCTTATTATTCTTGCCCAACTTCAGTAAGACACGCACAAACAGAAATAATATATGTGGGACTACTTTGGTTTTGGACCAAAAAACCCCTGTGATACAGAATCAACGCTGAAATACTACTACTGGAAAGACACATGAACTTAAAAACAATTTCCCTTCCAAAAGGAAGGTGCAAGTAAAGGTAGGACCTGAGAATATCTTTACTTTTCTTGAAGCTGACAGGGATAGAAACTGATATTCATTCCACATCCTTAGGCTTTCAAAACAGGAGGCAGCCAGCTGTACATGGGCTACCTAAAAGTTCCTCCTTGCAGCAGTGCAAATCACTGCCTTCAAATCACAATGTCCCACAGCCAGTTCCACATGACATGCCTGCTGAAATACTATTCTGCTTCTAATGCTTTCTGTGAAGATCTAACACACCTATTAAAAACTTAACCTGTCAGAAGTATTCCTAAACATAAAACTATCCTTCGTTGTAACATGGTAAATAAGGTTCTTGGTCACTTTAAGCAATCTTTCAGTATGTTAATTAACAGGGATGATTTTAAGGTAATGTAGAATCTTAAATTTCACTTTCAAAAGCACTTCAGCTTTTGAAAGGCGACAAGATACGCTTAATATTTGCACACATGACAAGAATATCATTATTAAGAACAATATTCTTTGGGTTTTTATGTGCAGTCTGTAGTGTTTACAACACTGTGGAGTCAAGTATCAACAGCATCACATAAACAAATGGTCTATCCCTCAAGTACTTCACAAAACAGATTGAAATTCTCCCTGAAATAAGGAAATGAGATCTTGGAATAACAGATTATAGATTTTTTTCCTGCGTTTTTTTTTTTACTTGCTCTCCACAGTACAGATGATAGTATGTTCCACATGATATCTGAAATATTCTCTCTATAAGACTTGAGAAGACATATCTTAAACAACTATTTTAAAACAAATATTGTGCAAGAAATACACATAACATCTAAAAGGTCATTATACATTCAGTTTCTATGGCAAAACTCATTACCAAAATTGTAGAAAGTCACACCAAAATGACCTGGAAATATTTTCAGTCAGAGAGGGTGGTAACAAATAAGACACTACATATACACATAAATACCTATGGAATTACTTGGCAACCCCCTACTTAATTTTTCCAGTGTTTCAGTTATCTTACCATGGCTTAAGTCAGCATGCTTTATGTTCAGTTTGAGACTTAATCTTCTGCTTATAGACCGAGCCTACCATTTTATACCTCATTTCCATACACTTACAGCACTGAGTGACAGCACCAGCCGTGGTCAAATCTCTGTACTCCCTGTACATGTTGTGGGTTCCACTACGAGAATCATAGCGCAACCAGATACCAAAATTCTTTACCCGCAGAGGGGACTTCTCATACACCTGAAATGATGAAAGAGCATGAAAGTGGTTAGAGACAGTGCATTACCAACATCTTACAGTTTTAAGAATAAGTATTTTACAGCTCTAATAAAATCACTCTTGTAAGTTTTATTGTCAAAACCAACTCTTTGCTCTCCTTCCCTTTACCGGCATAGCTGGATTTAATTCTTGGTGATTCAGAGTGAAGAGCTGTAGCAATTCAGCACAGAAAGAAAAATACTGTATTTCAGCTCTAAAGAATATTCTTGTAGCAATAACAATCAAAGTAGAGGAGTATTAGCATAGAAACATCCATTTTCCCAAGATTATGAATGTCCATTTGACTCTTAAAATGTATAAAGTGCATACTGCCCAATGAAGCAAGCCCAAGAACAAGACAGCAGCACTGACTAGTGACATGGCTCATAATTCTGAAGTGCTGAAAAGTAAGGTTTTGTTCAGTTTACAGGACATATACCATCACTTTCAAAAAACATTTATCACTTTCACCGCAACTGCAGGATGAAAGAATTTCAATCTCATCCCCAGTAACAGCAATTCCTATAAATTCCTTTTACGTATACCAGCTGAAATTCCTTAAAAACCTCCCATGTTTTTAGGTTTTTAATCCCACACCTGGCCACAGTACACAATCTCTCCCGAAGACTTTTTCATCTTCTTCAGCTGAGAGACGAAGTACCAGAACCGTGACTTGGCGACGACGTGGTTCGGAGCAAAGATCCGCATGCGGTACAGAGGAGGGGTCGTGCATTTCGGCGTGGGCAGGCACCGCCCGACCACCTTGTACTCCCGCAGCTAGGGGAACACGAAACACAGGCAGGCCGCAGGGTGAGTGAGCCGCGATCCCACCGCCGCGCCCGCCGGACCGTGCCCCGCCCCGGGATCCGCAGGCTTCAGGACGGCTCAGCGCGGCGGGGCAGCCCAATCCAGGGGCACAGACGGAGTTCCCGCCGCGCCACCCCATCTGCCCGCGGTGCCGCGCGCTACCCCCGGCGGGAGCGGAGCCGCCGCCATGTTGGGCGCGCGCCGCCTCACGGGCCGGGCCGGGCCANAGCCCCGCCTCTTGGCGGAAGCAGAGTGCCATTAGAGGGTCTAACCGTCACTCTCCCCCTAACCCCGCCCCCTAGGGAGAACAGAGCGCCATTGGAGGGCGCAGCCGTCACTCTCCCGCTGGGCGTTCTGGGAGCTGGGGCCGCGTGGCCCGTCCCAGCCGGCGCTGTCTTATCCCGCCCCGTGCCCCGCGTGGTGCCGATGGAAGGAGGCTTGGCTGTGCGTGACTCCTTCTTCCACCTGCTCTGCTCGCGTTTCCCCAGAGTACGTGGCAGGGAGGCTCCATCGGGAGCCACAGCGCTCCCCCGGGGTGGTAGCCGGCCGCATAGGGCTGTCCCCCGGGCATTCGTGATCCCCCCACGCACTCAGTTGCAGGGGATGTTTCGCGGCTGGTCACGCCGGCGCTCGCTCCCCAGCAGAGCGTGCGCAGGCAGCGGCTCTCCTGGGGCAATGAGCGAGTCTCTCGAGGGCTGGGCAGCTTACGCCCTTGAGAGCTGCTCTGCCATAGCCACGGGACGGGCCTGAGGTATCGTAAGAGCAGCGCTGCAAGGACAGGCTGTTAGTGGCTACGGCGTATTGCTGCGGAACGTTGTTCACGGTTAGGTCGGTTTCAGTCTGGCCGTACTGACACGCTGGTGCCTGATCACGCCAAGCCCCGCACACGCCGCTGCGTTGCGGAGCCTTTGCGCGGGATCCCAGTGCCACATGTGCAGAGAGCAGCTGGATCGCTCCTCACGGACAAGCCCACACTAGCCCGGGCCCTGCCCGCCGCCCGGAGCAGGTCTCTCCCGTCGCGACTGCGGAGTTCGCACCGGCGGCCCCGCCCGGCCTCGCTGCAGCAGCAGCAGCTGCTGGCACAGCACGCTCTGCGGATGGCGGGGCGGGGCGGCCCCGGTTTGTGCCGTGGGTGCGGCCGGCCGGGTTTACGGCAATGCGCGCGTGCCGAGGGGAGGGCGGGACTACGGCTCCCAGGGTGCCGCGGGGCTGGCGCGGGGGCACATCCCGGCGTGCGCCGCGCCCGGCCGGTTTGGTGAGAGGGGAGGTCCGGGTCCTCCTCCTCCTCCTCCTCCTGCCGCCGCCAGCGGAGGCGGCGCGGCCCGGCCCGGCCCGCTCCGCTCGTTGAGCTCGTGGCGGCCGCGGGGGTGGGCGGGAGCCGGCGGCGATGGAGCGCTGACCAGGAAG